>VZRS01012338.1:355484-616035 GCA_013398055.1 Ifrita kowaldi
TGTTGCTAGCGCTGCTCCCCGGCGGCCCCTCCGCGCCCGCCCGGCCCCTCGCAGCGGCCACCGGGCGGGCACCGCCCCGGGAGCCCTGCGGTCGGACGGCGGCTGGGGTAAGCGCTGTGCCCGCGGTGTGTCCGCGGGGTGCGGGTGGTGAGCACCCCCTCGGCGGGCGGCCGATGGCGGGCACAGGGCAGGCCCGTGTTGAGGGCGTAGCAGCCCCCTCGGCGGGGTGTGCTCGGNGGCAGCAGCCCGAAAAGCTGCTGGGGGTCGGCGTGGTGAGGCCGCCAACAGGTTCTGGACAGGGTCCTCAGTACAAAAAAGCTACTGGAGAGGGTCCAGCAGAGGGCCACGGAAGCGATGAGGAGCGTGGGGCATCTCTCTTAAGAGGAGAGACTGCGGAAGCTGGGCCTGTTTAGTCCATAGAGGAGAAGACTGAGAAGGGATATCTTTAATATGTATAAATATCTCAAAAGTGGGTGTCAAGAGGATGGTGCCAGACTCTTTTTAGTGGTACCCAGTGACAGGACAAGGAGCAATGGCCATGAAGTAAAACACAAGAAGTTTCAGCTCAGCATGGAGAGCTCCTTTACATTGAGGGTGGCAGAGCACTGGCACAGCTGCCCAGAGGGGTCATTGAGTCTCCCTCTCTGGAGGCATTCCAAACCTACTTGGATGTGTTCCTGTCACCTGCTCTAGGTGGCCCTGCCGTGGTAGGGGATTGGACTGGTTCTCCAGAGGTCCCTTCCAACCCTAACGATGCTGTGTCTGTGCTTTGCTGTGCTGCTGAGCAGAGGCCCTTGGTGTTCATCTAGTCACAGCACCCTGCCCACTGGTGTCAGCCCCCAAAGAGGAGTGCCATAGCTTTTGGCGTGGAGCTTTTATGTCTCATTCTTTCTCCTTATCTAGGTTTGTGTCTGTCAAGCCATCTCAAAATGTGTTGACGTAGTTATTTTTTGTCCATGTGGAGAATACCTTACTGTGCAGTGGGGGTTAGAGTGAGTCACGAATGGTAGTTTGTGGTGGGATTACAGAAAGACTAATAAATAGGAAATAGTATTGCAGGAAAAAAAAAACCTCAAAAACCAACAAACAGCATACCAACTTACTTTACCAGAAGAATAGATTAATGTAAAACTTGGGAAGAAGTTTCCTGACACTATTATTGTGTTGAATTAATTACTTTTGAAGCATGATGTGAGTGCAGGTCCATGGAATTGGCACTATTTCCTGATGTGGAGCCGCTTGTGATGTCTTCTGCGTTCTGCAGCAGAGTGGAAGACTTGCGCTGAATTCTCAAGCTATGGTTTCCACTGACAACTGAATGTCAGATATGGCAGAAGAAGAAACAAGGAGTGCTGTTATGTCTTTTGTAGCTGATACACATGGACATACAAACACCATAGATTTTGTGCATCAGCTGTTGTAAAACTGCACAGGAATAAATACCCGGAGCCTGTGGAAATCAGAAGCCAGTTGTGCGCTGATTTCCTAGAAAGTAGGAAATAAAGCTTGTTAGCTAGAAAGTCACGTTTTCTGCATGTCTTTATACATGCTTAAACCACGGTCTACTTTTGTTGCAGGCTCACTTGCAATGCGACTGTTAACATTTAACATTCAAATCCATGTATATGCTGATACAATGCATAACAGTAATGTGTGGGATTTATATTTATAAACAAGATTGCATTTAACATAAAAGACCATATTGGTGTTTTATATTTTCATCAGTGTTCTAAACTGCTGTTACATCACTTTAGTGGGCTGATACACATTTCCTTAATGCAGATAGGGCCCTAGACTGCTCTAGAAATTCCTGGCAGGGATTGATACCCTTTTAATGTGATTTCTGCTGCTGCATATCCATATGCATAGATGGAAGGGCACGCATACAGTAGTTTTGATCCCCTTACAGGCTGACCATTCATTCAAGAGTGGGACACAATGATCTGTGTATAATAATAATAGTAATAATTCTGTCTGATTTATCCACCAGACAATTTTTTGTTTAAGCTTGCCACTGGAGTTTCCTGTTCTTTATGTGTTCTTGAGGTGCTTGGTTGCTCAAAATTCATGGTCATGTCGATTGTTTAACCAATGAAAATAAATAATAAATAAATAATAATGGCGAGAACTTTACCATACCTCAGCTTGTGTGTAAGAATTTTGGAGACCAGGAAAACCTGTACAATAAGGTATTTGGAAGTAGCCTCTAGTGAAGAGCTCAGTGCCTGGAATCTCCCAGAGCTGTGTCCCAGAGCTGCTCGGGTCTGGAGACATGTACATGCTAATGTTTGTTTCTGAGTCCTTTCTTTCTCTAAAAGAGTTGCTTCCAATCCTGTATGGACAAGTTTTCCAGAGGCTCCTTAAACCCAAGGGCTTCTGGTACATCTGAATTTGTGAGATATCTTGCATTTTCTGTTATGTTGAGGGAAAGTGCCCGATCTGAAGTGAGAAATATTTTCATACAAGGGTAACTGAAGTTACAGCTCTAACAATAATCCATGATAGCTTCTCTGAGCAGGCGAAGAAGAAAATTGCCCCTAACATGCTGTACTGTAACAGTGGTGTTGACATAAGTCAGTACTTAACATTACTCCCATGCAGTGCTTGGTAGCAAACAGAAACAGCAAGTGTGGGTGACATCACTAGGCAGAGTTAGGTCCCTGTTAATCAGCCCATGTTCGTAACTCTCTATTGGCTCCTGCAAAGAAGCGTTTTTGATAAATGAGAGCTTGCTTGTATGACTACTACATCTTGATCAAAACACTGGGCAGTAAAACTCCTTAAAAACACTGGTTTCTTCTGCTGACATTTCGAGCTGCAGCCGTTTCTGCAGTCCAGGCACAGGCAGGAGACTGTCACAGATTGCCTTGCTAGCTGCAATTGTAGCATGTGGCCCCTTTGAAAGGCTCTGCGTAGTTCTCTGGAGGAAAAATTAGTGTTATGTCAGTGGACTTGATCATCTAATATGGGCACATTCCTGCCACCTCCTAGTGATCAGATTTCCTGTATCCTCAAATATGCCTTTGAAAATGGCAGAGAAAGATTATTTAATGAAAGCAAACTAATAGCCAACCCAGTTCCACAATTGTGCAGAGACTCATCCTGATAAAATGAAGTATAAGTACAATTTGAGCCCCAGGTGTGCATATCCACACTGGGCAGCAGAGCCTCATACTGCTTAACAAGCTGTGGGAGACCTCTAGAGCCATATTTTGTCTTCTGGTAGTTAATTTTGGAGAAACTCGAGGCTTTGTGGAATAGGGGCTGTGGAATTGTGAAGCATAAATTCAGCGTAGAAGTTCAATAATAGATATTTATGAAAACAGTTCTTTTTTGTAATTGCTCTCTTCCAGGTTTTTGAAGATGATCTGTGGGTTCAGAAAGAGGTGGGATGCCTAGGAATGGCAGGTATGCAACTGTTTCGTCTCTCTTTTCAGCCTTGTGGGAGTCCCAGGCCTCACAGGGCATGGGTGTGAAGGTGAGCAGGGGCCTGGAACTGCACCCTGGTGGTCTGCTGGCATCAGTGGGACTCAGTCCTGAGCCACAGGAGAGTGTTTGCTCAGAAGTTAGGAACAAGGGTGCTTTAGGTTCCCTAAATGGCTCATCTAGAATGAAGCTCTTGTGAGAAGACCTCAATTCATACCCTGCTCTGAATAATTTTCAGGAGGAGCCCTTTTTCAGTATTAAGCGTAACGATGTAGGGAAGCACCCTCTGATGTCCTGAGTTCCCAGGTTTGTGAAAAACCCGTATTACTTAAAGCTGATCAAGACCTTGTTCGTTTTCAGAAGCTGGCTTAACCCCTGTGCATTTACCAACAGTGTTGCAATACTTATTCTTGAAGCTATTTTTAAAGACTTCTGGAACTTCAATAGCTAATACACTTTGTTGCGGACTAAAGACTGATTTTTAAAGACTGTAACATGTAGTGAGTTAAAGACTGATAGATACAGTGGGTCTTGAAGTACTACTGGGATGCTGAGACTCTTCACAGCAGGTATCAAGTATTGTCAGTGATCTCAGGTACAGTGAACATCTCCAGTCGTAGTTGCCTAATCTGGTCGAAACAAGGTACCCCAAAACTTAGAGAAGTCCCTTAGAGGTTGAAGTAGCTGCATCTGAGGGCTGACTGCCACAGGCTCTTTGTGTAAATTTGAGCAAATCACTCAGTTTCTCTGAGTCTCTGGTCTTTAATTTTTATGTGTGTATTGTAAATAGTGTTCTACCTCACCCGATATGGTGGGGATGAGTACATCCTGAAAGGTTAGGATGTCCTCATGTAGCGCATTAACTGGGCAACACAGTGTGTGAAATAAACCTCTCCATCACTATGGTTTCCCAAGAGATGATTTCATGAGATGCATTTGCCAAGAAATTTCATGCTTTGAAGCAGTCATCAAGTGAGATACCTCTAATTTCTTTGCCCTGTGCCATGGCTAATTCACAAATGAGTTTATTAATTTAAATATGAAAGCAAGTAATTCAGATTTGCTGAGCTTGTTTTTTTCCAGTATTTATTCAATGTCATCTTCGCCATGTGTATCTCGCTTTGTGATGGATTGCAAATTATTCATGTACCATCCACTGAGAGGGGAAATGAGTGATTTTATACTTAAGAAAAACCTTCTGGCCCTAAAAAAAAGTTGAGGATTTTGACATGCAGTATCTTTTTTTTAGTGGTTAAAATAGTGTGGCCAGCAGGATGAAGGAAGTGGTGTCCCTTTTAACTGGACACTGGGGAGGCTACACCTCAAATCTTGTCTTCAGTTAGCCCCTCACGAGAAAGACATTGGGGTGCTGGACCGTGCCCAGAGGAAGGCAACGAAGCTGGTGAAGGGTCTGGAGAAGGAGTCTTAGGAGGAGCAGCTGAGGGAGCTGGGGTTGATTAATGTGGAGAGAAGGAGCCTCAGGGGGAGCCTTAGCACTTTCTATACTATCTGAAAGAAGGTTGTAGTGAAGTGGGGGTCAGCCTCTTCTCTCAGGTAACAGGTGACAGGATGAGACAAAATGGCCTCAGGTTGTGCCAGAGGAGATTCAGTTTGGATATTAGGAAAAATGTCTTCATGGGAGGGGCTACCAAGCATTTGAAAAGGCTGCCCAGGGAAGTGGTTGAGTCGCCATGCCATCCCTGGAGGTATTTAAAAGCTGACACTTACAGACGTGGTTTAGTGGTGGACTTCATGGTGCTGTGTTTGCAATTGGACTTAAGGGTCGTTTCTAGCCTCAATGATTCTGATTCTGTGAAATTCTGGCATTTTGTTAGTAGGTGTATATGTGTTAGATGAGGCGCTGTCACAAGCACTGAACTATATGCTTGATTTTTTAACTGAAAATTGTCCCATTCTAGTAAACATCAGTTTTTAATATATTTAAAACTTAAGTTTTTAGTGTTTTGCCTAATCTGAGTACTAAATTCTTTAGTTTTTACTGAAGAAGTTCTCGATGAAAGCAGAGAGATGGGAACTTCAGCATAAAACCTTTGTCATAGAGACTGGCAGTGTGGTGAAGTGTGAAATAGTTTGTGACAGCACACTGATCTCAGTGTTTTTGTTGGAAGCTTTTTCAAGTTGTTTCTGCATACGACAAGAAAAGACAACCCCAGAATATTCCTGTGAGTGGGGAACACAGTGGATTTTTGAGAGTTATATTTGAGTCTGCTCTGGCTTATTCAAAACAGGCTTGGAAGGTAGATTTGTTTTTTATTGTTAATGCCCATAGTTTCTTTGACATTGTAACAAGAAAAGCTAATGGCAGCATTCAAAACTGAATACCGTAAATTGCTACCTTTGCCTGTTCATTGTTGTGTGTAATTGAAAGGACTTCAAATTGGATCTTGTATCCTGGATGGTTTTCAAGACAGGGAGTAATTTAGAATAACAACAACAAAAATATAGCAAGCAAGTGTATTTAACTCCTTTCTTCCCCACTGAAATAAAGCAAGATTGTTCAAAGCTTTGCTGATAAATTTGTGGTGGGTAAGCAAACGAGACTGTGGAATCTGAATTGAAATCTTCAGCCCTTGAGAGCTATAAATTATAGCTCTTAGTTAAATTGCTTTTTTTGGCTCTGATTTTTAATTCTGAACTTGAAATTTCACAAACTTGTCAGAGTCTTTGCTTTCCTACTGTAATTTGGCATTCTTCTGCTTAGAATATGCTGTGAAGGTATGGGAGCCTTAAGGATGTACTGGAGTCTTCGATGCAAACCTATTGTAAGACTATTTTAATTTTCTCTCGTTCTATTTAATTGCCCTAGCCAAGAGTAACCTTCACCTTAAGTTCTGTCTTGATGTTGTGTGTGCTGTTCTAGTGGTGGGCTGTCAGTGCTGCTGGCATGTTCAGGACTCAGCACGTTGAGTCCAGTGGTCAAGGCTTGTGCTGTGCCAGGTCCATGTCCTTACACAGAACTAATTTCAAAGCAAAGGACAGTGCTGGTCATGATCAAGGGACAATTCTGTTCTTAGAATACCCATCCTTCTATCCCCAGTCTGTATGAACACAGACCTGCTGTCACCACACTCCTTACACGGCAGGTGCCTTTGGTACCAGGTTGGATCCCCAGTATTTGCACTCCCTGAACTGCAAGTGAATGCAGTGAGGGCTGGCAGCGATGAGCTCTCCTTCCTAAGCATATTGCCTGTGCCTTGAGTGCGGCAGCTGGAAGCCCAGAAGAGCAATATGTCACCATCCAAGGCAATAGTGCACAAAGCTGGAGTGGCAAAGAACTACCTAGGGAGAACAGCAAAGAAAATTGAGCATTAAGTAGCAGAGACTGTTCTGATCAACCGTGCATTTGTCATTTTGTATGTTGGTGGAATGCACATGTGGGAGACTGAGTGAATACTACAGGAACGTGAGTGGTAAAATGTTACACCAATCTTCTAGCTGTTGCAGCTATAGTAATATTTATTTTCGTGTTTTCATTTTGAAATTCAATACAAAGTCTGCCTACCAGCGCTGATAATTAGCTAGAAATATGCAGTTTAAGACAGGGTTCTGGCATATCTGTTTATATTGGGTTTATGTAGAATTAAATCATGGGAAAACATTTTACTAATGTGCTAGTTAAAAGTAAGATAAAATATTAAACAAACCAACCAACACAGAAACAAAGAACATCTCATCTTAAAGATGGTGGTATTGTCTCACAGCTCAAAAGAAAGTGAAATTTCTGTCTTTCTTTGATGAACTGTGTGATTTGGCATCTTTGGAGATGTTTACAGGAAAGCCCCAGATTAAGCTCCACACTCTGTTTGCTTGCTGGGGAGTGTTTTGGCCTGAGGCACTGTAGTCTAGGAATGCCTGGTGGCAGCCTGGCCAGCCCAGCTGAATGTTGACCGCTTGGACTGTGTGTAAACTGAAACTGTTCCCCTGCTTTGCAGAGGTTTTCTTCAAAAAGGAGTGGGAATAGTTGCCATTTAGAAACCAGTGAAAGTGACAGCCATGCAGCCTGATGATGGCTTTTCTGAAGACAGCCAGAAAAATGGCAAAGATTGAAGCTGTAGGAAGAAAAAAGTGAAAGGAACAAGGAGACCTCAGAGTCTCTGTCAGAACTGGGATGCATCTCTGAAGGGGTACTGTCGATGGCACCATGGAAATGAATTGCACTTCTGAGCAGCATGGTATCCAAAAGAAAGCTCTATGCTTCTCAGTGAAAGGTTTCAGCAGCCATGTGTTAGTATTTTCCAAGGTCAGATGGATCTTATTTGTTAAAAAACCCCCTGACTTTCAGAGCAGAAATCTAGAATATATGTGAAAACCACAGAATGTATTATGCCTGTACCATCCTTTCTCAGATATTCAATGTCCAGCTTTTCAAGCAGCCAGCAGACATCTACAATCCTAGATCTACAATTGGAACTTACCTGAAAAGAGACAGCAGGTGGCTGATAAATACAATTATGTTAGCTGATGTTGATTATGCAGCAAGTTACGTGGAAAAGTAGTTAAGTTCTTGTAGATCAGCTGTTCCAGTGGCAGTTAAATATGTGTGGATCAGGAAAAAGTTACTTAACTGACAATCAACACTAGAAAAAAGAATGCTACAGAAAAATGCAGCTTTACTGGCAGTGGATCCAGGGTATTATAGAACAGCCTATATTGTTAAAAATTAATAGGAAGGATGAAAAAAATTCTGGAGAAAGGCAGTGGCACATATTGCTGTATGGGCACACATCATACTGGTTGAATCTGTTTAAGCCAAACCTTCCGCTGAGTACTGGGAAGATACAAGTGGATTTGCAGAAGCATCCTTGTCATCATCATCATCAATGTTGAGGCTGCTTAACATAATGTTAAATCTTGCAAAATCCCCTATCTTCAGCTACTAATGATGGAGTAGCCAAATAACATGTCTGGAGACTTCTGCTGGGAGTTGGGCACATTATCTTGGGGTTGTAAGTGATGACAAAGCACAGCTTGGAAACAGACTCATTGATGTAATTATTAATCCAGAGATTCATTCAGAGTCAGGGAACATGATCAGTTATATTGGTTACTGTGGACTTGATACTCTCTAGAGGGGGAGTATCAGGCTTTGCTGTCACATGTAAAATGCAGTTGGGTGTGCTTATGGAGATGTTATACTGCACAAGACACAGATTGAAAGATACTCTGTGAAGCAGTTATATACTTCTTGTTGGCTTTCCTCATCCAAAATTCAGGAGGAAATGATCTGCTAAACAAGAAGCACTTTATAAAGGTTGTTCATCATAATTCATACAATTTGTTATTTTGACTTCTGACTCTTAAAAACCCTACATAGAAGCTCATCCAGGGTTTCTGTTTACTGTAAAGGAAAGTGCATTTCCTGTAGTCAGGCAAGAAAACAAAAAGGAGAACTGGTGCTCCACCTTCATAGGAATGGGGTGACAATTGCATTAATGTATGAGAGACACAGCAGATATAAAATTAATCTTTTTCAGTGTATGAATATATTTATACAAAACTGCAAAGAGGCAGTAGTCAGAAACAGGTTTAGAGCCAGTGGAGGTGGGGTATAGTATATTTGGATCTGCTGGGTCGTGCCATGGCTAGGTGAGCTCAGATTGGTATTTAGCAGGTTAGTACTGCACTGAAAATTCAGCGCTGGTTTCATTCTGAGTGATTTGGACTATTTCTTAGTCTTGAAATAGAAATACGCCATGCATGACTGTCTTGAAAATTCCTACCCTGAAGATATATGGACATTTGTTGTAGTGATATATATTCCTGTTCTCACTGAGTTTGCCATGTTGTTTTTACAGTCCCTAAGTTGGTCCGAGTCTATTGCATTGTTTAACAGTGGTTTAAATATTTAAGTAAAACTTAGAGAAGTAAATTAAAACTGGTCATAAAATATAGACACCAGCTTTCCCTGGCCCATATATCCACAATTTTGTCCAGTATAAACTACTCCCAAATAAACGTGGGAAGACAGGGAAGCTCCCCAAGTGCACGTGTCCACCTAGGTGGTGTAAGCAACAGGATTGCATCTCATTCATTATGTTAAGAGAATTATTTTCAGTGGTTCGTGTGCATCAATGCTTTAAGGCTCCTTTTAAGGGTGCAATTCTGAATGCTCTGTTCGTGCTTCTTCTATCGCAACTAATTGTGTTTCCTTATATTGTTCTTCTTACAAAGCAGTGGCCTTTCAAAAAAAATGCTGCTTCTCATATTGAGATTTTAGTGTCTTCAGCTTTTCATATTTTATTAATATGTAATAGGCTTTTTCATAGAAAAGTCATTTCACAAAATTACTTGCCTTTAAATGGGAGTTTTTGCTCATATTAATATATATTGCTGATGATTGATTTAAAAATAAGTAATAAATGAGAATAATATTAAGTAATGAATGAAAAAAGTATCTTCTTTAAACATACACAACCACCTATCATTTTAAATTTTCATAACGTTTTTCTCTTAATTCAGCTGCTTTACCTTTTCACAATTTAACAAATTATTTATTTTTAGTATAAGCTTCTTTTATTAATGTCATTGGTGCTTTTACTTTAGTAGATCAAAGGAATATGATTCAAAACTGTGCCTGTTGCTTTGTGTAATATCACTGACTAACCTTTCATAAAAATTTAAGAGTATAAGCTGGCATTTATTACTAAATTTAGGAGCATTTGATTTGATGGCACTTCACTTCAACTGAAATGTAACTGAGACCTATCCACAACTGAGAAGTATTTCAGTTCTGAGTATGTATTGGCAAGGTCAGTGCTTAATTGGAAGACTGTATCTTTGAAGCAGACCACCTTTAGCACTGATGCCCATCACACTGTGGATTGTTTCAATTCTTTATGCTTTGCTGAAAGTTTCTTTGTGTTGAAAATATTAACAGTTGATTTATGGCTTAAACCTTGTAATTCGTGCATTAAATGCTTTACATTTAAATGGCAAGAAGTTTTCTGTGGGCTATATGGGAGTTCCTTAGGGAGGAAAAGTTTTGTTCTGACTCCTGCTGGGTTTTGTGGGACAAATCCCATCTCTGTTTCCTGGCTGGCCTCAGTCTCTGTTGCCTGTCATGATTTTGAGTGCTTTGAGAGAGAATATCTGGCTCTGTGTGCACACAGAACAGTGGTGCCATGAGCCCCACCCCTGGCTGGACTCTGCACCAAGGGGTGCCACACAGGACCCAACCTTAGCTCTAATGCTGAACATTGCCTTGGTTTTCAGCAGTGTCCTTACCTGTGGTCATTCAGGCAAGCAAAGCCCCTCATCAGCTCTTGACCTCTGCAGCCTCAGACAACCAGTGGAGCCATTCCCTGTTTGCCTTGATACCCTCATGGACAAAGAAGGTGTTGTTCAAACGAGAGTCTGACGTCAGCCACCTTCTGGTCAGTAAAAGATGGTTTGCCACTTCTAGTATTTGTAAGGGTTGTAGCAATCCTATACAAACTGAATGTTGGGAGTTTACTATCCAAATAGTGTATTTCTAGTTCTGTCTCAGGTGATTGTGCTTGTTTGACATGACTTCAGCAACACCAGCTAGTTGTGGGAGTTCCAAAGAATTACTGTGACAGAGACAGCTGTGTGATTGCTGTGTAAATTCTGATAGACACTTAGTAATTAAAAGAGTCCGTATAGTCTGATGAACTTTGTGCATAGTGTATTTTTTTTTATGAATTGTGATAGTCAAAAGATGAATATATCAATTAAGATTCTAATAATTACTTGTGGGAATAAGTTGTTCGTACACATTTGGACTAGAAAAAAGATTTAACTGTTGGGATAACAAAACTCCTAAATCTGAAGGCAATTGGTACCTCTAATTTTTTTTAATAATTTATTTATTTACATAATTTAACTTGTTGCTGAAGTTTGTGAATTATAATGTTTTCATACACTATGCAGATTTTTCCCCTTCCTTCATAGCCTGAAGATGTGTCCAACATGTCAGTGTCTTCTGAATTTGGAATAACCCTTCAGAAATGTGGTATGGTAAGTTTTCTTACATTTGTCTTGTAAATTTGGTAGGAAGTTTGTACCCAAATGACCTTTAAAAAGTGGGAACCTTATTGTGCCTATGCTGACTATTTGGGAGTATGTGCATTTCGATGTTATGATGGTCCCACTTTCCTGAGAGGCACTGTTTTGCAATGTTGAGTCACAGCAGAAGTCAGTGAAATCTCTCAGGCTTCAGGACATTTTGGATTGTGGTTGAAGTAAAAACCTGACTGTGAATTCCTAAAACTGTACATGGGCAAATTTCAGTGAACTCCAGAGTAATCAGCCAAGAGGCTGGGTAGAGATAGAGACAGATTTTACAAGATGAGATAAACCTTCTGAGATATTCCTTTGAGTGCCTGACCTATGTCAAGTGTGGATTTCTTTTCAAGGATAAAGCACTGAGCCCTATGTTGCTCTTGTGTCTTTGGGCATCCTAACCACACAACTGTAGAAAAGCCATTGTATCATAGTCTGCGTATTCAGTGGGACTCACCTACTGCACAGTATTTAATGAAAAAAAGGTTTCATTTGACTTGCGTAAATGCTTATGAGGAGCAAAGCCCTCCCTGTTGTAAGAAATTTTTTGACTTCCAATTCTGTTTTTACCTAGACTGTTATTTTTCCTTTTCTTTTTTTTCCTCCTTTTTTTCTTTTCCCTTTTTTTGCACTGGATGAAGCAGGTATGAATTTTTACAATTACAGACAGTTCATCTTAGCTGTCTCCTGGAGAGAGAATGAGCACATCCAACTTCAGGACCAATCTGATGTAGCGGGTTGAATTTGCAAACCGGGCAGAAACACCAAAAAGTGTAGTGGTTTTGGTTTGGAATATGGATTACTTACTGATTTTTTGTGTGAGATAAAAATTAAAAGAAACAAAAACAAAGCAGGCACAAACTTTAAACATCTGTGATACAAAGAAACTGTTTTATTACTGACAGAATTAAAAGAGAAAGAAAAAAAAAAAAAACTAAGGAAGTTAAAACAAATTTCTCCCCTCCTCCAGCACTTTTTTCACTCAGCTTACACAAAAGATAACAGAACATGGGATTTCAGTCAGAGTTGCAGTTTTAAGTTTCCTTCTTATGCTTAAAGGGAAAAAGGGTTTTCCTTTGCTTTACGTGGTTCCCAAACTGCCACCAGCAGCAAAACCCGCCTGGAAAGAAACAATGTGCTGTGGTGTGGAACATCTCTTCTATGAAAAATCTCACAGTTCATCACATGGGGTTATTAATCTTTTTTAAGGATGAGTTATTTTGGCCTGAACACAAAGGCTTTCTTCGTNGGGGAGAAAGAAAAAGCCAGGGGCCTCGGCCCGGCCGGGCCCGGAGCCCCCCGCCCCCCCCTTCCTGCAGGCCGGCCAGCCTGAACGAAAGAGAGAGTCCCGCCTTTCCACGTGGTTTAAATAGGTAAATTGTGAGAAGCGTCATTAGTCCAAAAAACTGTCCATCAGCTCAGGGTCAACCCACAACATCTGAATTCAGCCACTGAAATGCTGCCTATGAAGGTAGAGGATTCAGTAACCAGTACAGAAGAGGTGACATTATAACCTTCAACAGATCAGTTATGTAGAGAAGAATGAATATGCATCATATGTCATAGCACTAATTACCTCTAATGTTGTTATTGAAATGGCAGCATATCATGATTAATGAGGCTGAATAGCGAGCATTTCAGACATAGGAAGCAGTAACACAGTTTCTTCTGGTTTTCTGGCTGTGGATTCCCAATTGCTATACCAGAGCCTCTCCGAAACAGACTTTGAGACAGTCCCATGTTGTTTTTTCTGCTGTTCACAACACAGCCTCACACAGGCTCATTAAAAGCTGCAGAATAACTGCTGTAGGAGATAAAAGGTAATCTGTTGTAGATGCTCAGTTTATCAGAAGATATTTTTGTAGTGCTGTTAGTTGCAAATTACTGAAAACTATACAATTTTATGTGTTTGTCTTCCACCTGCAAATGCAGTTCACATTTAATTTTTCTTGGCTTACCTTGCCTTCTACTTCAATCCTATTTCAAGTGAACAAGTGCTTTCATGCTAAGAGACAGACTGGCCATATGGTGGTCTTTAGCTGTTTAAATAGAAAAAAGTGAATTTCGCACGTTTTCCTCCTGCAGTTAGTGGCTCTTCAGAGCATGGAGGTGTCATATTTACTTCTTGGAGTCAGGATTTTTCCAACATCATAACGTAGAAATAGCCTTATTGAAACTGAGGTGTTTAAATTTTACCAGTTCTTCCAGCACCCACTCTCTTCCTTTTTTTCAGAAATGTGTTTCTTTAAGAGCTTCATTCTACAGTGGGATGTGAACTTTTCTGTAATAGTACTTCACAATGACAATAATCCTTAGCAGAGCTGAAATAAATCTTTAAATTTAATTGCTTGTGTTCGGACACTTTCACCTATCTTGTTTCTTAATCTCCTAAGCATTCGTGCACTGGAGGTTATCAATGATTCTATAATCTTTTTTTCCTCCCTCCTTTCCTGTTTCTAGTTGTTCTTATTCCTAACAAAGATCCTCCATTCCTTTCAACCTCCGTGGCAATTCCTTCTCTCTTTTCTCCTGTGGTGTCCATGCTCTTGCTGTGGTTCTTTCATGCCACTCTTCCAGGTACCCAAAGTGAGATTGCTTGCAGGGGGTGATGACACACGCGGGACACTTCAGCAGCAGAGAACAAACAGAGTAGGTGCTTATGCATCACCAGTGGCTGCCACTGGCCTTGGTTCCTGTAGGTGGCTGGCAGCCTAACCATCTGCTCCAAAAGCAAGAGAAAACATCTTCAGGCAAATTAGAGGAGCAACTTAAAGAAGATAACCAGTGGTCACTAATTGCAGTGGCAGCACTGTATAGAAGAGTTCTTTCTAGGGGCAGTCAAACCAAAGAGCTTACCTGTTGCTTGATTCTCATCTGCTTCTTTCAGGGCAAAAAGTAATCCAAGTTCTTTCAACCCCTTTGCAATTGAGTTTAAGTCTGACTGCCAGTCAATTGTAAAGAATGAAAAGCATGTATTTAATATTAATGAGAAATGCAACAAATGTAGTCTTTTGGCCAGTTGAAGAAGATTGTAGTAGGAGATAGGTGATACAATTGAGATTCCTCTGAAGGGTTGCATTGTTTAATCACTGAATTAAGAATTTTATTAAATGAAACTAAATGAAGGGAAAGTGAATGAACAGTGTGTGGGAGGGTGAGTTAAACCTCCTGCCAAGCAGAAGGAGAGGGCTCATGCTGCCATATGGCCCGACCTGCCTGTGAATGTGCACATGGTCGTTTCCCTGTCTATTTTACTAGGCAGTAGGAGTTTATTTAAATTGCTGTTTGCATCTCCTCTCCCCAAATGTAAAGGAATACATCTGTACGTGGTTAGAAGCACAGGAAGAGACCCTGAAATCCTCATTTTTTATCCTCAGCTCACAGAAGAGTGAGGGAATGGTATGGGAAAATGAAGGGAGGAAAAATGTGTTCTATTTCCCCATTTCACCAGCTCTCTCTTTTGCTCATTTGTCTGCAGAAGCCCATCTGTGCTTACTGCAGAGCATTGTACGGCATTAACAACTCAACAAGTTTGAACCTTGAATCTTTTAAGGTGTATTTTCTTATTTTGGCAATTGGCTCAGGGTCTCTGTTATGTGGTTTTGAGACTTTTTTTTACTATTTCGTTTTGGTTTTGCTTTTCAAAGCTAGTATCTAGCCTTCGTGATTGCTCAAGAAATGTTGAAAGGCATGTTGACTGCATCATGCCAGTTCAGAAACCAGAGGAGAGAAAATCTAACCAAAATATAACATATATTTAATACTTAATGATTTTAAGTCTCAGAAGTTGGGGTATAACTCATGATATACAAGCATATGAAATTGGTAATGGTTTCCTCAGAAATATAACTAAGCCTATTTTTACACATGCATCAATACATACATTTTTGTACATTGTTTGCAGCATCTAGTATAAGAAATAGTTGGGAATTTCATCACTTAAATAGAGAAATGCAGACTAAGCCATAATAATTTCATTAAGCTGTTTCTTCTCCTTGATTCATGTAATTCTAAAACTGTAATTTGATTCTATGAATTAGAATTAGTATGATATGCAGAGGTTGGTAGTGTACAACGAGACCATAGCTACATGTATCAAACCCTGTGGCTACCATGAACTGTGGTGTGATTTCTGAAGTCTATCACAATTCATATTTTTTAGAACTCATTTTTTGTGAGGACTGCTTTATTATTTTGTATTTGGTGTCCAGATACAGTGTAGACATTTCCTAAAAAGGAAGACATAAAAAGAGAAAGGTTCAGCCTGTATCATAATTCTGTCAGTTAAAGGGCTATTAATTTAGTGTCATTATTTGAAACGTCATAAATCATCATGAATATACTATAGATCACCATATTATTATAGATCTTACAACGATTTAGACAATTCTGGTTTAATACGAGTTACAGAAGAAGGCTGTTTGGAAGGTGAGAGGTCAGTAAGCAACTCTATGCTCAGAGTAATTTCATTTAGAGGGTATAGATGCTCAATAAGACTTAAGGGCTTAATGGAATAAATTAATAAAATTACATGAGTGCATGTTGCTAGAGATTGGTGATTTGTGTATGACCTTCACCACTACTTGGAACCAGAGCCATGAGTTCCCAAGTTCACTGGTGGCTCCATGCGCCCTCACATGGGAGGGGCAAGTTGAGACAGCTGGTGTCCTTCAGAGAATGTGGTTGTTATGAAAAAAAGGGAAATAGAGACCAAAACTGCATGGAGAGAATGAATTTGCAGTGAGGCAGCTTGCAAAAGAAACATCTTCGTGATACAAAAGTTCAAATTTAAGAATTTTCCAGACTCTGGTTATAAAGTTATGATCTAGTTTTGTGTTGTATGCAGCATCACAGGGATATTCAGATTTTGGTTACACTTCTGGTCCTGTATGAGCTGGGTTTCCACCTTCTGGCTTTCTGCCACTGTCTCCAAGCAACAGCTTGACATACCAAAGATTAAAATCTCATTTGGACTGTGAGATCAAACTGAGTGTCGTTTCATTTGCAGGTAACTCAGAATACCTTCAGAAAATAAGTTTACACATATAATAAAGTTTTATTTGTAATCAAGGCTATGAATTTTGCTGTTAAGATGCACATACAGGGTCTTGCACCATTACTACTAATACTTCTGTTTTCAGGTGGATGTTGAACATGACCCTCAAACTGCACATATTACACTTGTGGTTAATAACACCAACACATTGCTCTCAACAAACATCACAGATCTTATCCTCCTGGACAACATCACTGGTCTACATGTTCAAAAAACCGGTGGGAATAAGACCACAGATGGCATACAGATTTACAGGAAAACATCCTTGCAAGGTAACAAAATGTGCAGTAAAATACCCCTGATAACACATGTCAAAGTACATCTGTTAAAACCACAGTATTTAATTATTTATTTGTTTGTTTGTTTGTTTATTGTGGTGTAAATTATTTCATTATCAGTTAATACAGATGAAAAACTCTGGGAAGGGTTTTGGGCTGCAGTTTCCAATTCTGTCAGCTCACTGTTAACTGTTTTGACTCCCACCTTTGAACTGCTTCCAATCTCCCAGGCACAGAACTGAGCCTCCTGTACTTTGTAGAAGTTGCTGCCATCAAAAATGAAAAGAAAGTCTTTCACAATAGTATTATTTTCTTTTGGATATTTTTAAAAACTTCTGCAAAAGGCATTTTAATCATATTTTGAGCCTTCTTTAGCCAAGTGTGGCAGCTCAGCTTGCTGAGGTATTGAGGTGCACTGGAATTGCAAAAGGCCATGCAAACGGGGAAAATGATTCATCAGAAATAAGGCAGCTCTTCTCAATAGCTGTGCTTTCCAAACTGAACAAATGATAAAGTGAAAGCAAGTAATAGAGGGATGAACCTGTTACAGTCTTGAAGTCAGTTTGTTCCTTTGCTAGTTGGTAGCAGTTGAATCAGTGCACATGCATTAAATTTTATCTTTCTTGATTTCTTCATCTCCTTTTTCCTAATCACAAGCATGTTGAAAATTAGCAGCTTGCTTTTGGAAGTCATGATGTTTCTCCAGGAGCTTCAGAAGTGTTCAGTGATACCTGTTTATGATCAAAATATCTATGGTTGTGATAGTTTTACAGTGAAAAATTTCCAAATAGAAAAGGTAAATAAGTTGACTTGGGGCTGCTGTCTGATTGCAATTGGATAGCCAAACTCCATGTCTAATAACAGCAGTGTGAGCAGTGATACTGATTGCAGGACTGGTCTTTTTGAAACTGTCAAGGAATTGGTGGCTTTTCATGGAGATTTCCTAGAAACAATTATCCCTGAGAAAGAATAGAAAAATAGCTTGCATAGCTGATCTGGTAAGCCAAGTTGGGGCTGCTATGTAATTTATGTATAATTACTGAATCTGGAGTTGAAGCTAACTTTTCCAGACAAATTAGTGTGAGAAATACTGAAGTGGAAGAAAATCCAGCAGAACAGATTCCTGCACAGTTTGAGGTTTGGTTATTACTGTAGTAATCGTGAAGTCAACCCATACCTTGCCACTAGGGCTGAACAGAAAATCTGTATCTACACTGTCCTATGTACTGTCATGCTCAATGTTGGCCATAATGATATTTCAGTACTTCAGTGCACTGTGAATTGAAATTAACCTGAAATCTGTCAGATTTCTCCAGTTTCAACAGGAGGAGAATCGACAAGTTAGTGGTTAAAATGTAGGCAGTCCATTTTACAAAAAAACCAAAAAAAATTAAATATCTCATGTAGAGTTTTGGTATCAAAAACTAAAGCTTTTGGGTAGGTTAGGGCATCATTTAGTGCAGTTTATGGATCCTGGGCTGAATTTGCTTGACTTCTTAGAGGCAGCAGATAGGAAGGATGTTGCTGAGCTCAAGTGGCCATGAACTGTCTACTCTGGATGTGTGGCATTTGCTACGTCAGAAAGGAAAAGCTCCAGTGCTGTCCCAAGCCTTCCCCAGGGATCTTTGAGAAATTTTCCTGGAACAGAGCAAATCTATCCATATCCCTGTTTTAATAGGTGGAGAACACTTTGCAATCAACTACTCTGCGCTTCTTGATGCAGAAGAAATGTGGCATGGTAGGGTCTTGACGCTGCCTGCGAAGCTAACTTTCAGGAGTTCCTCACAGGTATCCTATTCACAATTTTATTCTGCTCTTCACAATTTTTTTTAAAAAACAGTCTCCAGGGTGGTTCTTGTGTGTCTAAACAATGAAGCCATCATGTAATGAAATGAAACTCTTAGGCTCTCTGATTGTTTACCATAAATTTATGAATACATGAATTATTCTTCATAGCTTAAGGAGTCATATCAAGGAGAAGGGCTTCTTTTCTCCAGAGGGAGATGGGAGAGTTGTTCCTGGCTTGAAGCTTTCCTTAACTAAAAACCCAAACTATGCTAAACCATGACAACCTCATTAAGTAAAGTATTTTTGTGTGTTGTCTTGAAGCCTTTCTTTCTACTTTTCATATTTCTCTACAGTTTATTAATCTATCCTGGAAATAAGTGTCCCACATACTTAGATGTCTCTTCCTGTAGTCTATGACAGATTGAAAGTTTTGCCATATTTTTGTAATAAAATAATTTCTTTTAACTGAAAAACAAGTTGCAGGAAAGGAATACTCATGTCTCATAAGAAAGACACTTCTTAGTATGAGTTTTCAAGGTCTGAGAATTTTCAGAGAAGCTGAGAAGTCTCCATCCTTGCTGATTTTGGAGAACTCTGTTGAGCCAGACTGTGAAAAAACTGGTCTAATGCTGGAATTACCCTGGCTTTGTGTAGGAGACAGAAACCAAGTGGTTTCTGCCAAAGTAAAATTTTTCAGTTCTTAAATATGGCTTGATGGATTTTCTGTGGTTTTCATAATTATGTGTAATTATAACCTGAAGATGTATTTTCATTTCAATTGCCTTCCTCCATGGTTTTGGAGGAAAAGATGTTCCATGTGAATGGGAGTGGTGCTAGAGTGGTGGAGAGGAAAACTCAAAAGACAGGGCATGGTAAAAGTAGAGATGTATGTACTGACTGTGGCTCCTGTTCTGTGCATTGTCAGTCAACTCTGATTTTATAGACACAGAAAAATGTAATATGGTGTGCATTGGGGTATGGGGAGTGTATCCCACAGAGCAGCTGCTTCCATGTCTTTTAGTGTTACCCATAAGTACACTGCATTTTCCTATCAGATTTATTTCAGCTTTATGCTTAATGAGAAGTATAGCTTATCTTCTAAGGAGAGGCTTTTCTAGAGACTCTAGGCTGTTTGCCAGTGGATTCTGCTTGTTTTTTTAATACAGGTAATTTTTTGTATCTCTCTCAGAATAAAACACATCTCGTATCATTGACAGCATCATTCACCATAACGGAAGAAGAAAAGACCAAGGTAAATTCTATGATTTGGTATTACATTGACTCTCCTGCTTATACTTCTGGACAATCTAAAGTAAATCCTAGGAGCTAAGGATGTACTTGTCTACTTGTGTCTCATCGCTCAGCTGCTGGCTAGTAATCATGCACAGATTTTAAGAAGAAGAAAACAGGACTCGAGATAAGGGGTCTTTTTTGTCTTAAACCAGCAATATTTAGTATGGAGAATCTAAAAATGCCATTATACTCCTTGCCATAGTCTTTCGTTTGAGGAATTGTCTAGGCACAGGAAACTGATAAGGAGTATGCTCACCAGCTGCTGTGCCTAACCACCATGAGAAAGCTTTTTGCTTTTCCAAAAGGGTAAAGTTATCCTCCACCCATTGAGGAAAGGTTTCTGTAGGATGCTGATACTCAAGCCTGAGAAATGGCACTGCAGAAAGAGTAGCATAGTTTATGCTTCCTTTCATTTTTTAACTAGTCATTCTTCCAATAAGGCTTTCTGTTCTTGGCTTCTGAAGTAATTCTGAAAAGTGATTTTTAACAGGCCAAATAAACCTTCAAAATTACATTGATTGCAGCAGTGTTACTCTTCTAGATAATTTTTTTATTAAAAAACTCTACTTCATCCATTAGTTTCATTGCTAGAGTAATCTCTTCACCAAACTTATTTTTCTCCCCGAAGCTCTCATTAACTTGCCAGGCTGCTCTTGCAAGGGGTCATTTTTAAAGAAGCGGTGGCTTGCTTGGCAAGAGTACTGGGATTGTTTGTGTTCAGGCAGAAGCAAACAGTTTGTTTCACCAGAGAACATTTTTGCCATGGCTGTGCATGTCAGTAGGGCTTGCCTGAATAGATCCTGAGGACTAGACCACTCATTCTTTCCCTGGATCTATCCCATGAGTTTCTCTCTGCCTTCAGAATATGTAATCTGTTTGGAGAGAGGGCACAGGGGCCTCTTGTTCCAGTGTTCTCTTCTGCTGGGGATCTCTGCCTTCTCAGCTTTTATTATTGTAATAGATACATGTCCGGACGTGGCTTTTTCATAATTGAGGATCAAGTGCCCATTCTGTTAAAATGAAAGCCATAATTAAACAGGATGTGAAGTAAAGCTATACATAAGCTAGAGAACTCATTGTCCCTGGATAAATATCTAGTAATATTCTTAGCTATACAAATATCTAAGAATTACAAATGGATTTGCCATAAATCTGTTTTTTGGAAACTCTTAAAGGTATAAACTATCTATTGGGTTAGAAAAACAGCTTCATTACTGGTTTTCTGTGAAGTTTGGTGTGAATTGATCTGCAGCAGTTGCTGAAGTCTTAAGCTAAGACTAAGCTGCAGTTGTCTCAACCCACCATGAAAATTCCTGCAATCTGTTAATACACATAAAACCTTTTTAGTGTGTTTATTATTTTTTCCAATTTGAACTTGATAGTTAGACCTCAAAAAGTTCTTGTGAACTATTCTGTAGGTAGGTAAAATTAGCTCAGCTGTATTTGAACTTAGTAAATGAACAGTTTTTGTAATTAAAACCTGTGGTAAAGATGTGTGGAAAATATTGTAAATTTTTGAAAAATAAAGCTTAGAAATTATTTAACACGTCATGTGTCACATGCATAATGTTTGACTTTGGGCTGTGGCCAAGCATAAGGTGTTCTAGAATGAAATCAGTTTGTGCAAGGAAATTAGGGTTAGCTGGAGAAGGTGTGATGTATTGTATTTCATTCATATTGTCAGCTGTCATAAGTGCTCTCCATCTCAGATTTATTTATTAAAAGTAATTATTTAAGCCTGTTCATGGATGTGTTAAAGCCAATGCACATATGTGACTAAGTGGGTAGTAGATGTTGACTTTGGGAATGACGCACGAAGAATTAATTACATATTCATGGCAGTGTCATGCTACGTTGGTCCCATCAGCTTTCACATGGTTTGCTTGCACCCTTAGATACTATGCTGTTCTTTAAAGTTTTACAAACCCTGTGTATTTCTCTTCTGTGCTGCTGGAAGAAAGTGCTTGGTTGCCTGAACAAGGTACTTCTGTGGATTATGAAAAAACTATGTATGTTGCTTATCTGAGTGTCTATGCCAGATGTCTTCCCACAGCATTTCAGGGCCTGTGAGTACTTTGTGCCTCTGCCCTTGGCTGGCAGAGTTTGACACTGAATAGGATACTAGCGAAAAGGGAAGTTCTCCCATCTAAGCACGTGGCATGGGGTAGGTGATAATAATTCCTTTGATCTGATTTTGACGAGGCTTGCTTCCCTCAGCATCCTGCAAAGCAGTGGGAGCACATCAGTTCTTGAAAGAAACTTGGGCCTGTAATGCCTCTTCCCCATTATTGGGATGGCTTCCATTGAGAAGCTGAACCTGTGAGACAACAAAGTCTGACATAATGCAGTTCCTTTCAGTTAGAGATGTGACATTATCAATGTACAAAAACAAGTCAGAGAGAGAAAAACCAGGCAGTAAAGGATAAAATTCCACTGTTCAGTTGCAATAAATTATTTTCAAATTTTGGGCCATGTTTGAGTATTGCTTCCGGTGCAGAATTACCATTGACTTCATGGAATGGTGTCAGATTCTGCTCCAGGCGAAGACCAAGCCCAGCTTGCAAGCAGCATGTTAATTATTTACAGTTCCTAGCCCCAGCAGAGTGATTAGTTTGTGGTGAAACATTATACTAATAGCTGTGCAATGTTTTTCGTTGAAAGATCTCATAGAACTAAACAAACACTGAATTAACTTTTGCTACATAGAGCATGAAGTAAAAATTAATTTTTAATGCAATTCAATTTAAAGATTAAGTTAAGAGCTGAAGTGAAAGGCCTACAAAGTTGTTACGTGGCTTGTGGTTCCACTGGTTTGTATCTGGTTCATGCCACTCTTTTCTGATTCAGGCTAATGCATGAACTGCAAGGTTGCATACAGGTTTGTGGGTTTGTGAACTGTCAGTTGCATGTTTATTCTGAAATCATATTGATACTTTTTCCCTGTGGTGTTTACTCAGTTTCATTGAATCAAGAAATGGCCATTAATTAAAGTAGCCAAGATCTGACTGACTTTCCAGAGCCTATGAGCAGCATCAAATGCCATCAGTTTCAATGAGACTTCTTAGAAGAGTTTGGCAACTTCAGAAAACAGGCTGTTAAGTACAGGACATCCAAAAGTCACTGCAAAAAAATTCAGTCTGTGGAGTTCTGTTGCTTGGAATTACATAGGAATTTGGCCTAGGTGAACATAGCAAACTGTGCTGACTTGGAAACCTATTGAAAATACACACTTGTTTGAAAATATTCATCAAGATGTAGTAATAACTTAATGCTGAGAAATCCTGAAGTCGTGTGAAGCTGTTTAAAAATAATTTACTATTTGCTTACAGTTACAATCTTTGAATTACCGTTATGATCTGATCTTTATATATATTTAAAATATCATTTTAATTAAATGATCTTTTAATTTCAGATTTTATACAGCCATGCCATCAGTGCTTCAGGGTTCTTCATTGCTTTTTTCATTTCCCTTGTGTTGACATGTGCTATTTTTTTCATCATTTACCGAACCAAAATACTAAAATGGAGTTTCTGTAGTAAAAATCAGGTGAGTTGTACTGTCTGCGAGGGTAGGTTATTTAATTTTTTTCACTGATTATATGTGATGATATAACTTGCTAACTAAGATTGTGTGAAGAGTTTTTGAAGATGAATAAAAAGCCGCCAAGTGATGGATTTGGCTCACAGGTAATATAACCTCTACAGCCTGTAATCTTCAGTGCAATCAGATTTAGAGGTGAGTGTAGGAATGATACCCTGATAAAAACAACTGCTGTCAGTACCTAGATGTTGGCTCTGGATCAGAGGGAGATTACCCTTTGCCTGTTACTTGCTTTCCATATTCTTCTCTTCCTCCCCTCTGTCCCTCAGAATTAGAAGCAGGATGTCTCTGGGTTATAAGCAATTGCCAGGGGAGCAGACCACTTATCTTGAGCACAGCAGCTTGGGTGCAAATTTTTTTTCTGATTATCAGGAATAAGGATTTGAATTCTGGTCTTAGTTTCTTCAATATGCATTAATATCTTCAGTGATTAAGCAAAACAGATGGGATCGGGGATGGAGCATTTTCATTGTTCTGTGCCAGTTTGAGGAAGGTATTTCAGTACATATTGGACCAGAGAAAGAAAATACAGAAGCTGATAAATATTAATCAAGTTGGTGTAATTCCTGCCCTTCCTTCTATTAATTATTTTCGTATTTATGTAAAGCAGAACAACTTCATTGGGAGGGAGTTAGAGACCTCAGTTAGAATATTACAGTGATTGGAGCAGTCCTAGGAGAGTTGTGCTAAGAGGTTTGAATCCCATGTCTGCCCAGAGGGGGGTGGATCTCTCATCTCCCTGGACTGACCAGAGTAGCTCACAAACCACTTGGCAGCCTTTCTGCAAGTGAAAATTACACCATCAATAACTTCTATTTATTTTAGGTCTGAAGAATTAATCTCTTGAAATGAAAAGGATGTCACTTGTTTCTTTTTACAAAAGTAACTGTGATAATGAAGTAGTAAAAAAGGTCCAGCTTGGTCTAGCATCAGATATTTATAGTGGGATTTTTGCACAATATTGTTAGCCCTCAGTCTCAAGTCTCTGTGAACTGAGTCAGTTCCATCATGCGTAGGATTAGTTTTTCTATGTTGTTCACCTCATAATACTGTAATTTTGCCATATGTAATTTGTAAACCATGGAAATTCTAAAAAAAATTACCTAGGAAGTTTGAAGTGAAGGATAACTTCCTAGATGACTTTCACAAGTGTTCTGTGTTCTCCGTTTCTTCATCTGTATTCCAGATCAGTTATATACTAAAAAAGGTCAGTCTGAAATAAAAGTAGTATATTTGATTTCAGATACATACCTGAATTGCACAACCTCTTTATACTCTTTCCAGCTCTACAGTTTGATGATAAGTAGAAACCTTCTCACCCAAAGTTAAACTACAATAGAATTAGATCAGACACTCATTATCTATTTTTTTTATAATCTAAAGTTTGCTACTTTTTCTCTCTGTTTTTTTTTCTTAGGAGATACAGCCTGAACTCAACCAAAATCACAAACTGGAGCATTCTCAATTTAATTCAGGTGATCTGTTTAGTGAAGATATAATTTTGAATGACCAAATCATTGATATTCTGTCCTTTGAAGAACCTGGGAACATGCTTCAGGCTTTAGAAGAGTAAGAATTCACTGCTATTGCATCAGATTTGTTATTTTTATCACCAGCCAAACCTTTGAATATGTTTTGAGTATCTGCTCTTTATTGTTTTTTTAATAGTGTCTATTTACACATATTTCTGCACTACCTTAGGTTTTTGACCTGTTTTAAACTATCATCTATGGGAACAGAAAGCCATCATATTTCATATTGATTCACCTGTAGAAGTCACAACTCCATCTAGGCCTTAGACATGCAAGTTTTCCAATGCAAATAAACACCGTGCTTTGTCTTTCTGTCGTTCACTAGGTGAAGGGAAGCTTCTTGGTGTGCAAGAAAACGCTGAAACACAGTATTCTACTATTGCTTAGCACATTCTGCTTTCAAAAGCATGGCTTTAGTCCTAGAAAAGAGAGCCCCTGCTGAGTGCCAGCATTACTGTTCACCAGTGTATTTTGAAAACACTTGGATCAGAGTCTAAGGTGTGACAGTTTGTAGTGCTGCCAAAAAGATAACATGTACCTGTGGTTGGTGGGACCGCTTGCTAGAGCACAGAAACACTCCTGATACTGTTGAAAGGCTTTTTGACAGAAACATGCCACTGTTAAAGGTCATCTGTTCTTCTGCTGAATTTTAAAAAAAGGTCTGATGTGAGGACGAGCAGATGTTGTTTATGCAGTCTTACCATTACCTCCTGGTAAGTGAAGTTAAAGGCAGTATTATGCAACTGTAAAATCTCTAGAAGCTGAAAAGCTACAGGATGGAATTTTCTTTCTGAAAGGGTAACTAACAGCATTATTATTTTCTGCCTTTCCCTGACAATTGGGAACTTACCTCTGTAAATTGCACATTGGTCCTTGCTTTTATAATTGTATAGCATCTCAGGCTTTGAGGAGTCTTATCCTGAAAATAATTTTGTGAATATTAAGAAGAACAGGATCAAACATTTTTTTAAACTCACTTTAGTATTAATTTATTTCAGGGATAGTTGGTATCTAGCTAGGTTGAAAAAAATTGCTGGACTATTTTCAGATACATTGTGGATTAGAAAGATAAATATTCTTGAAAACATTTGGAAAGGTTTATTTTTATAACAGGTTTATTTCTTGGCCTATGAAACAAGATTTGTATATTAGTTTGAATATGTATCCAGGGGCTAAAGTTTTTTAATGTTTTTAAGAAGTTAGTGCATATGTCTCTTGCTTCCTTTTCTTTCCTCAGTTTCTATTTTCTTTACATCTAAAAATGTAGAGCATTGCAGTAAGTAAAGTAGATGCCCATTAGTTAACACTTGCTAACCTGCTACACCTTCTAAGATGTCTTTCCCTTTTTCCACGATGAGAATAGTAGATAGACCACAAAGGTATTCAGAGTTACAGTGATTCCTGCTGTGAAAGATGTTTGAAAGGGTGATAGGTATGTTCAGCCAAACAACATCATCTTGCTTGTATGCTAGCTTGGTTATTCCTTCTGCATGTTTTGGTGCAGGTATGTTTCATTTTTGTCTACATGACACACATACAAGCTTGCCAGCATAATTGATAACATCCTTTTCATTCCACTGTCATGGCTGGAATCATTCTGGTCTTTCAGATACAAACGAGAAAAATAACTCTGAAAAGTAAGAGCCACATGTTTTTTCTTCTTTGCAACATAAATCTGTGTTGTCTTTTAAGAAGTGGCAGTTCCAAATCGTTTAGGAGATACATCAGGAGCATGTGTTCAATATTTATGGACAGGGTCAGCTTTGGTGTATAGACAGTTTGCAGTGTCAGGAGGATTGGCTAGAGAACAAAACATACTTTTAATGTTTCATAAGGAAGCTTCTTGGTTACTCATTTTGTGAATTTTGTCTTAATAAGTCATATCCTTGATGTAAATTATGCAGCAAAATAGCTTGACTTTTATTCTCAGTAGGTTCTTTGCTGTGTATATTACTGAATATTGGATTCTGGGCAATGAATACTAATGAGGGGAAGCTATATGATTTGAATATTTGACATGCACACTATGCACATTTGACATGTTCCAAAATGTTGTGGGTCTCTTTTTCCATATGTCTGGAGGAGAATATGAAGAGAGCTGAGCAATTTGGGTTTGTGTCCAATGTGATGGAGCTTGACCATACTCATAGTCTCAAAAGATACAAATATGTTAAAGGGAACTTAATTTCTTTAAATGGCTTTTCACTACTACACCTTTTCTTTTTAATCTTCATTTTGTACAGCTATGCTTCCTTGAGTTTGTCAAAGCTCTAGCTGAATTTGAACCTGCTTGCTGATACACAATACATAACTGCCAATTATTTTGGTAAATGAGTAAGTAATATGTGTACATTGCAGCTGATTTTTTTCCTGTGGTAGAGGACACTGAGGCCAATGTACTAGAGAACAGGATCAAACTGTCTCCAAAAAGCCTTGACAGAAAAATGAAAAGAATTTACCATGATTTTAGAAGTTTACTTTTTCTTTCTAAATGTAAATTTCTTGCACTGCATGTCGGTTTGATTTGCTATGGAGCAAATGTTCTTTTTTTTTAATCCTTGAATTCAAATGGAAAGTAAGAATCAGAATCACAGAATGTTAAGGGGTTGGAAGGGACCATAGAGATCCTCTAGTCCCAACCCTCCCTGCTGTAAGCAGGGACACCTCCCACCAGACCATGTTGCTCAAGGCCTTATCCAGCCTGGCTTTGAACACTGCTAGAGATGGGGTATAAATGATCATGTTGTCATAGCACCTAGACTTGAATATTCCTACACAGAAAATGGTGAGAAATAGTTACATTGTTAGTACAAAAAAAATATGAGGAGCTAGATTTCTGGTTTTCATAACTTGGAAAGAGTGTAATTAAAATTTTGGAATTTTTGAACTGACAGCGAATTCAGTACTCTCTTTTTGTGAAATGTGTACAATGCAGGAATATAACTATAAATAATAATCACATTGATATAAGATGCAGTGAATGCTCATGGTATGAACTTCAAACCCTGCGTTTGTAGTTCTGTGTTATGAATGCTGATAGAAACTTGACAAGTGTGTAAACTATACATTTTTTCATCGGAGCTCAAATGCTTAATATATGATAGGAGCCTGTAAGACTAGGGAGCTGAAGAAAACAAGTAATTTGAAATTAATGAATACATACCTTTTTTCATCTTAAAAATGTCACTTTTCTTTGATGTTGGCTGACTGTGAGGTGTTTAGAATTATAAGGGTCATTTGTGCTGTCTGTGTGGAACAATTTATCTCATCCAGAAGAGAGTCTCCTTTTGAGAGTTGTGCTGTTCCTGATACTTTATTCGATACAAATTTGAAAGAAGATTGATACCTCCTACCATTTCTGTCATCTGAATGCTCACCCTGCCTGGATAGATCAGAAGAATTGGAGTAGATCATAGCAGAGTTGGAACCTCCTCAGGCATTAATGCATAATGCATATAGCAATAATACTTATTTATGATTTTGTTAGTATCCAAGCTGAAGTTGGTGCTTTTGAAATCAGTGGTGAAATGTGTGATGACTTCACTGGAAGCAGAATTGGAGTCTTTCATACACTCTTTTTGCACAGTTGCTTTTCTGAGCGAAAGAGTGAAATAACTGTTTTCTGAACTCTGTTGCAACAGCAGTGTTGTAGGTAGATGTAGTTTTTAAATTGATTTTCTGAAGATCACTGATTTGTCATATTTCTTATTTTCTGCAAGCAATGCAGAGGTGCTCAGTTTCTTAAATGCTGGATTTTTGAAATGTTTTCTAAACAGATAATTCTAAGGATTGAAATACCTTTACTCTCTTTATATTGCTGTGGAGAGCTAAAGGAATTTGACAGGTGAAACAGATCTAGCACTTAGACTTTCTAGCAGGTTTTCATGAATCTTTGTTTTCTGAAGAGCTTCTGCTCTCTCAGCTCAGTTTATCTTTTTCAATTTTTTATTTAATTATTATTTCTTGCCTGTATATCAGGAATCTTGTTTTTGGTTTTGCCAGCATTGTGACTCCTGGAAAGCTAAACGTAACCTGTGACTCATCCCTGTGAAAGCATCCTTAGATAATCCTCATGTACCTTTCTTAGCAATTTCGTTTACTGATGTGATGTCTTGTATTCTCTGTGGGGTCCTGCATGAGCTGTGCTGAGTTCATGCTTGGCTGTGTAAGTGTCACAGGACTGATGGATGAACGTCCTCAATTTAGAGCTGGCTGCAGGCCACTACAGCTACTGGTGTATCACAGAGCATTTCAGACCTGTGCTGACACAGCCTGGCAGCCGGCAGGGACCAGGAAAGGCAACACACCCCGCTCTGGCGCAGGAGGGCTGAAGAATTTGGGCTTGGGCAGTCAGTAACTGTTGGTGGGTGTTCAGACCTCATGCCATTGCCTCTGCTTCTACTCTAGTACTGTTTGAGTCTCCTGCCAAGGTTTGTGCTTTCTTGTGCTGCAGCTGTGTAAGTCCCTGCGCTGAAGTGTTTACAGTCTCTGTTGAGACTGGACCCAGCAGGAGAGCATGGAATGCAAACGAAGGAAAAAAGTAAGGAGGTGTTGAAGGGAGGAAGGTATGGGGCTGCACAGAGGGTCCACATTGACATGGTACTTTAAAAAAACACCAACAAAACACAACAACAAACTAAACAGACAAAAAACCAGGAAAAAACAAAACATAGCTCCACTTACAGATAACGTGTTTCTAACCCCTCAATAAATGGATGATTTGTGAAACAAACCACATCAGCAGCTTTTGAATACCTCTAATGCCCATTATATTCAAATTGGCTTTCTTTTCTTACTGTGCCTAAAGACAGCACTGCAGGAACTGGTTTCTTTCTGATTCTTCTGGTCTGACTCTTTCTCCATCTTCACTCCTCTGAAGTGTGACAAGGCAACACAGACCATAATGCCTGGATTTTGTCCGCTTGTTTCCTTCCTCACTGCAGCTGTCCCATCATCACTGTGCCTGTGGGTACAGGACGTGTTCTGCTCTGGCTTTAACAGTGGGTGCCACTGAGCTGGGGTGCTTGTCTGTCTGTCTGTTCTTCCCTCTGCATTCCCCTCTCCATCAGGAGTTGCTGCAGCTGCTGTGCCTTGGGGCTCTGAGTCACTGCTGAAGTGGGAGCAGTGGAGACAAAGTGTCCACAAATGGCTCTAAATTACTTAATTACATGCTTTTCAGGAGCGTTGTGTATTTGAAGGATTACTTTTACAGAAACAGCTATGATGGAGCTCCAGTCTCCTCTGGATACTTTTGTAATATGTGTCCTACTAACTGGCTGGCTTTGGCAGATGAGAGATGAGCCTTCTGAGAATGACAGGCTTTTCTGTTTTGATGGGAAAATGTCACTGAAGGGGAATTTGCTTAATGTTTCTCTCCCTTTTATACTTCAGAAAGTTGTGTCACAGTAGTTTCTTATCTTTATAAACTCAGAATTAGTTTTTAAAATGTGTTTGAAAGCCATTAGTTATTTTTAGGCCTGTTAAATTCAGCAGCTATTAGTTCTCCTGTTCAGAAATTCTCTCTGTGGGCCTGTAAGTTGAATAATAAGACTTAGAGACACAATTACTTGATAGTTAATGAGAGGTTTCCCTTTTTTTGTAGCGTGTTGTGTTTTGGTTTGTTTTTTAAAAATTAACTATAGTTGCTTTCCTGACCCCAGCTGCTTTCCTGTATTCTTTCATTAGGTCTGTGGAGGACATCAGTTGCTCAGGCACTCTCTCTGCTTCTCTGTGTTTGTCTTCTGGGATTTTCCCCTTCCAGATCTCTCTGACAGATTTTTAAATCCTGTTTTCTCTTCCAGTGAGAAAGCTATACACTTGCTGTTTGAAGTTTCATTTTCTGTGTGTCTGTTCACCTTTCCTTCCCCCACCCTTCTGTGCCACCTGCCTTCTGTACTGTCTTCATCCTTTCTCAGCATGCTTTGTCCAACAGAAGCTTTCATCTTTTTCATCAATAGGTTGCCATGAGCTACCTGTACTTTATTAGCTTTCATGTTTCTGTCATGCTGAATATGCTCAGGGAGTGGGGCAAGACCTTTTAAACATCAATTGCTGTAACAAGCAGAGTGCAGAGCATTTAAAGCAAATTATTAAATGTGCCTTGGCTTGAGGAGACACAGAGTGTCAAGCTAGAATTTTTTTTCCCTATGTGTTGTGAAACATTTAATCTGGTTGATTGTAAACATTGTTCTTCTGATGGACTTGAATGAAACCACATGAAAGCATTTGGTTTATTATATGTACAGGATTCCTGTGTTCTACTGACTGTTGGTGTGATGCAGCATGCTCGGGGTGCCCTCAACCTCTCTGTTTTGAGTAAAGAGCTTGAAGCAAGGTTTCTGAAGTGTGTGATGGGCTTGTCTCACTTCTTCTGGCTGCTGTGTGAAGATCATGGACCAGAAGTAGAGCACATCACATGGAAGGGAGCTTTCAAGTTTTTACAGACACAACCTTTCTTCAGCTGCCACTGAAAAAACGTCATTGTGTGGCTGCTATCTTTGAAGATGTGACATGGGAGAGCTGTGGCTTGTAACTCTTTCTATGCTGTAGTTTTCTCTATGCTGTTATCCTCGGTTTGGTGGAACAGTTCATAAATTTCTCTTTCATTGCCTTCTTCACTAATGTGCTGTCAGAGAAATGAAGAGTATGAGTTGCAGGTTGAATACACTTCAGATCTTACGAGCCTCATTATTCACTTGCTGACACACCAGCATCAGGTGATCATTATCATTGCTCCTTCTGCATTTTGCATCATGTAGAGTTACTGGAGTACTGTAGTTCTCCTTGAGAGTGAAAAAGAGCATGGGAATCTTGCTTGAAATGAAATCGGGTTGAGTCTATAATGACTTGCAGTAAATAGGAAGAAGTGCGTGGGAAGACTGAGGGAAAGATAATAGGAAATGTTCTGAAGGGGTTTTATTTTGGTTTTCATTCTTGGGATCACTGTTGAAGAAGAGTGATTTTTTTTTTTAAGCTTTCTTTAAAAAAATCCTGTATTTGTGATAAGGAATAAATTATGTGTTATGAACTATGTATCAATGTGGTAGAGCTCTGAAGTGTCACTTTCCAGGGAGAGAGATGAGGAGTTCAGTCTTTCACATCTCAGTAAGAAAGGGTTAGTGGGTGCTGGGGTGACCATCTATCACTGCATCCTTGAAGAACAGAAAAATAATGACTAAGGAACTTGTTGTTCTGGCAAACAAAGAGAGTTGGAAGTTGTAACAAATAAAATTCAAGCTGAGGATGAGGTTACCATTTTTTAGAGAAATTATCTCGTGGAAAAATTGATTAAAATGCTTAGTTCTTTGTTACAGGATGCTTGAAAACTGGGATGTTTCTCACAGAAGACAGATATGCTTCAATTAAATCAGAGCTGATGAACTTAAAGCAGGAAGTAAAACAGAAAAATAAATAGGGTGGCTTGCATTTTGCAGGCTAATAATGAATTGGTGGATCTATGAAGGGAAGCCACCTACCAGTGCCTCACAGTCATTAGAGAAATGTTATAGCATAAAGCTCCCATTCTCGGAAACCTTGTTTTTGTTTAAGTGCATTTACACAACTCTGAAACACTTCTTTTTTTCAAGTTGTCACAAACAGCTTGGTCATAGCTGGCTATGTCAGCAAAAGTCCTAGAAGAGACTTAAGAGAAAACTTAAGAGAAAACACACATCTGTATCTGCTGTGTTGCTTCAGCATCCCGTTACCTTGATCCTGCCATCACCTGCCCTCTGTCTTGGAGCAAGAAGGAGTCTCCCAAAGGAGAGGGAGCAGATCAGTGCCCTGAGGCACTTTACTGTGAATGTAGGTGAATGTTACCCAAGAAAGCTGTGTACCTCCAGCTGCAGTGTCCATCTGTAGACAGGACAGAGAAGCTGGATGGTTGTGTTGTCTTGGGGATATTAGAGCAAGTATTTGAATACAGGAATCTTCAGATTCCTGTGAGGAATGTTTCAGGCGCATGGTACTTCAATGCAGGAATTTCTGTTCCTGTATATAAGGAAGAGGGGTTAAAATGGAGGAGGTTTAGTAGCTGCAACCAGCCAGCCAGCCCTGCAGCAGATCACCAAGATGAGGATGGCCATCACCAGTGTGTTTCTGTGGTTTCGAGAGATTGCAACAGAAAATCAGTCTGTGGGAGATGATTACATTTTAAAGGGGATCTCCCAAAAACTTCCAGTATTTGAGTCATTGTAAGAAAACTACTCCATCCCATCAATTTCTAGATGGGGAGAATACATCTCTTGTGTTGTCAGGGGGGCAGTGATGATATGTCAGTGGTTTACTTTTAGTTAAACTTTACTTGCTTACATAAGGAAAGGAAATTTTGACAAAAAAAGCAAAGTGTTTCTAGATTTGCATGCCTTCATTTATATGAATCTGAATGTAGTATCATTCTACTCTCTTGCAAATCTTACCAAGAACTTTGCTGTAGAATTGAAATTTATTCTAAGATTTGTCTATGGAAAATTTAGATCTATAATTTAGCCTAAGCAAAAAATTGAATGGGTTTAAGCTCCTAAAAATATGTTTTGTAGGTCACAAATTTATGTCTGCATGGTCCACACACAGAAGAATACAGTGTTGTGTATTCATGTAATTTGACATGCAGGAGCAAAACCCACCTGATTTTCCAGTGTTAAATTGAGTTCAGGTGTAGAATTTGGAGTAGTTACATTGTATATAAAATGAGAATAATTATAATTCAAATTTAAACATAAATGGGAGTGTATTTATAAGCAACATGACATATATTGCATTTTCTAAAAGCTCTTGTATTTCCATCTGGTTTTAATCTCTTTTGTAGAACTCTGTTAATGTTCATGAGAGACAGATATCCGCTGTTTTATTTCATTTGTATCAGCACATAATTGAAACTGTCCCCTCTTCCATGCAGAGAAGGGAGTACACCAGCCAAGAATATGAAACAGTGATATATCAATCTAGATGGGTCAGTGAGTTTAGAACTACTTTACAAATTCAGTAAAATTTATAGTCTGTTCAGGTGCCCATTTGATCTGTCACCAGGTGCAGAAATCAAATCCCAACAGAGATAGCAGAGTTTTTTGGTTTGATTTTTTTTTTTGGGGGGTGTGTCAGACATTTCTGTTGGCTTATATCTGAGGGAATGTTTTGAGTATTAGTACAGAAAAGATTTTTCTTCTTCTGTCTGAAATGGAAATGGAAGTATGGACATACTTCATTAAAGTTGCTGTAGTAGAAGTTGAATTACCGTGCTGTTTAATGAATGATTACTCTCATGATTAATAAACTTGTATGCTGTGTTATTCCTGCACTTCTCTGGCTGCCATTTCATTACCCAGTATTGAGTGAATCTAGATACAATCTAGAGATTGAATGCTATAGATAGAAGGATCTTGTTTTCTGATAGAAATTTCCCCTAATCTGTGATTTCTAACAGTCCTGATTACCTTTGTACAGCCTGGAGGTTGCCAGCCTGTCACGGGCAGATGCTGATCTGGAGGCCTGTCGAACACAGATCTGTAAAGAAGTGATTGCTATGATGCTGAAGAACATGGTCTTAAATCACAGCCTCTTTCCTCATGTGGAGAAGAAGATAAGTTCAGTTTTCAAAAAGTGGTTTCTTGCAATGGAGAAAGAGATACAAGAGGAGTATGAAAGGAAGATGGTGGCTTTGACAGCTGAATGTAGTCTGGAAACTAGGAAGACAATGGAGGCTCAATGCCAAAAAGCAAGAGCTGCGAATGAAGAGGCTGAGGAATTAATGAGGAAAATTAATGAAAAGGTAACTCTGGTTTTAAATCAAGATATTTTGCATCATATGTAGTTATATCGAGATGGTTTCTCTACTAGACTAGAGCAGCTTAGTCACCCTGCTAGAAGAGTAAAGATAAAGATGTACAATTAAATATGTTCAAAAATTCAGATGTCATAATTAGGGTAGTTGTTATTAAGAAATTGGGTTTAACATCACCAGAAAACAAATTTTTCTCAGGAGAATCTGTGACATCTGAAAACAAAGGGTTGTCATTACCCTGTTTTTTTTTTTATAATCACTTATACTGTTGCAAAGTGGTGTCTTTTAATTTACTGTATTTTACTGCAGCACTTTCTGAGATTTCAGACTCTGTGTGAAGTATTTTGCACATTCAGAGCCCAGCAAACTCCCTGCATTATAAACCTTACAGTCTAGGTAAAAAGCTTCCAATTTTATGTTCTTTTTTTGAAGAAAATAAGTATATAAGAACAACCAAAGGCTGATTTCCCTCTGAAATCAAAACGATCCATATTTTAGACAGAGCAAGGAGTGGACTTCTCTTGGAAATAGCCTCTGGATAATAAATAAATAGCTGAAGTCAGAGTATGATTCCGTACAAGTTCAGAGTCTAAACTTAGAGATTATGTGTACCACTTTCATTCAGAGATCTCTGTGTGAATGGATAAGTTCCATTGCCCAGGATTTCATAGGTAGTTAGTAGCTGGAAATAGAGCCTAGGTCACCAGGCCAACATCCCATGTACAAAGCTATGCTCCAGTCTTCCATGTCTTTTTTCAAGTATATTGAATGTTTGCAATAAAACTGATTTCTCCTCACCCTTTTCCTTTATTATTGTTTTTAACAACTTCCTGTGGTTTGGAAGGATTCTGGTAAGTTTTAAATATTTCATCTCTGTAAGCTTAAAATGCGAAAATGCCCAAGTCGATGTTTCATGTTTGTGTGTTAGGAGGGTGGCTTGGTGGGAACAAATAGTGCAGTTTGTTACTAACTAGTGTGGCTTTGCTTCTGGACCAAAAGTGGTATTTGCATATCACAAACCCATAATTGTTAAGGTCTTTTATGAAAATTCATTATTAAAGTTTTGACACAAGAAATTTTTTTTGCTGAGTGTGACCCATCAAAGGTACTCCAGTATGTTGAGGCTCTCAGGAAGAACTTTGTTTTATCAGGCTGTTGCATAGAGAAAATTAATGGCACAAGGCTAGTGGGCAAATAGAATTTCTTTGATGTTTCCAGGTGAATTTAAGTTGTGACTCTGTGTAGCTTTCCATACATGTAGGATATGCATATCCTGAACTAGAGGTGCTACAAACGTAAGAGATGGGAAGGAAGAAACACTTGCGGATGCCTTCTTAAGTATGAGGTGAACTGTATTCTGCAGAAGACTTTTTCCTTCTGTTGGATATAGAAGGAGCCTAGACCTCACTGAGATAAGTCCTGCCTTTGCAGAGAGAGGGACCTGATTGAAACTCAGTGTGTGAATTCATACTAAATATATTCTCAGCAAAGTGGCTTTGCTTTGTAAGAAATGCATTGGTGTTGGTTCGGTCTGATTTGTACTGAAAATCGTGGATGGTAGGAGTCAAGTAAACAGTTAAGGTCAGTGCAGTACTTCTCCTGGTCTATTTACCATATCCTATCTTCTTGCTGTTCACTTTTCTGTCTGTAGAAGGACCTGATTTTGTGCTTGCCACAGCATATGGTCCAGAAGGACATTCTGGAGCGTGAGGTTTGGCTCACACCTGTGCTCCTGGGCAGCAGGTGTACTGACACCCAAGAGATGACAGTGGAAAACAACCGGAGCAATAACCTCCTCCCCTTCTCAGCCAAAACGTAGAATTTATATTCCTTGCCTTTTTGATTAATTATTTGCTGCCTGCAGTGTGTCTCTTGGGAATGACAAGTGATGTGCAGAGGGCAGTTCTCCTTAAGATAATTGATCTGAAATTTATAACAAGACTGGCATAGTGACTGTTAGGTAGCTCTGCTAGCATAAGAAGCATTCTTTGCTCTGTGGGACATGTATGTTTTGATTCTATAATGACCGTATGCCATCTGAGATTAAAACTATGAATATGTAACTCTTACCAGAGAACTATGAGAAAGTATTTCTGGCAAAGAAGTTTTTAAAGTAATTGCCATATAATTCTACTCCATGGTTGTAAATGTAAATCTAAAATGATGCTCTTGGATTAATTTGTAGAAACTGATAGTTAAAGTAGGTCACCAATAATAAAAACTTTCAGAGATTTTTAGTAGAACGGAGGAGGTTTTTTATATTTATATTTAATTTAGATTGTTTTTAAAAATATGTTTATTATTATTTCATTGGTATGCCTTATATGAGTCTGTTTAATTTTAATAGGATTTCAGGATTGATGAAACCTAAAAAATTAATGTCACATATAGTCTTTGTGTTGAATTTCATGCCAATTTATATAATTTATCTTATATAAGGCTTGTGAATTCTAAAAGGACTTCATTATGCTTTGGAGGTGGTATCTGTATGAGAGACTGGCTGTACGACTCTGCCATGCAAACAGGTGAAAACTATGGAAAGTGTACACTGATTCAGTATTAACCTTCATTTAAACCTGAAATGACACTAACTAAATTATTTGTAAAATATATATGAGCTAGTAGCACTGGTACTTTAAATTATGTTGAATTCTGAAAATCACTTCTGATGTATTTATTTCCTTCTTCTCTGCAGCCTGCTGTAGAATACAGAAGTCTTCTGGATAGACTTCACAGACTGGAGCAGGACTGCCTGAAGAGGTTCCTTCTCGTAAAGCAGGAGGAATATTTTGCAAAGGCTTATAGAGAGCTGGCTGTTACCCAAAGAAAGGAGCTCCATACTATCTTTTTTACACAGATAACAAATGCCACTTTAAAGGGAGAACTGAAGTTGGAAGCAGCTAAAACATTAGTGGAAGGTTACTCTAAAATACAGGTAATAGGATGATATCTCCATTCCTAACCTAAAGACGAAATACAAACCTACAGTAGCTTCCGAGAAATGTTTCGGGATAAACGTTACCACTTTCAAAACTAACTTTCTTAGAAAGCCTTTTAAAAATTATAATGCTTTTATTGGCACATCTAGACAACTGTATATTGAGATATATGTACATGTTCAAAACTCCCTAGGCATCAAGTGCTCTTCTATACTTCAGAAGATATACTGAGCCCCCCAATACAAATATGTTGATTATTGAAATTGTGTTGTGTCTGAAGTACTATGATTTTGTACTTAGAGGGGTTGAGTTTCTGTAGGTTTTATGATCTAGGGATGGTGATGAAGAGTATGTTCAGGACTTTAGTTTTGCTTTCAGTTACATTTTTAAACCTCTTGCAACAGAATAGCTTGAATGGTTTCCTCACGGGGTTTTGTTTGTCTGTTTTTACCTCCATTTGTGTTGAAAGTTAGTGCTCTAGATTACAAAAGTTCTGGAAATTGTTCTTCTGGCTGCTTCTTGAGGAAGAGTATGATTGTTGTGGACCTGCAGGTGGAGGCTAAAAAGCAACATCTGGAAAGTAGGTGTCAGAACATGTGAGGCCCGCTCCTAAATCCTGATGAGCAACCTCATGTACAGAAGCTATACATTGGCTACTGTCAGTGGGAGATGCAGCAAGCACTTGTGCAGAAGGTAGTTAAGCAGCCAGGTCAAAGAGGAAGAGTAAGTGAAAAAGGTTTTGACTTTGTTTTGGCTGCTCGGACATGGGTCGTGTAACTATCAGACCTTGTCCTGGCTATTTATGCTATAGAACATTGTGTGCCTTACTCTGGTCTCTGCCAGACCCATCTGTAGGTATTTAAACCCTTCCTGTTCCCCACTATTGGGAGGAGGAGCTTCTAAGCCAGCCTGTATGCAGTGGGCTTGGCTTTCCCAATGCTGTACTCAACATAGAAGAGCTGGCTTTAAAATTGGCTTTGAAGTCAATTTAGACACCTTTGGAAATGTTACCCTTTGCTTGTGTAATCATACACAGGTACATCGTGAGGAACAGTTCTGCTTACGCTGGTACGGTTGCATGTGTATGTAATTGTGAATACCTGAGCAAACGATCTATTAGCTCAGGGCACTCAGGACGTGCACTAACTATTCAGGAAAGTACACACAGTAATGAGGTAATCGGGCCAAAAGCTCAGCACATTATTTATTTTGTTTTGTTAAAATAACCATAATCATTTGATGTGATCATTAGAGTTAAGTTGATATAAGCTTACTGTTTTACACTTGTAAGCATTTTTCAGCTTTGTCCTGTTAATGAAATCTGGTCTGATGCTCACAGGTGTTAGCCAAAATTAACATTACATCTAATTAAATGTTCACATTTGTTCATGTTCTTTCCTGTAGGGTGACATTGAAGAGCTAATGGATTTTTTGCAAGCTTGTAAGAAATATCATCTGAATAAAAGATTTTCTTACAGAGAATATCTTATAAGTAAGATACAGTCAAGGGATTCTCATGTCTCTGCTCTTATAAATGCTGCAGCAGCCCAGATATCGAGTCTCATTAATAAGACAGAAAGGTAAATATCTCAATTGTTTTCTTGTCAGCCATTTGACTATGTTATCTCACAGACAACAGACTCTTCAAAAGTCTTTTTTCTGTGTTACCTAGCAGGAGAGTTGCATAAAAATGTTATCTTTTAGTTAATTCTAAGAAAATATTTTGTAACTGATTGACTTTGTTAGTTAAATCCCAACAGGTGCTAAGGTGAGGTTTTATTATCTGTATCCGCTTTGTACAGGACAGAGATGAATTGTTGGAAACATATGTAATACCTGTTTGTAATTCTGGCTTCAGTGGGAACCAGACTCACATATGATTCTCAATGTCTTTATACATCCATTATGTGTGTAAATAGTCATCAGTCATGTGAAGACTCGTACCAGAGTCCATTGCAACATGCAGCAGTTAAGACCATTTGTCTGCGTTCCTTGTGCATGAATATCTGGATTTAACAGAAAAAAACAATTTTGAATCACGTGTGATTGAATATGTTTGAGGAGCTGGATTTACAGTTTCTCTTTTCAAGCTAAAAATCAGGAATATTTTCTAAAAAAAGTTGATAAATTTTATAAATAATATAGCTGCAGAGGATTTTGACTAGCAGAGAATACACCTGTTGCAGGGAATTAAAAAGTAAAGGTCAAGGCAAGTAAAAAGTAGACCTGGAAATAGACTGTTGTAATACATGTTGTAATACATGTAACTTATTTGGGATATCATACCAGACCCTGGCTGTTTGAGTACTCTGTGATAGGATACTCAGAATCAAGGTGGAGAGGTAGAAATGGTGACTTAGCAGACACTCAGAGACATAGTTATTTAAAATTGCGTGGCTATGAGGAGCACTGAGAGAGACATCGTGCTGCTACTCAGAGAACTGTGTTAGTTTGGCATATGGAGAGATTACTGAGGAGCCTGCCAGGGCAGCAAAATACATCAGTGTGCAGGAAAACATGTACAGGAAAACAACCTAGCCCTGCTGCTGTTGGTCCTGTGCATGCAGCTTTATTTGTATATTTGAGGTGTCTGTATTGATGTCAGTCACTGACAATATGTGAAACGTGCATTAAGAGAAAAGATAAACATTGATCTTTATGTTGTGTTTTTTCTTTCATAATGTTAACTTGATTTAAAAGTAATTTAACATTAGGAAACAGGAAGTCTGTTAAAAGCTACCCAAGATTGCATCTGTTGATGTGACAAAATAATTTATCTGGGTTTTTTGATATCTTTTCCTTGCTTTTCTTTTTGATTGTCCTGTGTGCTGCCTCACTGGAATCATACCCTAAGTTTAGCTTGAATCACCCTGAGTTCAGCCTCAAGATTCATTGGTTGGAGAGAACTACTTCAGTAGGCTTGCACTGCTTTGCTAAGGTCAAAGACAAAAATGTCCTGGAATAGGAAATATAATTCAGACACGTCTTTCACAGAGAGTTCCCTTCCATCAGTTCATTCCTCTTTTTGGAACTGTATTATGAGAACGTCTGAGATGTTTTCACAGATGATGTAGTTATGTGAAAAGCCTTTGTGAGAACCTCACTGTGTGACTGTTGCAGTGAAGAACTGGGACTTCTCAAGCTGGAAAAATTGGTTTCACCCATTGCTTATTACCTGTTATTGCACCTAACAGTCACAAAAAAATCAACTATAAAACAGAGAGGAAAGGCAATAGTATTAGTTAATCCAAGACCTCGTGGATCTCATCCCCAAAAAATGTATTAAAAACCTTCCAAAACCCCCCAAACTACCCAGAAACTTCCAAAAGCATTATTACCAGGATGAAAAAATAATTTTTCTAGCACTCTCCTATCAAACTTTCAGAGTATGCAGTGGTTGGTTGTCTGTGGACAAAGGACACGCGTCAGTAGTTGGAGATATCATTTGTAGAGAAGCAATCCCATTTGGCTGTCTGGGCCTAGAACTAGTTATTTTCTTATTACTTCCCACACCTGCTGCAGCAGTATTTCCTCAGACAAATGTTGGCCGAACTCTTAGAATTCATTCTTTAGGTGTTGTGATTATAAAACTCCAGAATGTAGTATTTCAGTTTATTTGCTAGTGTTTTATTTTCTCCAGGCAAACTGAAATATGCCAGTATAACTCATGAAAAATTCATTATTACATAACATAGGCTTTTATTTCAGTTTCTAACTAGAAAGTGGTTTTGAGAATGTTTACAAATTAGAGCATGAAAATTTGAGCAGCAAGAGAAGTCTGGTCTGAATGACTGGTACTTTAAATTTGTATCCATAGTATCCTTGTTTTTCACTTTGTCATTGAATCTGCTTGTCTAAATATAGATACAGGTCTGTCTTAATTTATTTTGTCCAGCTTTATAATAGAGTGCCTTAAACTTACTGTTATAAATGGAATTTTAAAATGCAGAACTTTGGATGGAGAAGAGAGAAAAGATACAGATTAGATATACCACAGATAGATTCAGTGATAAACCAGCAGATAGATACTGACGGGAGAAATGTTTTAAAACTTGAGCTTAATAGTATGTTTAAAATTTAGCAGATAGCAAGGCAATTTCAAATTAACATGAACATTAACATTTCTGTGTGGCCAGAAATGAATGTTATAAAAAGCAAAATAAAGCCAAACCAATTCTAGGGAAGGCTGTGAACATTTTAAATGAAATAGAGCAGCCAGAGTTTTCAAGTTCGGTTTTCTAAATACAGTATTTAAATAAAATGTCCCATTTGTCAGTCCTAGTTTTTGATTGCTCAGTGGCTTTCAAAAATCAAGCTTGGACTTCAGTGCCAAAAAGCGGGAAAGGAGATTTTAAAATATAATCTGTAATCATGGATTTGAGGGATGTCTACATAGGCTCTTTATGTTTTTTCTTAAAGAATAATGGGCTATTTAAGGGCTGTACTTGAGGCAGTGTTTATCCTGGGTTGTTCTAGCTATCAACAGAGGTGCAAGGTTCTTGATGTTTTTAAACTATGGCATCTGTAACACGTTGTGTTATTCTTTTGCCACTATCTTCTTGTTCACACGAAATTTCTTTCTTCTTCAGTCTCTTAAAAATTGAATCCAGTTCTTGTGACTCACTAGGTACAAACAATTGCAAGCTTCTTTTTAAATTTCTCCCAAAATTTAAATTTTTATAAGACCTGAAGAATTTTCTGTGTATTGTGTTTGTGAAGTGGTCAAAAGACTCTCAAAAGATTGAAACAAGCACCTTGTGCTGGTCTCGTTCTTCTCAATAATCACCATTTGTATGGACCTTGTCCCTAGAAAGTAGTTTTCCAACAGTGTCTTGGCTGGACGTTTCTGGAAGTCGGTGTTGGAAAGTGAATGCCTCAAGCAGTAATGCATCAGTATGAAGTTTTCTAATGATCTCTTAAAACCTTTTCTGCTTGTAGCACTGCTATGTAGGGAGGGCATTTATTGCTCTGAATTTTTATTTTTATTACATGAATTCTGATCTGGGCACTGGCAAGATGCCACTTCAGCAGGTAAAATCCTGATGTGGCTGGAGTAGCATGGGCAGAGTCATGCAAGTTCTCTCTGTGTAGTTTCTGTGTTGTGATGTGATTCAGCCTCCATGTACATTCAGGCCTGTACAACTTTTCTGCTTCATATATATCTTCCTTTTGCTTTAGTGATGCTCCTGTGCCTTCTCTAGCTTTCATGAAGCAATTTTCCTTTGCTGGGGTCCAGCATCCCTTCTCTGTAACATCAAATACAAAACCCTACTTTTTACTTTTGTGCCCTCACTCTGTATTTGCTCCTTAATTTGTTGGCTTTCATTCATTACAGAGAAGTCAAGATCTCTCTCTGATTGACCTGTTATACTGCTGCTGTTGGCTACACACTTCACCTCTGTACCTTGCTTGGTGCTCACTGCCTTTGGGAGGATCTCCCTTTAAACATCCTTGTCATTACCACAGTATTATCCTTCATTAAAATTCTCTTTGTTCAAAGACGTGTGCCTGCACATTTCTTCAGTGATTAAATGTCTGTTATGCTGAGACCCGGCAGTTTATCGTACAGTCTATACTGTCTCATTACCTTTCTCCTCTCCTTTTGTTTTGCATTTCTGTTCAGAGTCCTTTGAGACCAGGACATCTTTTATTCCTAATAATATAATTGTTTTTATGTTGTATTTATCTGGAACCAGAAATGAAGGTGTCTTGCCAGGGTGGAGCCTTTTAGGAATTACCATAACACCGATTAATATAAGTTGGCACACAAACTGACATAGGCTTCTGTGGTGGGATACTGCATCACCTACAGTTTTAGCTGTGGACATACTGGATCTCTAAATAAATCAACTGAAATAATGTAGACCCTTTTTTTTAATCCTAAAAATAGGTAGCTGTATGTCATCTTCCTATCATTTTGTGTTGCGTCACTTTCCTTTAACTTTCATTTGCTGTGTGGTTCCAGCACATCTATCTTTTTCTATTGCAGACTCCTTTCACTGCTCCGGACAGGGATTTTAATTGGATGCAGCAAGCCTAGGTTTATTTCCTCAGTACAAGAAAGGATGAAGGTGTTAAAAATAATATCTTGGTTATTATCTTTCCTCACTTCCTCACCATAATTAATGACCTTTATTCACATATCTTTTGCCTTGAATTCAGTCAAAAAGGAGGGGCAAGACTTAAGAGTTACCACATATGGGCTAAAAACTTGTTACTGTTGGGGAGTTTTTTGACGTAACACTGGATTTTAACATTGATTAATTTCAAGGCTGAAGTTACTTGGCCAAGAATGATGCTTGGTGGATTACTCTCCATATACTGAGAGGTAGTTTAATCCTCTTGGCAGATTAAAGAAATGCAATAGATAGACTTTGAAAAAGCTCTGCAAAAGGAGGATCTCTTTTATTGACATAACTGTGATAAAGCACATCTCAGTTTCTACCCAGCACATGCGTTATATAGGGGATGATGTTTCATGGCTTGCTCAGATAGTTGTGGATGCTTGAGCAGAAGATGGAGAGGTGTGAATGGGATCTGGCCAACATGGTTACAGTGCTGTGGCTGCAGACAAGCTACTATGGTAATCTTCTGCTTTATTTTAGCTCTTATTTTGAGGATTTTGGTTGGAATTAAGTTGTCACCGTATCAATTAATCGTAATAAACCAAAATGAGATTCTCCTTTCTGGAGAAGGGCTTGCTTACCACATTTAGCTGCTACTTTAATTTAGGAGTTGGGCCAGGTATCACATTGTAATGGAACCTTGAAAGCCCTGGATTCATCTGAGTCCCGGCTCTGTGTGTAATGTTCACGTCTTTGAAAAAAGGGGGACTGCATAAGTGAACTAGAATGTATCTGGATAACATCCAGGTTCAGGTCAGGAATTGGAGCTTTCAATTAGAAGTTTCATGTTGACCTTTTCAACACCACATTTTGTAAGTTCACTGTGCTTAATATAAAGTATAACTCATGAATGTCCAACAGCCTGGTCCGAATTAAGATGTTCTTTTATTCTTCTTTTGAATAAGAAAGATTCGGGGAACTTGTAGTGTAGATGTAATAGCAGGTAAGTTCTGAAATTCAATTTAAATTTGTGGAGAGGGACATCTTTGTAACTGTTGCTGGTGCTCTTTAGATCTTTTTTTCCCTTTGACATGAAATACTGTAGCAGTGGGAGGTAGACCATAGTCCTGAACTTTCATTTGAGAGCACTATGGGCTTATGACCAGCAATTCGCTGTTTCAGATAACTGAAGTTTGCTATTGCTTTGAAATTTTTATAATTCTTCTGATGTAAATTTACTAGGAAGTCTGAATATAAATATTTTGTAGATATGATTGCTTTGTCTATTAAAAATAATTTTTTGTTCTTTTTACTTGAATACATACCTTAAAGAGAAGTTTGTTTTTGATGACGAGAAAGAGTTGTAAAAGACATATAAAATTGCATTCCAGGGACATTAAATTAAAAAATTAAATATGCATAATACATAAGGGTTAAAATGTCTCATTTGAATATCACTTACATTACAAACTGATATATAATAGGTTTTGCACTTGCCTTTCCTTCCTTCCTTCCTTCCTTCCTTCCTTCCTTCCTTCCTTCTATCCTTCCATCCTTCTTCCTGTTTCATTTTCATACACCTTCACAAACTGCCTCAATTCTGTGCTCATCTCTGAGATTGTCCTTCTTTTATCCCTTTCCTTGTTTGATTCTCCCCAGTGTCACTGCTAAAGAAACTAAGATAGTTCTGTGTGTCTATTTTGCTTAGCCTTTTTATGGTACTAATTGCCTCAGATATCCTTTTGCTGTTAAGAATTTGGGATAACAGGCTTCAAACACTGTTATTACAGAGCAGGTCATCTACCTGAAAGTCATTTGGGAATGCTGCTGGACCGAGCCGAAACTGAAATTAATTCTGTTAAACAGAAATTTGATCATGATTTAAAACAAGAAAAGCAGAAGCTTTGCCAGAAACTCATTACCAAGCGAAGGCGGGAAATGCTGCAAAAGGTAATTATTTTCAGTGTATTTATTTTCAAAGGGCTTATCATAAATTAGAAATTGAATTAATTGAAAAATAAAATGTAGTTCTTACAACAGGGGTCAACACTGCCAGGAGCGTGGTTGAAAATAAGTGTCAGTTTGTTTTAGCCGTGTACCATCATGTTCTGTATTAGTCATGCGGTAATTCGTAGCTGTTCTGTTAGAAAAACCTGCAAGAAATAATGTAACTTCAACTTAGCTGGAGAAACTTCTGAAGCCCCTCTGCTTAGTGTACCATGTCCAAGGGGTCATGACGAGTCTCTGTAACATGTGGACAGGCAAAAGCCAGCTCAGGTTCAGGAGTTGGTGAGGGAGATGGCTCAGGTGACAGTCACTATTTTCTGTGGGTTTCCTGGCTATGTGTGACCTGAGTGACTTTGATAGCACAGTTAAAATTCAGCTACAAACCAAAACTTTGTAAAAGATGCTCTTCCTATGGTTGCTTGTGGTAGAACTAATGTCACCTCATCTCAGACATCTAAAAATCAATGATAACTCTAAAAGATATAAGTCATCTCATTATGTAAGATGACTTGCAGATGATATGAAGGGGAATTGTTGTCCAAAGGTATACTTCAAAGTTATCTTTCTCTGCCTAAAAGATGTAGAAAAAACTATCTCTTAGATAGTTTAGGTGGTTCTCTTAGATGACCCAAGTTAGGTGAGGTTGAGCTTATCTTTTGCAGGATGTGTTTCAGTGCTTTGTGCTCTTTAACAGATACCAGTGTGATCATTGACAGCAGGCCTGGTGATGGTGATGTCATTTGTTATGTTTATTCTTAGTGTAGGTAGCTTTGGTTTAACTTTCCAATGAAATTGCAAGATGGGGAAAATAAAAAATAACCCCAAACTTATTTTTTCCCTCATTTTTAAAAATTCTTTTCCTTCTTTGCTATTTGATCCAGATTGACTTCTGGAATGCTGCCAGATCACTGAAGTTCAGCTAGCCGAGATTATGTCAAACCACATGATCATGCATGTGTTTAGGTGCTAGCTCTACTATCTAGCAACTGTCCATATTATCACAGCCCTCGTATCTAACAATAGTCTGAGTTATTGCCTGGGTGTTCACAAAGCCAATCTGTTGAGGGCTAGGTAAGCCTCTGCACACTGAAAAGCAGTTTCAAGAACGTGGAAAAGCAAAAGCATGAAATTTTGCATTGCTATGAAATCCATACTTAAGGAGCTAGAATTTGAGATGTTCCTTTTTCTTAACTTTGTTCCTCCTTTTGGTAAATGAATCAGCAGAAAGAGCATCAGAAGGAGCAGCTGTCACTTGGAGACCCCTTCAAAACTACTAATGAGATCTCTCACTGCCTGAGACACTGGAAAAATCTTCTGAGTGATCACACCATTGAATTTGAAGAACTTACTGAAAAGCTTGACAATGAGGCCAGTGAAGAGCTGAAAGAGCTTCTATTTAACGTAGCAGAGAAAGCCATTGAAGAGCTTAAACGTGTTCAGTGTGGAGTGTTTGTGCAAGAGCTGGTCAAGCTCAATGTGCCAAAGTTGTTCCTGCTAGAAGCTGTGGAGGAGCACAAAAAAGAGATGGTTGTTAAACACCGACAGCTTGAAAGGGAAGAACATGATAAGAGCATGGCTGCTGAAGAGGTGCTTCAGCTCACCAGGCAGAAGCTAAGCCAAGAGCTGGAAAGAAGCATTTCAGAACAAAAAAAAACCAGGAGCTGGGAACAATCAATATTCATGCAAGTATCTCTCTGCACTCTTTACTTAGTTACTATTGCAAATAGAAGAGAACTAGGAGTTTTCACACCTGTCCAGTTGTAATTTCTAATGATCAGTTCTCTCTTGGGCACTTAGAAATCGATTCTTTTTTTTCCAAGTGCTCAACCCATGTGGCACCAGTGGGTGAGCACTGCAGTGAAAATCCCAGGAAACACAGTCTTGAAGTTAAAAACATGGAATGAAGGTTTTATACTTCCATTCATTCCATGGGAGGTATCACTTACATGTCTTTCATTGTTATTAATCTGTTCTTTGAGGTCCCGTGCTTTGGAAATGCCAGTTAGTACGTCAGACCTAATTGGCCCCAAGTCCAAGTTCAATATATTCCTTCTAGCCACAAGTCAAGCCTTACTCATTGGGTTTGTTTTAAGCTTTGCTGCAGTATTTCTACATAGTTCCTGAGTACACAGTGCAGTATCCTGCCTGTCCAGCTCATGTCTCCCTGCGTCAGACTCAGCTGCTCTGGCCTGCTGGCAGAATGCCCCTGGCACCAAGCCCTGAGCCAGACAGGCATCATGGCACAGGCAGTGCTGCAGAGAGCAGTTCTGGCTGCTGGAAGTGTCATGGCCATTGCTGCCTGCTGCAATGTGACCCTGGGGAGGTGGGAAAGCAGGTGGTGGCCTTGCCATAGTTGGGAGACCTTGCACAGGGAGAGCCTATGGCTGTGGCCAGGAGTGGTTGTGCCTCTCAGAGTCGGCAGCAAGGTCCCTGAGAGATCAGGGAATGTTCGTTAGCATTTGCTCTTAGCTTTCAAATACAGTTAATGTCTGGTTGTTAGATTGGCTGAATATTTGCAGTACTGCATTTCCTATACAATGTCTATTTAATAGGAGCCATTGTTAGAGACATGGGAACATGAAAAAATAAAATTGCAGCTTTAGGGGAAGCAACCGGAACAGGCAAACCTGTAATAAGCTGTGTGGCTCTGAAGAAAATGTACCAGGCATAAGAGATTGAACAGGGAGGGGGGAAAAAAAAAAGACGCTGGTAAAAGTTTCTCCTTCATACCTCTTCTTTAAAGAAGTATGGGCAGTTTTATCCAGGCAGAATCTTTGTAAGTTTGCCTGCCACATGTTGTAAAACCATATAAGAGGAATATATAAAGAAACTTTACCCATTACATTGGCTTTGTTAAAAAAAAGAATTCCATTTTTTCCCATTGTTTTGGTTCTAATTTCAAGGGCTTTGTATTTTATTCAGCATTTTAGATACTTTCCTGTAAGTAATTTATACGTATTTTCTAACTTGTCTTACTATCTCTTGTTTATATTGCTGAAAGCAGACCTGCTGGAGTATGGAAGTAGATTGTATGACCCAGCACGACTTTCCTGTTTCTAACTTAGAATTCCATAATAACTGTGTTCCAACCTGCAGTGTGCCTGTCGTATTTGTTAGATGCTATCTTTATTTGAAGCAACAGTAAACAGTTTGGGGTTTTTTCAGTAAAATGCAGAAGAATGTATACAAAAAAATGCAGCAACAACTGTCCTTCAAAAGCCCCTTAAAATCTGTCACTGCCTTCTTTCACTCCATTGTCTGTCAATTCCGGTATTTTGATGACAGATGCCAGCTCCCACGTTTATGTTCTCATCTGCTATCTAGTTTTCACAAAGAATTATTTTGAATGATAGCTTTTCATTTTTGTTGCTTATCAAAGAGACCATGGGTTAGTCCAAGATATTTATTAAGATTGTTAAAGCCTAAAGTCCTTTTTAAATATAGACATGGCAAAACTCTACTTGCTGTATTTTATTTTGTATCTCTGTCTGTATATCTATATACATGGATTTATACCATGGATTTTCTTCCGTAAGTCTAAGACAAGGTGAGAAATGGTTAAGTATACTACAAATGATTATTTGGAGTAGTCTTGTCTTAAAATAAGTAATTATTTGAAGGGAAAAACCTCATGCATTAAAAATGTATTAATTAAGGCTCTAACTCTTCTTTGCTGAATCAGTAGAAAGAAAAAAGGATTTCTAAACTCAAATATTTGATGAGGTAGTATAGGCCTGTTATATATTGAATAAAAGTACCAGTACTAATGAAACATGCAGTATAATACATTTTTCAGTGAAAACTACTGTTTAAAAAGCATGCTGTTCATGTTTAAATACAAACAATTTTTTGTGGAATAAAGGAAATTTCCAAACAAATGAAAGTATGCTATTTTTTATGAAATATTCTTAAGGAAATAAGATAAACAAGGTAAGAAGATAAATGTAGTCTAAGGTTAATCAGAACTGAGCATGCTTTATTTTTAAGTCAACTTCAGCTTGACCTGATGATCAGTTCATTAGAGATCTGTGTTGAGAACCTTACTTCTATATACTTCTATAAAATGGGAGCTTTGAGTAATTCAAATGAGTCTTAAAACATACTGTGTTGTTCAGACTGCAGAGAGCCTTTTTACAAATAACAGCTGGAACCATTGTGACTTCTCGATGGAAGGGATGACATATGTGTTCATAATAGAGAGAGACTTTTATTTTTTCTTCTCAGTAGCTGGGACTGCTGAGTGCTGAGAAACAGCACAGGGAGGCTTTATGGGAAGCTTTTGTCTTGATTTCAGCTGAAGTTCGGGGATTATATTGTCTGAAGAGGTGGAAGGATTCTATGCATAAGAAATGTGCTAAAAATATTTATTTATTTTTAAAATATTCAAACACTGTTTTCCTTTGAAACTGAAGTTTTACAGTCCAGGAAGTTCTGTATGCAGGATTTAAAGTATCCTCAAGGATATTTTGTACATGCTGAGCAGTTCATTGCTGTGTGTGGAATCACCACCTGATATATGAAATAGACCAAAAAAGGATGATCCCTGCTAAGTAAAGTATTTGTGTTCATGTCTCTTACATTTTATGCACTATTGCCTAAATCATTGAACAGCAAATGGCTCTTGTTTTTTTTAACAGGCAACTTCTAAGTTTACCCCTCTCGCTCTCAGAAGAGGAGTTGCTTAGAATGAGGCAAGAGTTGCACTGCTGCTTCTCTCAGGTGGACAGCAGCATGGCTTGGCCCAAGATAAGAGCAAGAACCTTGCTTCAGGCTTTTGAAGTGGAGCAGAAGGACACCGAGGTGCTGAAGGTTGAGCAGAATTTAGCAATGACCAACAAAGAGGTGGGAACAGCGTGGGATCAGTGTGGGGATGTGGAAGGGCTTCCTGGGTGTACCTGTGGCTGCTGGCGTTGGCTGCAGATCTGGGTCCATAGCTTCTCCATAAGTGTGACAGCAGTGTGCACTTTTCCTGGCTGCATGGACCTGTGGACTTGAAGATAATTGGGCAGCAGTTGGATAAATAGGTTTTTTTCACATACACCTGTGTATTTCTGCTGCTTTTGTGAAAGTTTTGGGAGTTTCTGAAAAAGAATCTTCTATGTTGTTTTGTCTGTTTAAGAAAGTAAAGCTCCTGAACTAGATGGCCTTTCTTGGCAAGAAATTGGGCATGATTTCTGTTTCTTGTTTTCAAAAGATTGAAGTGTATGCCGACAGTTTGGGGTTTTTTCCCCACATCTGAATATGCAGAAGATGAGGCATACTCAAAGTTAGAGAAGTATTTCCAATGAGGAGTCTATCTGCCTATCAAATCTAGCACTATTTAAAGAACCCTGTGAGAGGTGTTTAGTTCCTTCAGTAAAGTGTAAAAGCCATGGAATCATAAATGGTTTTCAGTTCTTATAAAGTAGCGGGGCAAGAAGCGTTTCCTGTATTAATTGTGTCTGATACCTTCTTAAGAAGGAGGACTTGCCCTTGCTTTATTTTGGTTTGGTTATATTTCCTCAACATGTAAACTACCTTGGGTTAATTGTGCTAGGAGTTAGCCCAGTTCAAAGCCTTAATAGTCTCTAAAATACTAAAGGAGGGAAATGACTTTGCAAAACCTTACAGTTGAACAGATGTTATCATTTCCCCAAGAGTACATATACTTAGTTGGTATTCTTGTAAAGAAATAGAAAGGTCAAGAATAATTTGATTACATGGAATGGTGCCTCTTAATATTATCATGGTTCATTTGTGATTCATAGACTGTGTGTTGAAAACAATGTAGATCTTAAATTAATATTCTTTGTTCATTTCCAACTGTGCTGAGGAGACAACTTATCAGTTAAAATCTTTTATTATCACTGCTAAAGCTTGTTTAAAATCAAATATATATGCTACCAGTTTTCATGAAAAGGATGAATATATAATTCTACTTGAAAGAAATTTTTTTAAAAATTCTTACTTTGTCTGAATGTCTGAAAGGAATCTTCTGAATGAATAGGCAGCACCTTCATTTCAGAAATACTTCCTCAGTGAAAGTCATATTTGCCAAGTGTTTCATTATTTGATGCATGTGCCAATAATAGCAAGTAATAATCTTAACACTAGCATCCTCATATACCTCTTACAAAGAAATCATTTTTGCTCATCTCGTTACAGCAGCATTCTAAAATGGGAAAAACAGGATCCAGGAATAGAAATAAGTTAGATATTCTGAAGAAATCTTTACAGGACAAAATTTTAATTTATGAAGATTCAGTGAAAGGTGAAAATTTGAATAGGGTAAGTACAAACTTTTCTGGACTGAGGTCAAAACCTAGATCTTTAGTAATTAAAGAATGACAGTATTCTGTCAGTGTGAATAGGAACCAGATAAAAAAAGATGTAAGGTATAGTGGCATGATGCATCTCCCTACTCTTGCCTGATTTTATCAAGATGTATTTCAAGCTGAATAGTTTTTGCTTTGTTTTAATTTTTGTATCTTAGTTACAGGACTGATTTCATGTCTCACCCCTTTTTCTTCCAATGTTTCTGGGGCTTGGTGTGTGCAAAATTGCAAGACTCCCCTAGATCCTGTGGTTTTTTAGAAAGACTTTCAAAACATGGAAGGTACTTCAATGCATGCTTCAGCTGAGCAGCATTTAGTTCTTGGACATCTACTAATGCTGCTGAAAACCGAAAAATGGATTCTTACATCCAAAGGCTTTTTGGGTAGGGTTTGAGTTTATTTGTACAGAGCTAATTGAAAGGAAGTGTTGGTTCTGGTGGGTACCTTTTAAAGACACACAGTCCCAGTCTAAAGTTAATTCTTGAGAAATGAGTGGGGCCGATCTTAATACTGACTTTTTACTTCTCTGCCAGCAGATGTTCCAAGTGATCTTTCGCATGTGTACAATATGGGTAATAAAAGTTTTGTATGTCAGAGGGACATTGCAATGATAAGTTTGTTAGGCACAGGTGGTGCACAGCTGTAAGAACTACACAGAACAAGCAGGTGTCATTGGTAATTAAAATTGGTAGATGAAAAAATAGTTTCAAAAGCGATTACAATATCACTTTTAGTACCAATTTGGACAAAAAGCTATTTTTATACCTCTTTCTTATGCTTTTGATACCTGTATCCTGAAAAATGAAAAATACTGGGTCACCGTGTTAATTCAGAAGTAATTTCACTTTTATGTGAGAGCAACACATTGTTTGTATTGGTTGCAGATGATAAAAGCAAATGTGTATCTAGTGTAGCACCCAGTCTTTGAAAGTGAGAGCAGGTGCTTGGGCAAGACTGCAACAAGCAGGCAAGTGTGTTCTAGCACTCTTCACTAGTTCAATAAATGTGGTCCAGGAATGCTCTAATCCTCTAATGGAGGCATTTAAATTTTTACTTCAATACCTGATGCCCTGATCCTCAAAATTTAGGGGCTTTTGGTACTGTTATTTGAAAGTACATCAGATTATGGGCTAAGATCTAGAGTTTAAAAAGTACTGAATACTTGTTTGGTGTAAATGCTGCCTTACATTTTTATTAGAATCTTGTTTTAACATTGGAAAGTTAGCTTCTCTGAGCCTCATTGTTCCAGTTTTATGTGCACCATCTGGCATACCTGATGTTCTAATTGTATGGCTGGTTTCAGAGCTGGCAAGAGTCAGAAAGAGATGCATGGGGCTAGGGGTAGATAGTAATACCAGTTGAGTAATGCAGCATTTTGTTTGTTTAAGGGGAGTTCATTTACTACATAATGTTGAAGGTGTTTCACCACCCTCGTTGTAAAATACCGTGGAATATTTCTTCCTGTTTTAAAATACTTGATATTAATTTAATATTAATATAAAATACATCGTAATAAATGTATTTTAAAAGGTTAAATGTTTCTAACAGTTGTAAAATATTGCTTCCTTATATTTAGTCTAAATCTACCCTCTTATAGTTTAAAACAATTGCAGCAGGCCCTGCTAAGTGGTTTATTCCCATCTTTCCCCCTAAAGTATTGAAAGGCTGCAGTAAAGTGTCCTCTGACCCTTTTCTTCTCCAGGCTGAACAACCCCAACTCTTTCAGCCTTTCTTCAGGAGAGATGCTCTATCCCTTGTATTTTGGGCATGTTTAATGTAAGACTTTTATACCTAGTAATGTGCAAATACTATCTATTTTTGCAGTTTGGACCATAAATGTTAGGATTTATGGAATATACTGAACATGTTGTATAAATCCCATGCTATTTGACATAAGTACAAGTGTTTCTGTCATCAGTGGCATCTCTTTTGCCTTTGAATTGAGCCACAATTAACATACACATTCTTGAGCCTCCTTATAAGTGAACTTGAGTTCTCAAACTGCGTTTCCATCCTTCTTCATTATTCATTTTAATGGTTTCAAACTTACACTAAATGTGATAACTCATTTACTCATTCATCTATTCATTATTCATTCATCCATCCCTAGGTTTCATATATGTATAATTAATTTAAAGTTCTTGTGTCTGAAACTGAGCCTCCTGTGAAGAAGCAAACTGTACATTCAGTTTTGTGCACAGACCTGTCAAAACATTCCTGTGTAATTTTTTTAATCTGTATTTTTAAACTTTTACAGCATATCCTGGTTCTAAACCACAAAGGCAGACTTCAGGTATTACTTAATAATTTTGTGTCATATAAAGCTAGTCATACCTTAAGCATTTATTTTCTCCTTTCGTGAGATATTGTTGAAGATGTGTATTCTGTCAGGCAGTGTCTTAGACATGTAAATAAAAGCTGGAAGAAAAGGATGATTCTTGACTGTGTGCATGTTGTCATAACTCGTTCATTCTAGTAGTGTTGCAATAATTTCTGTTAGTTAAGAAGCTGCTGTCATGCACTGAATAGGGAGCATCCCCTATGCTCTGAAGCATTAGTCCTTTTGAAAATGGACCTGTTTATTCCTAGTCAGGTAAGTCTGCTTGAATATTTTTTTCACATTCCTTGGATTGGTACTATGATAATGAAAATCATAAATTATTTAGTCTCTGGCAGCCAAAACTGTGGCTGTTATCATCCATCATTTTCCAGCTTTTAAGTAAACTCAAAACTCAGTGTAGCCCAAATTTCGAAAGATGACTTGTGGCATTAGTTGTCCAGCTTGGTTCATTTCTGACACGTATGTCAGTATCTGTACAGTGATGCTGTAGCAGTGAATCTCCCTTAACACCTTGCTAGACAGCAGCTGTTGGCATCAGAGTATTGCTGGCTGCATTGGATATAAACTCCTTGCCTTTCTTTAGAATCTGTTTTTTCTGGTATTTGGTAACATATCTGTTTAACTGTTAAGGACTCACTTCCATTCCATCCTCTCCTTAAGCATCACCTAGTAGTGCAGCAACTTTCACCACTGAAAAGAGGAGTGAGAGAAGTCAGTGGGAATTTCACAAGTGAGACCTTAAAATTGGACAGTGGGACAATATAGCTCTGAAAATTGCTAAATGTTTTAGTAACATTGTCTTGTGTCACAGTGATCAGTCATACAACATTTAATTCAGTGTGCCTTTCAGAGGAAGAAATTTGAGTCTTACTTGGCAAATTAGTCCTGTGCACAGGCTTTTGAAGAAAGATTATTTTTTTTTTTATGTTTTGAATATGTGCCTCACCAAGAAAACTGAGTTAGGGTGGGATTTTTTGCCTTGTGGAATCTGTATCAAAGTTGTGACTTGTAGGATGTTCTGTGGGATCTTTTGTCTTTGATTTCAAATACCTGTGAACTGCTGGGCTGTGAGCTTAAATGGGAGATGCTAAAGCTACTTGCTTTTCAGTATAAAGCACTTTATAGAAATCAAAAGGCTTCAAATTCACTTTAATAGATTTCTTGCAAAGAACATAGAAGATACATATATTAAACTATTATTATTATTATTATTGACTTTTTTCCTACAAAAAAACTGAAACATAGAAACAAGCAATAGATATTTCTGGATCTATTCTTGAGTAAATGTCATCTTCTTTCATTTGAGCAAATACTGCAAGACAGCTCAGCTCTTGTTCTGTAAATCCCCAATTTTGACTCTCTCTCTTGCTTCACTATAAATATCTGCCTCCTGTGTTCCAAAATAAGAGCTTAGTTTTTATCATTTTGGTTACCATAATGCCGGTGCAATCTCTGAATTAATTCTCCTTGTAACCCAAATATGCCATATGTTTATTTGTAACCCATATGTTTACTTATTATTTAGTGTCACGCGCCTGCATTATTCCAGATTGATTTGTTAGATTAACAGTAATGTTGAGAGACAGCATCTGTCTTTTAAGATGGAGATTTGTTACAAGTATCAAGAAGATAAATCTGCCTCCAGTTTGTGTCTGTAGGATGATTTCTTATTCTTGACTTGTTATTGGCTTAATTCAAATTAGTAGGAAAGATTTCCTGAAGGTAATCTATCTCTTGCATTCAAAAACATTCCAGATGATTTGATGGAGGCTTTGGAGAATATCACATGAGCAAGAGAATATCACGAGCATATTTGGTTCCAAATCACATTTTACATTTACCTCTCTCTACTGGATAATAGAATTTGTATGATACACAGCCACTCTTAGCAGGTCTCTTATCAGTAATATTCCCAGAGAAAATTTCTAGTCATCATATTCCGTATTTATCATCTTGGGTATCTAAAAACTTGGTGGAAGCATCCTCAAATTCTCCTTTAAAACTAATCATAAATAGGGTCAATCATGTATAATTGTGATTATCATGAATAGCTGATAAGGTTTTTAATGTCTTTACTACATATAATTTCGATTTGTGCAAAGATATTCTGATGGCCAAAATCAGGTTTTATGCCAATGGGAAGTCATACAGTCTTAAGTACTACAGTTGACCTTTCTGGTGTTTAGTTCACACCAACAGGGCAATCACTGTTGGTCTTTATTATTTTTAGACTGGTAAAATGGGGGAGATTGCATGTACAGAGGGGTACCACAGAATGCCTAGTGTGTTAAGGTACTAGGCATGTACATATCCAAGTTAAAAAGCCAAGCTCGTCTCTGCCCATTCTTTAAGAGAGAGGCCAAACTTGATGGGATAAATGCTTTTCCGTAGCATGCGAATGTGAGTATGTGCTCTCACAGGCCATGGTGGTAGTAAACTTGACCATAACTTTAAAAAGTTTTGGCACTCCTCCTTTGATGACTGTGGTTCTTCCATTCTGTCACTGGCAGTAGTTATTTGAGCATTGCTGTTAAAATACATAGTACTGGAAATTTCTGAAAATGGTCATGGTTGGTTTGGGTTTTTTTGGTGTGCTGTGAAACCTATCAGATTTTTCAGGATGAAGAAAGAATGTAGAAATTGAGTGAGGAAAAACCTTGGGCTCTTGATACCCAGCAGTGTATGGATGAGCATGTAGGGCAGCAGGTGATGGCAGCACCAAGTAGTGGAGTTGGAGCTCTCAGGGCTTCATGTGTTTTCTCTATCTGTGTCTTCTCTCTTTTACAATCCTTTGGTCCTGTGTGAATAGTACAGAGAGAGAGAATAAAAACAAACTGGTAATTGTTTACTGTCTTTTGAAGATTCAGGTACCTAAATGTTAGATATGCAGTGTAGCCATCAGTGTCTAACCTAGACATCCACCTTACATGCCAGTGGAAACCCATTTTTTAGGATATGAAACCTACTGAGAAGTACCTTTTCCTTTTCTTTGAGTGTGAAGGGAGCTTATAGTGACAAGCTCAGATGGAAGCATCTAAAGAAGGTAATTGCAGCTGGCTGCTATACACATTGTCCCACAGAAAAATAGTCACAGTGCAGTGTCCTTGGCTGTCAGTGGTACAGCATGGAGAGCTCATCAGTCACACTGCCCTGGATTGTGTGCCTGCACATGCTGCCCTTGCCTTTCATCCTTCAATAGTTTCTGTGGATGTTCCGTCAAATGTGTGGCAGCAACACAGTTACTGAGTTAAATCATTTTGATTTTATGCTGTTTGATGTTGATCCAATCCACTTTTAATCTTATTTGAAATCCATTGCCAATAGACTTTGATTTACAGTTTAACTTTGTTTTATCTAAGAGGATTTTTGGTTATTTGCTCAAAGAATAGTAGGTTGAATGTCATCAGTCAGCGTTAACTGACGCTTGCCAATTTGAAACTAAATACATTCTTTTTTGTAAGTTTCATGTTTTTTATGAACAGAAGGGTGTATCTTATCTTTCCATTTAACTATAGTTAACCATAGATATATTTGTATTTCTAGCTTTTAATTTTATTATAATAAAAATTATATAGACCCTCTGTTTCGGGTTAGCATTTAATATTAAAGTTTTGATTACCCTAAAAGAAAGCCTGATCTCTTTAGAGTATTTGACTGTACTGTAATTTTTTTTTACTACAGTAAAAGCTTGGAATTGAAGATTAAAAGCACTTCTTAAAACAGTGTATTACATTATAAGATAACAGCATTGATTTCTTTGCTGTTATAATCCTGCTTGTTAATTACAGACTGCCAAAATCATAAGTGTGCATGTAAGAGTTTCTGTTAATCCTTCTATCTTTTGTGTTTTCCTATTTTTTCTTTTTTAGATTAAATACAAGTTGCAGCTTGAAAGAGAGTGTCACCTGCACAATCTGGAAAGTAAACTTGGAGAGTATATTGCTTCTTTAGCCTTTCAAAAGACTGTTAAAAAATCCAAAATGCTGGAGCTGTATACTGCTATCATAAATGTGCAAACTTTGCTCTTTGAACAACTGAACGCATCAAAAACCCTGTCAAAATTGGAATGTATTCAGATTTTAGAAGCACATAATCCTGTAAGTAATGTAGTTGTTAAAAGAAAAAAAATCCTGTTAGGAAACAGCAACTGTTAGAGTATCTTTGATTTAGCTGCTGGTTTGCAGATTCTGGTGGCCCAGACTTTAATTTCTGTGAGTATCTGCACTTTAATGCATTCAGTAAAAGATATAAAGAGAAGGAAAGTCTTACAGCCAAGGAAGATTGTGTATTATTATTTTTTATTTTTGTTGTAGTTGCAATCAGAAAGAGTGGTATTTTGGCGGCTACTTAATATTTTATCCATTGAAAGGAAGTTAAGAAGTGATTCGGAGTCATGACTTGAATAGTAAATTGTTTTGACTGTCTTACAGAATTGCTCATGTTATAATGCTGTCCATATGCAAAATCTATAACCACATGATATGCTTCAGTTGTCAAGTTTTTAGAGATTATCTATACAGCCTTCTACCTATCTCCCTCCAAGCACACTCATGCAGTTAAAATAGTGGGAAATCTGGAAAAAACCTCTTCCCTTCACCATATTTATTACATACTTGATATGTGCCAATTTTCTAATCCTTTTTTAATACTTCAGTGCTCCGTATTCACAAGGACTTTTTTTTTCTACATCTGCTATTTGAAACCATCCAAGTGAGGCTTGGGGAGAGCACTGGAGTGGAACAAACAAAATGGGTTTTTGAGAAAAACCTCTTTGCTAGAGGGCATCATTAGACAGCTATTGCTGTGAAAATTCCTTGTTCAATTTTAATGTGGTCATCTCTACACAGTTTCTCATAGAGTGGCAGTTAGAATAAGCCTCCAGTTTTGCTTCAATTTGTATTAGATCTGTAGGAAATAGTAAAAGTTGTTTGTAGACAGAGTATTTTTGCCTTTTATGCAGTAAGTGCAAGGAGGCTTTTCAGAGAAGTGACTTTTACCTTATCTGTGCTTGAACACAAAGGTGAAGAAAAAGGATTGAAGAAGGGGCAGAAGTGAGACCTAGAACAGCTAACACTGAGTTAAATACAGCTGATGAGGCAGAGGAATAGATTAAAATCCAGCATTTCCTCCAAGGTACTGGTTAGGAAGTGGGGCTTTGAGATAGTAAGCAATGTAAAGGTTGAGGTTAGACAACAGTGACGTTGGAAATGGGAATATGAAGCCTTCCTTTTCGTAAAAAAAGTTTGACTTTTTGACCAAAGAGAGATCTTTAGCAGGGGGGATCCAGTCCCCTGTAGACTTCGGGTTTTAACCTTTTGATGTTCAGAGCGTTGTATTTTAACCCTAACTTTATCAGACTAATTGTGAATTACTACTGCCTTTTAACTTAAATCCTTTTGATATTAGCCGTTAATTTGGTATAACTAAAACTATTTAGTCTGAGTTTCTCAAGCTATTTCAGTGGGTTTATGCAGCTTACAAATGAATTTGAATGTGGTGGTGTTCCTTAGTTTTGATCTCAGCCATGCTGGCAGTGTACTTGCTGGATGTCCTCTACAGTGGAAGGTTTCAGAGAGCATTGACTTTTAACACAATGAAAATTGAGTTGTAGCTTTCCTCGTTGTTCTGATATTCATAATGTACCAGTCATGTTTACTGAAGCTGTGCAATGAATTGGAAAGTGTAATGACTGCAAGTGGCTGGGTAGAATGAGAAATGAATAAAGTAATATCAGAAAAATCTGATACCATCATCTCTTTTCTTCACTCCAAATGAAATTTGTTCTTTCAAGTTAAATTATAACTTTTTATCATCATGCATTTTCAACCTCTAGGAGATTGAAGAACTTGACAGGAAGCTGGAGTATGAGATGTTGCATAAGGAGTCAGTGCAGCAGCATCTAATGAGTAGGCAGAGATGGATTCTGGATGGTTTGGGACTCTCAAATGAAGCTGTGGACACGAATGCAGAAAGACATGTGACAGTTCTATTAAGACAGGCCATGAATAAATGTAGACAGTTTATAAACCTGTACCAACAAAGGTAAGTTTTTGGTCTCAGGTTTTACTGTGTTACCACAGTTCTTGAGGACCATAAGATACCCTGGAGAAACAGCAGGCGGAATGTTCTGCTCTGTTGGGGAGGGACTGTACATCTGTGTTTGAACACTGCCTTCTTGTGCTGTGCTGTGGCCCAGAGCATAACTGAGGAGTCTTGGGAGTATTGAAATAAGAAACATGAAATAGTAATAACTTAGTAGCATATAAATTGTGCTGTGTTGCATGGCAGTCACCATTTTTTTGACAGGGATAATGGGAAAATAATGATACTCTTAAGCAGTAAGGAGGAAAAGAGTTTTAATCCTCTTACTTTGTCTTCCAAGAAGATAGGTAGGGATTTCAGATATATATGATCTGCTGGGGTCAGAGGAAGTAGCTGAGACAATTTAAATTGAATTTCCATCTACATTGTTGTACTGTAGACTGAATTCCCTGGCACACAGTTATTTTTGATGAGATGTATAAACTCTTCTTCAATTTCAATTTTCCCTGGACAGTTTTTAAGTAAAGATATCAGTGACAAATAAAATGCCTCTTGGGAGGTATATAGAAATATCTGTCTTGTCATAAAGGCTGATAGCAAAAATGGATGATAATTTGCAAAATTATTGCAGCCTTTTGTATTACTTTCGTTAGGGTTACAGGAGGTAGAAATGACATTTCCATGTGTATTGCACAATATTAAAAGCCTAGCACATTTCAAGCTTCACGTAACATGCTCAGTGTGCTTTCCGTTAGAAAGAGTGTTTTCCATGAAACCACTGATACACTAAAAATGGCTGTGATAGTGGTAAGCCTGTTTTAATTCTGAAAAGGCTGCAGCCCTACTCAGTTCGGATGAACAGTTTTCCTGTTGCAGAAGTGAAGAGTCAGTAGAAGATCAGACAAATCTCTGCAGGAGTATGCACAAGCCAGAAATCTGTCAGGGAAGCCTTCAAAGAAACTGCAACTAGTCTTTACCTGAAAACTTACTGGAAGAAACAAGTTTTGTACTTTTGTACATTACAGTTTTTGTACATGATGTCATCATGTTTTGGTCTAGAAAAAAAAATCACCTGCAGTGAGGAAGTTAACTGTTTAATATCATATTTCAGCTACAAAAAGATCCACAACTTGCCTTAAAATGTGGTGATGAAATTTAAAGAAGAGGATGGGAGCAGGTTGAATCACATTGCTTTGGAATGATTCCAGATTTGAATTGTGTGCAAAAGCATTTGCTTGGGGGTTCAGGGAAGAAGGGAAGAGAATTTGGCATGTTTTAGAAGTTAGACTGCTCTCAACAGCTTTGCTGACAGACAGATATGCTTCCTGAATGGGTGACCTTCAGATTTTGTTTCCTATAATACAGTCATTGCACTTGGGAAGATTTCAGTGTTAATTCTGTCTTTCACTTCAGCTTGAGAGATGAGCAGTGGAATTGCGTGGTGCTTGAAGATCTCCTGGAAAATATTGAAATGGATGGATTTTTGGCGATTTATAGTCAGGTAAGCATGAAATTGAACAAAGCTTCCAAGTTTAAATTACAGCTGTGTCTGGATATCAGCTTTTCTTTTTAGGGAACCATTACAGATGTATTTAGCGTTACTCTGCTAGTAGTTGCTACCAGTTTTCAGCCTGTACTATCAGTCACTTCAGTTAATTCTGACCTACTTTCAGCCTTTTGAATTTTACTGAATTATACTTCTGTTTGTTCTTTTACAACTCCTTTCAGGGTTTGTCCTGTTGAATTTCATTCTGTGGAGAACTAAAGTGCCTGATTTTCTGGTTAACAGACAGATTTACAGTTTGATTTTCATGTAATGAAACTAGGGTTTTGTTTAGATTTTGATGAGTGTTAATGATTTGCATTGACTATGTTTCAAAATGAAATGATAGCAGGACTGCTAGTTAAATTTTCTAGAATCATTACTCAAACTTGTTTTCAAAACGAGTGTCTTGTCTTCAGGTAATTTGCTGTGTGTTGGCTGCTTGTCAGTCCTACAAAGGCCTTAACAATGAATTGCTTGATTGACCCCAGTTTTTATCTGCAGGCCTTGGGTGAGATATGTAGCTAGCATCAAAAAAGACCTGGTGGGGCAGCTTTCTGTGTCCAAGTATCTCGCCTCCCAGGGACAAATGTGGTCACAGTCCCCTGTATCTTGAATTGAGAGCTTCAGAGACCACCATGTCAAGGAAGGACCACTTTAGTCCAAGGGTCTCCCAGCTTTTCCTGTGTCTTTTTTTCTGCTGAGTCACTCCAGAGGACCTATTCTATAACCATACCAAGCACTGAGGTCAGGCTGACAGGCATCTAGCTCCCCAGATCCTCCTTCCAGCCCTTCTGGGCTGGTGGGGGTCCCACTTGATAACCTCCAGTCAACTGGCACCCCTCCAGTTAGCCAGGACTGCTGGTAAATGATAGAAAATGTCCCAGTGAACACTTGGCCAGTTTGCTCAATCCTTGTGGGTGGATCCCATCCAGCCCCATAGACTTCTGTGTGCCTGAGTGGTGTAGCAGGTCACTGACCATTTCCCCTTGGATTATGGCAATTTGTCTTCCCATGATGCTTGTTAAGTTTCTCTGATGCAGATACATTGTGAAAGGGCTTCTCAAAAGCATGGCATGTATTTTGCAAGTTGAGAGGTTAAAATCATTCTTTTGGAGATTATATATGCGTGCAGAGTACGTCTTCATTTTCACAGTACCCTGTCCCCTTTGCACCGTAGTAGGTGAACAATGACCTTTAATAATTGTAAATCTTCACATGTTAAAGACAGACATTCAAAAGCATTGCTGTCACCTCACTGCACTTGAAAAGCTGGGTACACTGTTCATCATATGCTTGGGGAACTTGTTTCATTGATCAGATTCCCTGAAGAAATAATTTGTGTAAATATGCATCAAATATACCACTAGGGTTTTTGCGTTTGTATTATTTCATAAAAGTGTAGCCCAGAGATACCCTGTAACATACGTTATTGAAATGCCATAAAACCTATACCTGTTTACCCTGCAGATATATAAAACAAAATTTCTGTTTTCAGCAAGTATAATAGTATAATAACTCCTAACTATAATTCCAAACCTGACTACTCTTAATTCAACTGTTAAGAAGTATATCCTTAGTAGAATATTAACTTACTAATTTATTAAGGCTCACGATGTTACACAGTCCTACTTTTGGATGTACTTAGGACACATTACATTGACAAATGTTAGGAAACTATAGCTGTCTTGCATTCATTCTTTTCCTTAGAGAGGATTTTCCCTTTTAGACTAGTTTTCAGAGATGTAGATGGCATCCTCTCTGAAAAAAAACGGGTAAGTTTTACTTTCCTGTATTTCATGTTTCAGCTTACATCCTTATCAAGGCAGATTTAGGTCAATAAGAGATTTGCTTGAATGATAGTGAGTTCAGGATCATAAGCCTCTGGCTGAGTTGTTACTTTTGAATAAACTCATGGCTGTAGCCCCAGGTACACTAATTGCGTTTTAGATGCAACAGACGATGCAGGCAGACTGGCATTTGGAAGCAGCACAGGAAGCTTGAAACACTGCATGGCTTGAGTTCATTGATTCTTGCATCAGTTGTTTAAATAAACATTGCTCAGTCCAAATACTTAAAAACAGTTCTGCTGTTATAATCTACCATTCATTCCTGGTTTTATTTTGTCAAGATTCTAGGAATACAGATGAGACTGCTGGTGGCACAAGTAGCACTTGTTATTATAGAAAAATGAATTCCTGACCTTTGTGGTATTTTACCAATAATATAGCTGAAGAATCAAACTCATCCCATGCTGGAGGCTTTTGATCTGACCATTCCTGTGTTTGCATACACATTCACTTCTTTCCACTTCTGCAAGCTGCTCTGGGTAGCTGTGAGCACCTGCAAGTGGTACTCAGTGCTAGCACATGTTCACACACCAGCACTCCCTTTGCTGTACATCTGCCAGGTGCAGCTGGCTGATGGGCACCTGTTCCACTTTTGGGATTGTTGACAGCTTTGTGGCATCCTACAGAATTGCTGACTTATCAGTTCTGCTGTGCTAGAAAAGTATTAAGGGTTGCCTCTCAGTCCAAGTCATACTTGGTGCAGAAAGGTAAGGGTCAGAGGAAAAAATATTTTAAAGAGGAAACTGCTACAGAAGAAAGCAGTACTAAAGTCATGATGTATGTCCATATAAAAACAACTGGTTTAAAGGTCCTGAGAACATTAGCCAAAAAGAGCAGAATGGGTCTCAGAGATCTGTCACGTTTATTCTCACTTAATGTTGTATTTTGTAAGTTTCTGGAAGAACAGTTTTTAAAGACCAGAAGTGCAACACAGTAATATAGAAGTTAGACTTAAGTGTCTGTATTAAGATTTAAGCTCTTATTTGTGTTCCTCTCGAGAGAAGAATCAAATTATTTCTTCCACTAAGCAGCCTGAGCAAACATCTTTTTGGTGTTCAACTCTGGTGCCTCTTCAAGCTGAAAATATTTTAAAAACTGCATCAAGTTACCAATCTCTCATCAGTCTTGGGATTTTGTCTTGTTAATTCTGTGTGATCTCAGTGGTTTCTGTGGAATATCTGTAACAGCACTGAAGAGGCTGGGAAACTTTGGAAAGTGACTAGTTTTCCTACCTTTTGGAGAGGAGTTCTCTGCTTGAAGAACGATAATGGGGAAAGGGAGTTGATTGATTTCTTTTATCCTTTCTCTGCAGCTGTCTGAATTTGGTTTAATACTGCCTTGCTGGTGATGCTTTGTTTCTTTAAAAGAAGAAGATTCAGTTAATCCAGGGATCTCCTAGGTGCATTCACTCCTCTGAAAAGTTGTCATGTAGAAAAAGAGGCAGGGCTCAAACATTTGCTGTGACTTTTTGAAACCATAGTGGAGAAGGAACCTGGCTGTCTTCCTAGATGGTGGGACCTTGTGGGTTTTTATGTGACATGGGTTTTGTAGTCATCTCCTCCATCAACACTTACAGGAGGGTCTGCAGGGTGCTGATGACTCAGCTGTTGTGAGTCATCTTGTGTGTTTGGCATGTCTTGCCTAGCTTCAGCTGCCTGAGTTACATGTATGGTTTGAATAGACAACAACAGCTTTTTTTTGGTGTTCTTTGAAACATTTACCTTGCTTTCATTTGCCTTACTCTTTTCTTTCCATGTAGTTCTCAATATTTTGTAGACTTTTCATATTTGATACGCACGAGGGATCTGCAGAAACAGCCCTGGGGACACAGTATTTATGACAACAGAGCAGAAAATAGCAATGGAATTTTGGTGTTTGGAGTGGGGCAGGAAATGGGGCTGGCTGAGTGTCTGTGGAACAACTAAATTTGAACTCAGTCTATTTGAACATTATATGAATATGGTTTACTACTGACCTTTGGGCCAAAATGGATGGGACATTTGGAACTAAAAAAATACCATCAAAACAAAAATAGGTGTTTTCCTTCACCTCTTAACAAATGTTGCAAGCTGTCCTCTGAGCTTATCACAGAATCTGATGATCAGAGAAGCTGAACAATGAAGCGGTCAACCGTGACAACATGTGAAGTTTTACAAGGCTGTTTTTCTCTCTTTAATTTTACAGACTGAGAAATGCCATATTGCTTCCTTGCTATCATGAAAGGATTTCCTTGTAGTAGTAGAATACATAAATTAGCTAAGCTTTACATGTTAGAATATAGTTGCCTTGTGACTTTTCAGATCAAAGGGCATCAAGTACATGCCCTAAGCAAATATGCCAAGATCAACTGGTTGTTTAGCATTTACATTGCCTAAATCCCAGATGAAATGGACAACCATTATATACATGAGCCAGGGTAGGTAGGAACAGTGAACATGCAAGTGTGGCCACTTGACACCAAAATTGTCACTACTAAAATGACCTTCAGTAATATTTTTTGTTGCCATAATGACTGTTTATTTAATAACAGTAATTAAAAATGGCTAAAATTTATTTTCAATGCTAAATTTATCTGTCTTCTACTCATTTAATTCTCTAGGAGCTCCGTCTGGCAGGTTATTTAGCTAAACTGATGAGGGTGCCAATGGGGACGTTGCACAGGGTCTTGAACTTGTTGCTGCCCTCCAGCTCACAAAGTGAGGTTCTTTCTGTCCTCGATTCCATCAGTAAATATTCAGATGGTGTTGTTGAAAGTGACAATAATGCAGATGAGTCTGGCAGCTGTAAGAAAAGGTAGGTGTGATGTTTTCTGGTAGACTACTGCAAGACAAGATTGTTGCTTTGCCTGTGTATGTGTTTGCTGGACAATGAGATTGACAGCTATAGAAAAGAATCGCAGGTGCATAAGTTTCCTTTTGAAATATTTTTCTGGGGTAAAAATACTTTGAAACTGCTGCCTTATTTTGTAAAATACTTTAACTACAATTGATTGATAAAAAGTTAAAATTTTTTTAAGTACATTAATTAAATAGTTATTTCATAGATTGATAAATCTTGTTCTGATCATCTTCTTTCTGTTGCCTGAATTGGAGTTTGTTAAAATATTTTCCTTCCAGTTTTTTTATTTATAATGTTCATAACACACTGTGTTTTAGGTGTCTGTAGCTCTTAAAGATGTAAAGGAGATACTCCTTCCTAGTAATGGAAGTTGCAACCTTGCAGATGTCTGTCCCTTTGTAGTTATTTACTGTAGTTCCAAGTGGCCACTGTGTTTCCCTTTTCTCACAGAGACTGGTAGACTCTCAGGGCCTTTATCACTCCACTTTAGCCCCATCAACTTGAGCTGCAATCTGTGCAGTAACACCAAGGAATGCTCCTGGACTTGCTCTCCCAACTCCCTGCTGTGACTTGGGAAGGAGACAAAAGCAGATGTTGGGGCACTGAGCCCTTTAGTTGTCAGATGTGGGTTGTCAAGGAACAGATAAGGGTCCTTGGGACCATGCCTTGAGCTGTGATCTTAGCTGATTTAAATTATTTGTGTCAGGGCAGCAAAACTGCTTGAACACTCTTAATGACTGTATTTGTGGTATTGCTGTCATGGGTTTGGTAGCTAAAGTCAGAGAGCAGAGAAAAATATGTACATTCGGGGATTAGCTGCTGGGAATTTTTTTTCTTTCCTGCCCCCTCAGGAAGAACCAAGAGTTACGGCAAACACTGGAGAACAAAATAAGGCAAGATCTGATAAACAGAAGTTTAGAAAAGATCCCTGCTCTAAACAAGAGAAAAGACAGGTAAGGAAAAAGCAGAAAAAACATATGTGGGGTTTTTTTTTGTTTGTTTATAGTTTATTTAGTGTCCAGAAATTCTTACAACTGTTAGAAATCAGAAGTTAATTCATAAGTATGCATTTTCTAATACTGTTCTATTTGGTGCTTGTGTTTCCCACAACATATTTACACATAATAAGCAGTATAGTAAATACCTAAAAAGATTTTTCTGTACATAGCCACAAAATTCTCACAGTTTTCATATACATTGCTCATCTTCCTTATGTTTATTTATTACAAGGTTACCTTTCCTTTTGCAATTTTGTATCTCATAAAATGATGCGTGAATTATTGGGGATTAGAATGAAAATTACAATTCTCTCTGTTGAAATATGATTTCTTTGGCTTCCAAAGTCACCACTTCTATGTCAAGATATGATATGGGAAGTTATGCATGTTTTGCCCCAGTTTTCATTTTTCAACTCAATTTTTTTCATTATGCAGCTTGATAAAGAAGAAGCGGCTTGCTCTCTTGGAAAAAGCAGCATTCATTCATCTTGGATGTTCACCTGCACATCCTCCTGTGGAAGAGCCTGATCCACCTGTTTCTCTGAACTCTGCAACTGCTGAAGCCATAGAGCTGTTAGACTCAGGGGAGAAGATACTTTTGTTCCGTGAGGCAAGTGGTCCGTTACTTGCTCTGCATAATTTTCCAAGGAAAAAGAAAAAGAACTTTCTTAATTCTAAAAAGGCTGGTCGTACAAACATGGACTCATAAGAGCAACTTCCATTTAAAGTATCAGTTAGGTTAGAGGAAGTTATTTAAAATTCAGTAAAATTATGAGAAAGAATGAAGTGTACGGTTCAACTAACATGTGTGTTGTTTTAATCCGATTTGTCTGATATTGGAAATAGATGTAATTTTAGAATGGCACAGTTAGTGATGTGCATCTCGCATTTTTTAATTCTTGTCAGTGTTTTGTTGCGCTAGGTGAAATATGGGTGTTCTGTGATGCACATTCTGGCAGGAAGGACTCTGTGTTCCTTCAGTACATTTTGGTCATTTTTGCACTGATTTTACTGTAGCTGTATTTTCATGATTTATATGGAAAGGTTATTTATTATACATAGTAGGTACTGATTTACTATTCTTGTATTTATAATTTTGTGGTAAGCTGCAGTATAGCAGATGACATGAAGAGATGAAGTGGATGAACCACTTGTCCTCTGATTTTGTGTTATTCTAGTTAAATTACTGTTTAACGTTGTGTTTCTAATAGGCTTTGCATGCTCCTTCTGCAGTCTGTGTTTTTACAGTGACAGCTGGTAGTCCAGATCTTCAGCATATATTTGTGTACTTAGCCTTACATCCTGGAGTAACTTCAGCTTTTTGCTGTTGTTTCTAAACTTACTTCAGTTGAACTGTGAGTGTGGCTACAGTTTGAAACTGTTAAATATTTACAACCTGTCACAGTCTATTTCTTGGTGAAGCAGTGGCACCACATTTGTTCAGTAGAAACGCAAAATATGTAAATGGGCATGTAATGCCTTCCAAAGCTCTTGATTGCAGTGCTGCCAGTTTTCAGAGTTTTAGGTATTTTTGAAGTTCTTTCTCGTGGATTTCTCTAAATTGATGAGAATATAATTTCACATTTCAAAAAGAGTTAATTTTTAAACTTTCTAGTTGACTCGAAGAATCCGATAAGTATGAACCCTAAAAAGAGGGACAGGAAAAAGCTAATTCAAATAAGCACATGTATTTGTTAATATTTTATATTATTCAAGCCTGTTTTGAGGGGGTTTTAACTGTATTTGAATGCTATGCTCTGAGGCTACTGTGGTCATATATTTTGTATTTTTTCATGTACAGATCTTCTGTGGTTTTTTATTGATGGGGTGCCATACTATTTTAAAAATTAAAATGTTAAAATGTACATGTGTCTGCAGTTGGCGACTTTTTTTCCCACTGACAAGTTTAAATAGTCATCCCACAGTAAACAACAATTAGTGTTTCCTACCACTATTAGCATTAGAAAATGTATGCAGTAATTAGACTGACAATCCTAATTATTACTTGATTGCATTCTTTAGTCTTTTTGTGGAAGTGTTTGCTGTCACAGAAAGAGGAGTCTGTCAGGGCTGTGGGAGTTCAGAGTTGCTGTTTTAACGTGTCTGGTATTTCATCCCCAAGGCAGGGGTGGGTACAGACTAGGGTCTGTCCTGCCTTGGGGTGTGTCAGAGCTGTATAGGAGGAGCCTCAGGTGTTTCAGAAAGATTTGGCCCTAGGCAGGAAAGCAGCAGGAAAACCTGGGCTGCGTTCATGGCTGCAAGGAGTACTTGAAAGCTGAAGTATCTTCTTGAATGTCAGTCTCTTCCAAGATTTCTGTGCAAGCCCAGACTCTTCACTGTTTCAATGTGAGGGAAATGACAGTAACTCATCACAGATGTGACATGGAGGCCAATAGCTCTAATAGGTTGCAATAATAAAATGCAGCATCTGAATATTGATTACAATATCAATTTATTATCCTTAATAGATAATCTCTATGTCTAGCAATAGAAAGCTGATTTGTAACTCTCTCACACCTCACCACAAATTTGAAGCGGTTCAGTGATTGTAACTATTCTAGCAGGGAAAGTCATTCCCTGTTATGAGTCACTCTCATATCATGCAATACATATTCAAAGAAACGTTCAGATCTTAACATCTCTTGTGCCTTATGAAAGAAGTACAAACTAGGAAATAGCCCACTTCAGTGAAGAGTTGACTTATGTTCAGCTTTGAGTCATTCAGAGGACAGAGGAGGGTGAGCTGTTGATTGTGCAGTTTGGTGTCTGTGCCATAGGTATTACCATCCTTATTTCACAGCTGAAGTCTCCCAAAGAATGTGTGTGCTGGATAAGCCATTCAAATTCATCCCATCTGGCTGCACAGTCATCAATAAAAGACGTAATATAAGGCCAAATTCTTCAGTATTTGAAAGATTTCCAAATCAGTTGTGTTCCCTTGGAAGTTCATTGCTTCTCCTGTTGCCCTTGACAATTCTGTGTATACTCTCATCTCCATTGCACAGTTGTCTTCCCTCAACGTGAAGCCATTGGACAAGGAGCCAAAACATACAAAGAACAAGTAAAAGTAACTGTCCTTGGGCACCGATGCTTTAATCCACACAGTAAAACACTGGCACAACTTACTGGCAATGGTAAATTTTATTGAAGAAATTATTCTCCATGCTAGACTAATTAACTGTAGCTTTGTTATGATTTTTTTCAGTGTACACTTCAGTAATGTTAGCTTGCAGCTAACAGCCCTTGTGCCCAGGGTTCAGGATTTTCAGGAGGCTTAGTTAATGCACAGGCTCCTCAGCATTATCAACAACCCACCTCTCTGCTCACCTTGCTGTATTTCTGGCTTGGGATATCTGGATTCTGGATTAGCATGCAATACATATTCCTCACTTTGTCAAGCTTTTATTTAAGAGATTACATTTTAAAGGTTGGTGCTTTTTTTAATAAAAAGGATCCCACGTGGTGAAAAACATTTTAGGGAAGATGTACAAAAAATGTCCTGCAGTGATTGAGGTGAAAATGCTTCTGTGAAACAAGTGGGTTGAGATTTCCTAACATAAATTTATATTTAATTTCTTTAACCTTGATATTATGTATTAATTTGTTATGAAGTAGAATACACATGCTAAGCCTAATGAAGAAGAATTCATACCAAGAGTGAATAACTGGATGTTCTGGGAGAGACTATCTGTGTCAAAGTCAATGTGTTATAAACAAAAGTAAGAATACCTATATGGACCTGGTGCTTCACTACAGAAAAATGTAAAAATGGAAGTAAAAGGGTTGACACTTTTGTGGGAATAATTGTTGTTTTTAATACGTAACTTTTATCTTCAGTGATTGCTGTAACTGTTTTGGGTTTTGATGAATTTTTAAAGTGGTAATGTCTCTTTAATAAGATCAGTTTCTGCAAAATACTTGTCTGCCTTATTTGAACCTGGGGAACTCATTCTGCTCTCTTTCATTATCTGGTATTTACCCAGCTGCTATTTTAACACCTTCATTTCTTCTGGGGAATGTTAAGTTTTTATGCTGTTACCTTTATACAACCCCGTGCCAGTAATTACACTGCCTTTCGTCAACAGCTCCAGCAACCCGAGACACTGACAGTGAGATTTTCAAAGCATCAAATGCCTACTCCACTCATCTATTGGCCCGTGCTGTGCTTACGTAGCTGGTGCAGCCATAGGTGTACCAGCATAAAACTTATTTTCCTTGCTCAGTTAATAGAAGCTATATTGTCACAGGCTCTTGAGGGCTTTGTGTGAGGGCTGTGTGTTGGCAGTGTGTGAGTTCATAGCAGTAGCAGTATAGTGCAAGCGATGAACATTATCCTCCTAGCTGAGTGCTCCAGGTAGGATCTAGCCTTTTCCACCTTCTGTTTCTCCCCTCAAGACCTCTTCTGAAAATGACTGGCAAAGGCCACCAGCTCAGGTGTTTAGTGCTGTCTTTCCACTTGTTTTCTTGTTATTCACAGGGAGCAAGGCAGGGAAATACAGTCAGACTCCACACTTGTGAAAGACTATACAGTGTGCTCACCATTTCCCTTTGTGTTGCAGACAAACTGTGACATAAATTTAATTTTAATCTCATTAATATATTTAATGAGAACTGTTAATGCCCACCTCTGTATTTGAGCAGTCTGTGCTTGTTGGTATATATAACCACTAGTTATTTTTCTCACCTCAGCTGTATCCAGAAGCTTGAGAGTCACATTGACTGAAAGCAATTTTTTTTCTCCAAGGTTCAGAGATTGCTCTGGAGAGCAGAAGACACATTTGGTTATACATTTGCGTATGCAGGGAAGTGAATGTTGAAAAAGTCAACTTCTTTGGAGCATCTTCTTCAGTTATGGGATTGAGGGAAGCTATCTCAAAAAAGAGGCTGTGTATTTTCAACCACTTTCATTTGAAAAAAGATAATAAAAAGATAAATTAAAACGGAAGTGGCAGGTATCATTCCAAGCTAAAATAGCACTCAGAATATGAGGGCAGAACTTGGTAAATTTGAGCATTGCTGTTAGAATTTAGTCGTCCTTGATACTGTGTAGTTGAGAATGACAGCTGGTAACAATATGTGAATGGTTTTATAGTTACTCAACTGAGCAAAAATATCCCTATGCAGTGTTTCAGAGGAAGTAAAATACTTCTTTCAGGAATATCAATTGAAAGGCCATTATAAAATACCTTGAATGGATAGATGTGCAATATCTGTACTAATTGGGATAAATGTATAATTGTTTGTCATAATTTTCCAATATATTGTTGTTCTGCTTATGGCTTGACCATCACTAGTAATTAAATCTTTTCATGTCTGCCAGCAGATTTTTATTCATTTGCTGTTGATTGCTGGTAATTCATCACTCTAAAATTACCGTCTTGGTCCTTGCTTTATCCTTTCCCAAACCTCCCTTTTTTCCGGGGGAATAAATATGTTAGAGATCGTGATGTTCCCTGATGGTTGAAACCCACGTGAATCCCCACTTTTTTTTTTTTTTAGTTTGTTTTCTCTTTAATTGTATGGTTAAATGATGGTTTAATGAACACTGAGTAGCTTTGTGGCTACCTGAAATGCTGGTAACCAAGCCTGTCTTGGTGGGGTACTGCACATTGCTTTCCTGCACACAACTTTCAAAACAAAATGTAGTATGCCACACTTAAAAAAAAGAAATCTAATGAAACCCAAACAAACCAAGATTACTACATAATCTATCAGTTTAATTTATGTGGCTTATAAAGAGATGTAAGCCTTTAAATGAGTTCTAGAATAATACAACACTTTCTTTTCATAGGAGAGAGGAGGAAAAGCCACGTCCATCCAATTTGATTGATGTGTTAAGATTCACAATTGTTTCCTAACTTTTCACCTTATTTATGTAACAAACCAGCATGCTCTTAACATGATTGTCTTTTTGAAGGGATACAGTACTTTTTGAAGAGTATGTTCTTGGTTGCACACATAGTGGAACAAATGAAATGCTGTGTTCCATGGACTGGTTTTGGTCCCATGTGTGTGTTTCAGACACAGAGCTGGAATTGTGTGGTTCTCTTTATGTGAGGAGAATGGCTCTGTGCAGCAGAAGTAGTCTGTAGTTTTCTAGAAACTGTGTGTTCCCAGTTGAAGAAGATAATCCTTTTGGAGGTGTTTGGTTTTGTTTTTTGGTTTTTTTTAATGAGATCTACTAGACAAATATATAAATTGTAGGTTTACTTTGCGATCTCATTCTAACTTCTGAACATAGTCCCAGTTGTGTCAGTGCTAAGAAGCTGCTTGTAGCATTGGGTCTTTATCTTTGATGTCTGCAAGCCCAAACAGTCATTCTGTGTCATCTCTGCTCAACACCCTCAGAGAGCACCCAGGATGAATTGATTCCCTACAGATCAGATCCTACCTTACCCTCCAGAGTCTCTGTCTGTTTGAATGGAGATGTGATGATTTGTCACATGTACTGGGATCCAAAAACCTAAAAAGTGCGCTGGGCTTTTTTGTCAACTCCTTTCATCCAGCTTTAGTTTTCTGTCATGAGAGAGTTAAACAGGAAGCCTGTGTGAATCCCAGTGGTGGATGAATAAAGATCTGGGAACCGAGGCCTCGATGCACTTCATTTCACTTGCAAATAGAACAACCAGTGAAAAATCATACCAGCAGTGGAATAAGGCAGTTTGCAGCCAGCTGTTGAATATGCAACAAGGTCCTTAATGGAAATTCACTCCCAAAAAGCAGTGCAGTGGTGGAAAGGGGATTTGTGAGCTGTCTCCTCCAAAGCAGGCACAGAAAAGCTGTGGGTTCAGCAGATTTCTTGTGGGTTTTTGATGCAAAGCAGGAAACTAACAGTAATGGTGCATGTGCTGACAAAGATCTTTGAATGCATTTTGTATGTTGCTGTTAAGAGTAAAGTTAATTTCTTATAGCAAGCCCAGAGTGTGGAGGGAATACAATGAGGTTATGAAATTGCTTTATTCTAAGAGTAACTGTATTGCTGCCTTTGTGTCTGTGTTTGAGAGGTTTTCTTCCCAATTGAAATCTATAAGGAGAGCACTTCATTTGGAAATAATATTTGCTAAGGACATGTGATAAGAAAATTGTGATATGAAAAACTCTATAAATTTTGGGGGAAAAAAACCCCTGCAAAAATGACTGGGCATCTTCCTGGGTCCTTCAGTTTTTATGCATATGAATAGTTCCTTAAATGTGATACTATTTACATAGATAAAGATGTCAGGGTTTGGTTAATACAACCTCTGCACACAGTGATTCAGTGTCATATCACTCTAGAGAGTAATTCAGTGTGGCACAAAATCCTGCTGGCATGTTCTGGCTGTCAAAGCACACTCTGGGCACAGGGTACGTGCTGCAATTTGTTTTGCTTTATTTTGGCCATCTAAATGTCATGATGTCTAATCAAAGCTAAATGTCATGGCTTTCCTCATAACTGAGAGACAGGTACAGGTACTACCCTAGGATGGTTTCTCCTTCTCTTGGACTTTTTTGCCATGTATAGCTTCTGCAAAGCATAGGTGCATTTTCATTGTGCATCTCAGAAAGAACCTCTTTCCAGAAAACAGACTGAGTTCCAGACATCATGGCTAGGAGAGAGAACAACTGTGTTTTGTTAGACTAACATTGGGCAAAGCAGAGGAGCTTTACTGCTATTAAGTCATTTTTCAAACAAAACCAGAACTTTTCAGCTCTTGGCTGCAATTGCTGTGGGAACAATTTCAAACAAGTATGGTATTAGAACTGGTCAATGTTTATAAGGAAGGAATGCCTTTCATTTAAAGAACAAAACTTGTTTAGCACATATTAAACAAAACAAAATAAAAACATTTAGGCTGGTTTGTTTCCCCTTTCTTCTTTTGCTCAATTCTTCTAAATAACTGAAAGCCTTTTTCCCTTTTCCTTGAATTTATTTAAATAGGCCATCTTATTTTTCTTTTTTTTACTACAGGCAAAATATATTACAAAATGGTTGGATAAAAGAGTTGTTCATTTTAAACCAGTTCTTCATGGCTAAATCCACAATCATGTGACCTTGTATTAGTGCTAATAATAGGATCTTAAATAATAGGATATTTAAGGATCCAACTGTATAAACAGGATCTTCAATCAGATCTTCTCTAAAGACACCTACATTTTAGAAGCCTTGAACTGTTGTTTTCCACAGTTAGCTAAAGTTTAATTAGCAATTTTGTGCCGGTGGTCCCAAAGTAGCCCAGTCTCAGTGGGACTACATAGCTTGATGTCTGACTGATCGTGAAACGTTTGCCATCTAGAAATTAGGTGTGGGTGGCTCAGTGGAGGCTCTGCAGCTGTGTGCTGCTCCCAGAGCAGCATATTGTGAGTGATCACTTGAGGGGCTGGGCTGGCAAGGGGTAGCTGACTGGCTGACACAGATCACATTTGCAAGAAGAATCATAGATGTACATGTACTTTCTTATTTAAGAATTGGGTTTTTTTTGTTTCTAATGCCTTCCTAATATGTCATCAGGGCTTTACAAGGTGAGTGTTTTTTAAACAAGATATTTTAATATTTCATTCTCCAGAAACAGTCAGATGCATATAAAACAGTCCTAGAAATCATGTGAAGATGCAACTTGATAGCCCTCTGCCATCTGAAAGAACGGAGGCACTGTAAGCTTGGAAGCAGAGATATTCCCCCCAACAGGCTGAGTATTGATACAGCTGGAGAGGTAGCCTTTGCACTGTCTGAATCCTCCAAAATCCTAAATGTAGTTGTCTGAAGTCTCAAAATCGAGTATTTCAGATGTCTTAATTTCAGTGGGCGGAGAAAGTGAGGAAACACAGTCATGTGGGCTTGGCATTAGACTTGTGCTGAACCCTTGGAGCAGTCAGTCTGCAGGGAAGCCGAGTAATCCCTGTGCTCTTTACCTGCTGATGCTAAGCAGCAGTTTAGCCTATCACTTTAGGACCATCATTACAAGATTTTTGAATGAATGAAAGATTTCTGGCAAACACTTGAATTTTGGCACTGTCACACTGAGAGATATGTCTTTGATGAAAGCATTTAACTTACTGCTGCCAGTTTTCATGCCCAACAGCTCTTGCTCCTTCTCCAGCTTCTGTGAGTGAGGACTGGGGCTGAGCCCTGGGGGGGTCCAGTACAAACACTTTACAGGGGACTGAAGGATATTATGAGCTAATATGCTCAGGATGCTGCCATGCTCAGCTGTAGCTCACTGTGCTGTGAGAGAGTCTTGGTTTTATTGCTTAGAGATTGTATTAATCAAAATGAACACCAACAAATCTTTAGAGTCGTGACAGTTAATATCTACAGAGCCTACAAGGCTATCTTTGAGACAGATTTGCCTGGGAGTGAGTGCATGGCTCTATTGCTGATGCAAGAAATCTGCTCCTTCTGGTTGAGGATGATGCCATTGTGTGCAGGAACTGCTGCTGCAGTGGGCTGAAACGCAGATAGTTACTCATATGGCATGCAATTGCACCAGAAATTAAGTGTTGATCATATCTTTCCATCAGTTCCAATGGGAAATTTTATGGTTTGTTGAGTTTTTTTCCTTAGTTGATGCTTGAATTAAAAAACCAGCAAGCTAAGAATGTGAATATGCTTTGTGAAACACTGGTGATATATCACACATCTGTGAAAATTTCACTTGGAGCCAGATCTTGAGCACAGATCCACCAATGTTAACAGATGTCTCCTGATTGGTACCCCTTGAAGCTCTTTTGTTGATTCATATGTCTCTGCTACGTTGTTTTTTTTAAAAATGTCTCCTTCTGCTTTAGCATAAACATATAAACACAAGAAATAAATACATCTGTGCATACTGCCTGCATTTTAACTGGAAACAAATCCACAGACCTGAAATCCATGTCCGCTCTATTGATCCTTGCGTACTCTCCCAGCTAACCAGGGAGTTTTCATTCCATTCGATTCCCACCACAACTAAATGTATAATTCTAACTACTTTGTGTTCAGGCTGTCTGGTAACACTGAGCAGCCTTGCAGGGCGTAAAGAATTGCAGGTGGAATGACAACTAACTAGTGTAGTGTGGCACACTGTGGAGCATTTTCTCCATTTCTCATTTTCAGTGATTCTTACCGTTTTGTAAAACAATTCTTTGTGTCTTTAGCAATGTGGGCTTCTCAATAATTCCATTCCTCCATCATTTGTTTTGAATAAACATGGTAAAGAAATATCACTACTACAATTTCACAGAGGGGGAAATGAAGCACGGAATAAATAGATTTAGGGAAAGAGAGAGTGGTCATTCCAGGAAATGCTACCACATGGCATTTATCCCATGAACACTGGTTAGGAGTAGATGAAACCATCCCTTCCCACTGAGGGGTGAAGAAGAGCTGATGCTATTTCACAAGTGCCCTAAACACAAAGGACTGTGAGAACAATTGAGGGGGAAAAGCAGCAGTATGTACTTCTTGAGCTTGCAACAATTTGAATGAGGGACTGAAAGTCTTTCACTTCAGATAACGTGGAGTTGTCATTAAAAAGAATATCTTTATTACTGAGACTTACAGTTATTTCTTGAGAATAATTTTCATTTCAAAGGTGCTTTATTTTCAATTCTATTGTGAAAGTAATCACTTAGAAAAAGAATATGATTGCAAAGTAGTTACTGTGGAATTAAGGGCTACCCAGCCAATTCTACCACTACTATTTCAGTGAAATGTATGTAGAGAAAGAGAGATGAGATGACTGTTTCTTTTCAGTGAATAGAAACCTGTTCACGTTGCCGTGAGGTTAAATGAATATAATGTCAGATCTAAAATTCAGGAGCATGGATAGACTCATCAGGGAGGGTTTCAATCAGCATGCAGAGGGTATAACAGCTTGAAAAATACGTGTGTGGATACAGCTCTCCTGAAGCTCTGTTTCATGCAGCAGCTCCTGAATACCAATGAATATCCTGGTCTAGCAGAAGTAATCACTGAGGCAGGAGTAGGGGCTGGGTTCAGAGTTCCTGCTTACATGGGCTGGGATTAGTCACTTCATGTTTTGTCTGAACATAATTGTTGGTTGTAGTTGATAGTAGGAAAATAGCTATTCTGGTTGCCTTTTCTTGAATCAAATTTTGATTGGTTTCCAGAACGATCACAAAAGTAGCATTTGCTCAAATTTCAAGTGTTTTTATTAAAAATAGGTCTGCTTGCAACCCTGGGGCTGTTGCTCAGGGCTGTTTTCATTGTCCTGTGTCTGGGCAGGGCTCACTGACTTGGCAAAAGGGGAAAGCACATCCTTTAGCATTTGCATTGCATTTCACTGCTGGGCTGTGCATATCACCAAAGGGAGACAAAATGGATTTCTGGGAAGAGAAGACTTAGACAGGCTTAAAACCCAAGCTGGCCAAATTGCAAGTCCTTACTCTAGAAATGTTTTTGCAAGCAGTATAAACTTCTGAACTTGTCAGAAGAAAACAGAAGGCTACTGCTCCAACCAAGATCAAAAGTTACCTGGAAGACAACATTAAAAAAAAAAATAAAGCTTTGATTCAGGCTTAACTGACAGAAAAATTGAGAAAACATATTGTTCCCTGTCTCAGTTCCTTCCCTTGGTCCATAATCTTTCAGGTGGTGTGAAGAAGACAGGTGGACTGACAAGATCAAGCCCATTAAGCAAGTTAGTACCATCTGGGAAGTATTTGGTGATCCCCACTGTGCTACATCTCCACACCATCATTTATCTCCTCAGTGATGACTGAAACAGGCAGGGTGTATTTGAGGCTGTGTGTGCCATCATCTGCACCCTGGCCCCAGCCCTGCAACTCTGCTTACCTGCATCATCCCTCTTTCATGTCCTGTGCCTTCCCTGCACTGTTCCCTGCATGCAGCATCCATCTTCTTTTGATTTCTTTTAAGAAAGAGAGTGGGCAAAAAAAGAGAAAGAGAAGGAAAGAGAAATAAAGAAGAAAAGAAAGAAAAAAAACAGGAGAGAGGAAAAAAAAGGAGGGAGGGAGGAAGGAAGGAAGGAAGGAATAGAGAAAGAAAGAGAGAAGGGGAAAAAAGGAGAAAAAGTAAAAGAAAAAAACTAGGTGTCATTAGCAGCTGCACAGCCAGAGCGGCAGCAAAAGTAGTTCTCTGTGCAGTGCTCCCCTAGTCTGGGATTTACTAGGTCTGGACAAGAACTGAACATCTCTGTTAGTTTTTTGTCTGCTTCCATTTTGTCCTGTGGGAAGCAAAAACAGCCTTAAAAAGCAGTGACAATTCTAGTTCCTCTCTTTTTCCAGGAGAAACAGCTAAATGCTTTAATGCCCTTAAAAAGACTGACAAATAAATGTATTTTTCATTTAATATAGATCCTCTGTACAGGCAAAGGGAAAGAGGTAAATGGCATTGTTATATTTAATTTCACTTTGGCTTTCACTTTTCAAACACTTTAAGAGTTTTCTTCTCCTTTATATCTTTAAGAGAGGGTTAAAAAGATTTACTGGAGGCTGTTGCTATGGTGCTCCTATCAAGGTGTCTGCATTCATTCCTCTGAACCTTGGTTAGTACTTGTACATGTTTACAGCTTTGTCTGTCTGGCTCTATTTGTGCTATCAAAATTAACACAGTGCACCCCAGCTGGTAGAGAATGTGTGCTTGGTTTTGCCTTGAGAAGATGCAGAATAAATGCAATGTGAAAGAAAGGTCTGCAGGCCTTTTTATAACACTTCTCAAGTGTTTTTGTAAACTCAGAATATGCATGTGCAGAGTGACATGAGAGATTCTGTACTTGGCAATGTTTGCAAATCAGAGGACAAATTAGTTAGGTTATTTGAATAATTAATTGATTTTAATAGCATTTTGAAACATTACAACAGAAGTCATAGCATTACACAGTACCTTTTCCAAACACACCATCGTGCCAAGGCTCAAATTAGCATTACTGAGCTGCAGTGGAATTAAAAGGTGCCATTTTTTTCTATAGGATGTGTCGAGCTACACTGATACATGAGTGAACATCACTGTACAGCTAACTGATAGCTGTACATCTTTTTCTTTGTAGTTCTCTACTGATCCTCCATTTGTGAACTGATGGTCATGTTGTTTGTTTAGTTAGTACCATCAGTGGATTTAGGTTGTATATTTTGTTATCCTCTCTTCTGAGGTAAATCTGATACCTGAAGAAACACAACTAAAGGGGGATTTTGTGATATGTTATGTGATATGTTTTGTGCTTTTGTTCTGATGCGACCTGACAGCATTTTTGTCTGTGATGTGGATATTTTCATCACTAGATAATTATACTTGTTCTAAAATGCAGGCTGTTTCCTATTGATTACTTTTAAAAATGTGTCCTTATTTTAAAGGAGAGGATGGCTTCATAAATAGGGACTTGTGTATTAGAGGAGAAAGAGCAGGACATCAGTCAGTGGGAATGAAGGTCTCTTGGCCTTGGTGGTGCAGCCTAAGCACATCACCATGAATGTCTCCTGGAAAGCTTATTCCGAAATGCCTTAAGAAAGGCTTTAACTGGTGCATCTGAGAGTCTTTTGAAGTTGGTATCGTTCCCCAGTGATACCATGTGTTGGTGCTAAGGCAAAACCAAGAACTGGGTGAGCAGGTCTCATCCTTTCCCAATTTGCAGCTAGTTTAACTCTGTGACAATATAATGTGTTTTCTGTGCTTTCAGTGGGTTTCTCTTTCATCTCTTTCTCCACCCTTGTACCCATGTAATGTTGGCACTCACAGCACCCTTTGGCAATGAGATCCACAGGTGTATTTCATAAGTAGAACAAAATTTTGTTTCTTTTATATAAGCAGGGGTTTACATAGGACATGAATAAGTGTGCCAAGTTGCTTCAAAGTGAGTCTTTTCTGCAGTCTGTCCATCTTTGTCTCCTGTTCTGGCCAGAGCTGCCCTCTTGGAGCCACATTCCTCCTCAGCACACGAGTGCCAAAGGAAAGGTCTGAGTATGAATCTGAGCACAGCTTGACATCACTCAGAGTTTACACGTTTACTCCTGCCTGTCTGCTTTCTAAGCCGTCTGTGTTTACTATGCTTACTGTACAACAGTTGTACAGATGAAGAGAAAAGTTAAAATTTCCTATTTTTAGAGTAAATAATATGAAAATGTCACTTTAAAAAACACCTCCTCACAATTTGGTGACTGACAGTGCAAGTTTTATCTCGCTATAGTTTGTTTTTCTACGGTGCTTATCACCACAGTGTCTAAACCTCTCACAATGCATCATCACAGCTGCTTTCTAGGGAGGGATCATTTTTCTGATGAGAGAGCTGAGACATTCGAGGTCTGGTTTAGCACCTGAGAAAGCTGATGACAAACCTGTTTGCTAAAGGTCAAATCAGGAGTCTGTGGCGAAGCCGAGGACAGAATAATAGTTCAATACTTTAACCTCTGGACCATTTTTCTCCCTCTTTTTCAACATCTTTGCAGTTTTTTTGAGTGTTCTCACTTGTCAGAATTCACTCATACACCTACAGCTCTAAGATGATGTATTATTAAAATATTTTGACACTTGGTATGTATGTTCTGCTTAATATTTGCAATCAGTTAGAAAGTGCAGTTTCCCAAAGGAGAGATCAGTGGGTGAAGGAGCAATGATTCATTTTCTGTGGGAATATAAAGTATTGGTAATATCAGACTGTTACTTTCTTTCCTTGAAGTAGATCTGTTAGGGTAAGCTGCTGTATTTTGCTACTGCTTATATATCCTAAGTTTGTTACAGGTTTTCTCCATTGATAAATAATCCTCTAATCATTTGTTTTCTGTGACAACAACCCATGTAAAATTGAGCTTTATACGTGAGCAAGAAATGTCATACAGTAGTTGTCCTCTCGTTCTTATTTTTACTCTTATTTTGGATGGGGCTTTTAGCAACCTCCTGATCTAGTTAAACATGTCCGTGCTCATTGCAGGAATCTTGGGCAGATGAACTTAAAAGGTCCTTTCCATCCTGAACTATTCCATGGTTCCATGATTTTGGTTTTGCAAACAACAGCGAAAGGTGTATTTTCAAAGTTCTCATTGTGGCTTATTGTCTCTGCAGGGTAATCAATTTATTTTTTCTAGGGTACTGAATGAGATGTCATTTTTAAAGTGTCATGATATTCCCCCCAAATAGCGTGCAAGATAACTGAATTTATTTATTCTATCCTTTTTTTTCCTGATTAAATTAAATAATCAATTGCTGTATTTATATTCAGTGATAAAAATTTTAGTAGCATAGACATATTTCTGAATTCCTTTTAAAAACTGGATGCAGTTTCAGAGAAGCACAAAGAATGCAGGATATGTGCAAGAATGATGGATTCTTGAATGAATTTTGCTGAAACACTCATAGGAAATACTCAGGACTTGCTAGGAATGCAAGCAATCATGGACAGAGAGATCATAACTCTCAGCAGAACAGTTATTGCTGTTAAATGGCACTGCGGATTTAGATGATACAACCCATGTATTTCCAAATGAGTGCAAGAGTAGGACAGAACTAATTTAACCCAAACTACATTTAGGGCAGTTTGTTGTGCTGAAATCTAGGCAGAGTGAATCCTAAACAAAAATGGTCCTAATGAAACAAAACCAGTGCTTGCCAAGAATTGCTGCCTTCTGAAATGAGACAGACCACAGACATTGCCTGAAATGCAACAGTGAAACAAAGGCCCTGATTCCAGATTTCCTAATGACATTGGGGGTTTTTCATTCAATTCTGAGAATTTGGGCTCTGGTCTTTTCGAAGCACATTTTGTCAGCCAGTCTGAAGTGCCTGGCACAGATGAGTGTTCTAACTGCTACCACAGTTCCTGGAGAGATGCTGGCCCCTGTGTTTGTATAACTCAGCCATAGCAACTGCCAACAACTGAAATACAATGTTTTTCTGTCTTTCTTGTTCTCATAGTAAATTAGCTGAATTCTTTGGCCATTAAATTGTGCAAGCCTCTACAGATATTTACTGTTAAACTGAAAAATTGTTCTCTAATCAATCAATTGCATAAAAATCTCAAACAGAGCAAATAAATTGTTCAGCTGAAGATATTACAAAATCTATTACAGCAGGAAATTAATTTCAGTTCTTCAATTAATTTAACTGACTAATTCAATTAGTTTAGACTTATTTAAAACCCTGATCTGAGGACTGAATCTCCAGGTCCATATATTTTATTTCTATCATTCTTTACTTCTTTCAGGTCCCCAAATTCCAAACTTGTTTTAGTGGTAATTTCATTTAGCTTTGACACAGACTACTCAGTGTAAGACCTGCATCTATCGTTTTTCTGTTTATCCCATATAGGCTTAAGTTCCTGGGTTAAAAAATCAAGATTTTTTTCTGATTTGCCCTGTAACTGAAAGTGAATTTTTTCTTTATTTTGTTCTAAGGTCCCCATAAAAAAACCAGTGTCATTTGACAGCAACTGGATGATCAAATAGTAACAGTGACAAACTTCCAGATGAATATGACCCTAAAGAAAAATGTTGGCATCCTAAATTTTCCCCTCTTAGCACTTAATATTTTGATAACAGGAACTGTGTTCTCTGTCAGGCCAGCTTGGGCTGAGGCTGCATTCACCTAGGCAAGGTCAGCAGTGCAGCAGATTTGGGTGGCATCTCTAGAAGAGGCTGCATAATACGGAACAGAATACAAAAAACAGGTTTTGGAGATAAGAAATTTCTAACCTTCCTTTTATTACATTCTAGGAGGTTTCTTTTTTTAAAAAGAAGGTTAAAGTTTAAAAAAAAGTGCATCTTAAATGCTTGAAGGACTGTTGAGCTGCTCCCATGCACACTCTGTATAAATTGTTCAGCTGATGACTCAGTCTAACACCAGACCTTTTCCCCACGTTTGTTGTAGGGTTTTGTGTAACATGGCCCCTGAAATTGTGTTACAGTACCAGCTATTACTGTCATCAGCTAGCTGAGAAGGAGTGAAATGCAGATAATGAGCCTCTTTTTTCAGAAGTGTGGGTGCTTATGGAACCTGTGGACCATTGTTAAGCAACCAAGCAGTTAAATCTCAGCACGTTAAATATGTAAAATGATTATAAAAGAGTTTTGTAACTATTGACATTATACAGTGAAATAAGTTAGGAAAAATTTCTAACCATGATTTACATCCAATGGGATATTCTTCTACTTCAATAACTTTTTGTTTTCAATATTGAAACACTCTGCAAAAAATAAGTTTAACATTGCCTAGGTGTGATTTTCCTTGTTCCCAAAAGGCAAAACTCAAGGTTTTTTCTTTGCCAAAAAGAATTAGTAATTATGAAATATTTTTTTTAAAGTATAAATGAACTTTTTCTGAGAAATTTTGATTTCTTAATCTGCCAGTATTCTTCTATGAATTTTCTGAGCAATAACATACTTGGAATGTCCACTAAAATGCAGAGATTTAATTCAGAACCATTGTATCTGCCATAGGCTGCTGCACATTCTGTAGCTGGTTATCACTCCCACCTTTTCATCTCCATTTATAGTGAAAAAAAATGAATTTTATTGCTAGGAAATAAAATATTAATACAGAATTAATTCCAGCAAAGCCTAAGGATATGTTAGAATATGGCACATTTATTTAAATTTCAAGAACAATTTTGATAACTAGACATCTGCTATTCCAAGAAGTCTTTATAGGAGATGCAATAAAAAATATAATGACATTCTCTGATAGAATCCATTCCCAGAACAAAGTAGCCCAGTGATGACATTGACTCTTTGTTCTGCTTGGGTTTCATGCTCAATATAACTTGACTCATCAGAATACTTGCCATCTACCACATAACCTTTATGGAACATAAATAAATTATGTTATCTAGATACAAGATTCCAATAGGAGACATGTTATAATTGATAAAATTAAAAAGTCTCTATCACATAGGAAATGGGCAATTTCAAATTACCTGCAACTGAAATTCAAAAGTTTAAACCAGGTTTTCACAGTGTGAAAGGGAGACACTGCTATAGACTCTCTGTGTAGGTGACCTGTTTCTCTTTGACAACCAGAAGCTGGACCTGAAGCAACAAAGGGCTTTGTACTCCTGAGTTCTGAAAGGGCTCTGGCTTCTTATGCGTCAGATCTGCAGGTGAGCCTTCCATCCTTACCTGTTCCCAATTTTCAGTAGGCACTGTAGATCACTCTCTCCTAGGGAATACTTTAACTATCCCATGGCTCTGAAACTTCAGGGAGGAGGTTACTAGGACAGTTCCTACAGTGGGGACAGGGAAGTCCTGGTTCCATGAGAATCAGTGGTAAAGCTTTTATGGATTTCAAAAGGATTACAATTATCTCTACAGTTTTATGTTACCTTCTTTTGATGTAAATGCCAAAAGATCTTCAATGACAGCTGAATTTTAATTCCATCTAAAGATAGCAGTTCCAGCAGAATGTATTAGGTTCCTGTTGACCCTAATAAGCTAGGAGAAAAAGTCAACAGCAACACAGCTGTATTGTTTGGAAGGAAGACACAACACAAAAATGATAACATGAAAAGGGTAGGATTTTAAAAGGAAGAATCAAAAATTGTAAACACAATGTCTTGACATTAACAGTACAGGAGAATAAAGTATTTTTTGTCTTTGCTTTCAGCTTCCATTTATGCACTTTAGATGAAAGCCAAAGACTAGAAACACTATCTGATCTAGGCAAGGCTGAAAGATTTCAGAGTACGTGGAAGGACTTGAGAGTTGTCTCCATGTGCTCTAAAAACCTACATATCTGAAAGTTCAATACTCCATCTGTTTCCTTTGCTGAGATTTGCAGGCATGTGTGATTCAGACAAAACAATCTATGCTATCTTAAATTATGACCCCAGAAATATATTAAAAATAGAAAGCTACTTCTCAATCACTAACCTTTTCCAAGGAGCTTAAAAATTCCTTTGTAGCTGAATTTCCAAGTGACACTAACTGTAACTGAACACAGGACAAGAACGAATTCTTGGAAACTCAGGACATTAGAACAATAAATTATCAGGCACACAGGTAAGAAAGTGTTATTAATACTGGCTTACAGTGACAGTGTAATGTCAGAGTAAAACATTAGTGATCAGATCCAAGATGCCTGGCTTTGCAGAGTCATTCCCTCCTATTCCCTGCTGTGTAGGGAAGCAGGGACTGGGGAATGACTCTTCCCCCACACAAGCAACATGTGTTCTGGTAGGGACCAGCATCAGCCCACCTGGGACAGGAGGATCTCTTCTGGGCTTTGGTTCCCTTGCCCTCCTGGACTGCAGTCCCTACATTGTTTTTTGGGGGTTTTTTAATGAAGTGTCAGCTCATTTTTTTATTTCAAGTCATACTCTGAAGAGAAGACACATCTTGCTTTTTGTTAAGTACCATTCATTTGGTAAGTTCAACATATCCCTTAAGCTCAGGCACACACATTCTCTGCTCACCTGACACACAGCTGCTCACCAGGCACACACCAGACCTCTCGAACACGTAAAATGGGAGTACACCCCACATCTCATTTCACAGGGCTGTTGTGTGTAAAAGGAATAGATGATTTCTGAAGCTTTAGGTGAAGAGCTTGGCTTTATTCCCACCCTCAGCTTTTCCTTGTTGTTTGCCTCTAAGCATTTATGTGCAGGATTTGCTGCACGCTGCTAGATGTGTTTGTGTGCTTGCTGGTGGGGTTCCTGTTACAAGTGACCATATTGTCTTCAGAAACAAGGATTTTCCACGCTTCCTTCTGAATCCCAAATGAGACACTAAAATTACCTGGTCATGCAATTGAACCTTCAATGTCCACTGGGACACTGGCAGTGCCCAGGAGTGTTTCCTCCTGGTGGGTTACTTTCCATGTGAATGTCTCGCCTTTACTAAAACTGTATAATAAAGCAAGATGAAAAGGTGGAGGATCTTTTCAGAAATGGAATCAAAATTAGAGGAAGACAGGTGCTGAATACCTGTATAAAATACAGGACTGTAAGAAGTTAATCTTAACATGGATATACTTTAAAGACTATCAGTACTTACGCATTAAACCTTATGAAATCACCTTGAAGGAAGATCAGAAAACTGGGATTTCTTTTACTTCCCTTCCTGCTGAACCCAGACATTGATTAGAAGAGTATGAGAATGAAAAGTCCTGCACTTCTGCTTTACTCAGGGTCTGATGGCATCAGCCAGCACAGTGCTCATTTCCTGTTACATCGAAACTGGATGCCTGATCCCTTCTCCGGGTGCCTGCGCAGCCACTTCTTCCTGAGCAGAGGCACAGCAACAGCCTATCCCTGTGGTGAAGTGGCTGCTGATTACTCAGGGGAAAATTGCTCCAAATCACTGTTTATCAACTGCTCGTTTTCACAAGACACAGGACTCTCGCACCTTATTGCGCAGTAGGTCTGTGGGATTTTGCAAGTCTGGTTTTGTTGTTACATCTGCTGCCTTGGGAGGGACACAGGGCTCTGCTTTTGCTTGCAGTTCCCCTTTCCCAGCAGTATATGTTAATGAAGTGGAATCTGGTTCTGTTGCAGAGTACCAAAGTCCCATGGCATTTGCAGTCTGGGAATTGCTGGTTTTTACAAATGGTTTCTGTTGGGTTTTTTGAGACCAGATGCTAACTATTGAAATAATACATGATCCTAAACAAATAAAGGAAAAACTAGGAACAACCAGTCTTGACAGAAAATGGAATTAAAGATGAGCAAGACTCATTTCTTTTCTGCTCTTTATATTCAAAACTAATGCATACTCATGACATTTTTGAAGTATGTGAGTACTTCAGAGAACTTCACCTGAGCAGTGAGGACCTTCAGCAGGCTCTGATTGCCTCAGGACCCCATGAATTTGTGTTTCTCTTCCAGGGTATGTAGCACTGGGATGAAAGTAGGCAAGAACAAGTGTTTCTGCCACACAGATGAGACCTTTCCTTTTAAAACCTTTCTTCCAAAGTGAAGATGGTTCTTGCCTTTCAACAACTCCATGATCAGGGACCTCACATAAAGTGGGGGGTTTGTTTGGTGCTCTCCTCAGCCTGAGGGCTGTCTAATCCAGTCTCTGGGAAAGGCCATTAAGTGTGGACAGAGGGAAGTTTTTGCTGTGGATGCATTTGACAGGACCCTTGCTGAAGCCCTACCACTGATAAGCAAATGAGAAGAGAGGATGTTGACATTGGAAAGGGACTTTACCACATCCTGCTTCTATCTAAATCCTACTGAGGTTCCAAAAATCTTGGTTGCTATAAATCTGGGATGCTGCTTTTCTCATTACTTGGATAATAGAAACACTGGCCATAATTGCTGGCCATTAAACAATCCCCTGTAGAAGAGATAAAACCTTTCTGGAAAATACTGCTGGTCTTAAAAGGAAAGAAAATCAGAAGTTTTCCACTGGGTCTGCTAAAGTGCCTCTGGACTTCCAACCTGTTTTTGTGGGCTCTTGTGCTGGTCCTGCTTTTCCTGGCTCTCTCTATCTTTTTTCTGTTTTTCCATAACCATATCATAATAATATTTTTGTGTGTAAATAACTAAATCTGTCAAGAAGCCAGAAAAATAGGATTCCCTTTTTGCTTTGAGCTGGTAGAATTTTTTCAAGAGAACATATTCTTTCAGATAATGAAGATTTGCAGAAATCTACACTTTCCAAGGGAATATCTTGGTTTCCATAAAATGCAGAGAGGATCCTTTCCTACCAGCCTGTTCCCCAGTTCCCTGAGTCCTGGCAGTTCATATGTGTCAGCTTTCCTGCCCTGCAGTTTTGGAACCACCACAAGTCCCTGCTGTGAGAGTGCTTTGATTGTTTCAAGGCCTTCTGGTCCTGAAATAATGCTTTTGGAAATTATTTTCATGGGAGCTGGTGAGCTCTGATCATACAGTACTTCATTTGCACTCACATTTCCTCAGCAAGTCTGAAAGACCTGGCTCTTTTGCACAGACCTCTGTTCTCAGTGGTAGTGTTTTCCCTATTTCCCTCTGTTTCTCCATGGGAAACTGCAGAGGGGTAAGATGTATATGTACATCATTTTATAGCACCACGGACAGTAGAAAATTAAGTCTCTGCAGGGGAATGTGATCTACTGGGCAGCAATTCTTCCATCCATTGCCCAAGAATTTGTTCTGGCCTGACAGATCCACTTTCACCCCAAACCCCTCCAGGCTGTTGTTTGTTGTGCTTTTCCTCCCCTTACTTACTCATCCCTGGACTCCTTCATCTGTGCTGCCTCTTCCTGGCCAAGGTCTGCCAGCAGTCCCAGGCTCCACATCTCTTGGTGTGTCTCAGCCCTAGCCTCCAGCCCAATCTCCCTGTGTAATCTCAGACTGCAGCCTCTTTTCTTGCTTTTCCCTTCCTCTTTTCCCAGACTCAGCTTTTCAGCCCAGGTATTTTCTGTTCTGCTTCACCACCACCACCACCACCTTTGCTCCTCCTCCAGGTACTGCTCCAGCTCTCTCAAACACAACACACATCACAGCAGCGTTGGGCGAACCACATACCAAAGAAGGTTTTGATACGATTTTGGGTTTAGGTTTCTTAGGGTTTTACTGAATTTGATGCAAAATGCCAGTGGGAGAGGATCAAGCAGGGTCTGTGACCTGTGTCCTTCTGCCCGGGTAGCTTGTGGTAGCTTGTTTTTAATTGGGTACAAAACATATCACAGGAATAGGATAAACTGGGATCCTGAGAGCTGCTTGTGGATGAGGCTATAGAGCACTTGGCCTGGATTTTACCAAATCTTTAGACAGTGTAAACCTGGGGTTGTGCTCAGGTGCCATGTGTGTTGGACTGTGCCTTTGCAAAAAAAGCCCAAACTGTGCTGTGATAGTTTCTTTGCATCAGTTTGCAGTGTTTGGGTTAGCAGGTAAGAAAGGTGTTAGAGTGAAGGCAGATTCCTTAAAGGGAAGTATAGCAAAATACAGTTCTCTATCTTCCTTCTCAGTAAGGGGTGAGTGGAGAAAGCTGTATCTCTTGAAAATAAATCAACTTGAGCCATATACCAGATTTGGATGGAATATCAATCACCGAGTGGTTAAAACATGAACTGGTAGGCAAGGGACCAAAACTATTTCCAGTATAAGTGATGTTTTTCTATGCATTCGTTAATGTTTAGTTTGTCCATACATCTGTTCATGCTTAGTAGAAAGTAAAAGACTTGAATTTTTCATTACTGGCCAACTTTCCTTCAGCTGGACTGTGGGAAGGGACTCTTCACTTTTCTAGCAGGCACTAATGGTTATTTAACAAGGTTGGTGTCAGTCAGGATAATTGCCATCAACATGTCAGAAGAAAATATTTTGACAGATTTCCATTCAGCAGCTTTTACCTTTTACCTTGAAAGTAGAAGAAAATGCTTCAGCTGACACTTGCTTTTATGTTGCTGCTTTGATCTTCCAATGGAAATGGACCTATAATAGCACCAGTGACTTCCCTTGTGTCCTTTACATTGGAGAGACCTTTTCAGTAACATGATTTCTTGATAAAAGAAAAAGGACATAGTGCTCCTTATTCTGGGTCACTGCACATTCCTCTCTTTCCTCTAAATTTTGTGGATGGACTACCTCACAGGCTGGCTGAATGGCGTTCACTTGCCAATTTGTTTTTGCAGCAAATGGAATGAGTTTTCTTAGCCTTATGCACCCCGTCTTCCTCCTGATACACACTTCTGTTCTTTTCACAAAACAAAATTCTCCATGAGTGTTGATGAAGGCTCTTGCCAGTTGCATTTTGTGTATAAAAACCTATTTTTAAACTCACTCCATCCACTATGCCATATTCTCCATCCAACAAAAGGAATCATTCAATGTATTTGTGTTTTGAATAATATAAATTCAAAACCAAGCCTCATTTCAGGATATAGAGGTTTTAAATGTGCTTTCATAAAATGGTTGGACTTACACGAAAAAAATGTTTGTCATCTAAGAAAATGTTTGTCATCTAGTGAAAGACAAAACCAAAAACATACAGATATTAAGATTTGTTGAAGCAAATAATTTTCTTCTAACTGATGTGGGAAAAAAAGCCTGAAACACATCAAAGCTACCACGAAATAGAATTCATTCTCATTTTAAAAAGATGGAACTGAGAAGCGTTCCAGTCTCTCAGGATTCTGAGTTACAGTTTGAACACTTTCATATGAATACTGATTAGAGAGCAGTAACTTTTTGTCCTGTAGTTGATCTTGAGAGCAAGTAATATGGATGTGATACTTGAACAGAATGTATTTAGAGATTTTTTATTAAATTTTATGTCGAGGGTACAGCATGCATTGTGCTCTTCTTTAAGTCCTCTGTATAAGGACATTGTGTTTTCTTTCATAGCATTTGCCCCCCTGAATTGAAGATTCATAAAATAATCTGGAATTCCTCACAGACTGTGAAAAAGAAAAAAGAAAAAAAAAAGACGTTTCTTTCAACTGTTCTACATTCCCCTAGAAGAACATATTTTAAGTTCCCTGGGCATTGGAAAGTTTCAAACTGAAGTTTTCAATTTTCTGGATTAATTTTCTCAGTGTTAAGCTGTCATGGCAATTGCTGGTCTAGCAGTATGCTATCACTAGGACAGCTGTAGAGGTGAGCTAGATGGAGACTTCATTACCTCAAGAAAGGTAGGGCTTATGGGCATATGCCAGTGCCTTGGACTTCTGTTCCTGGTGAGCTCTATATGTCTGGCACAGCTGCTTGGGCTCTGAAGGGCTGTGGGGTCTCCCTGTGAAGGAAAAGAAAAGGGCTGGCTCTAAGCACGTGGTCCTGTATTTCCCTGGGCTCTGTGGTTCAGGCATCTAAATTCATGGCACTTGAATATTTTAGCCACTCCATTCCCTCATTAGAGCTACCCCATAATTCTGCATCCAGAAGATCCAGAAGGACCCAGCTACGCCTGTTTCTAGGAAGGACTGCCAAAGATGATCTCACATCCCCACAGCAGAAATGGCATCCAGTATGGTTAAAGAAGACCTTTCTTTGAAGTACCAAGAATTACTGTTATTAAATCTAATAAATAGTTATTTTACTTGAAGATGATATGGTGGGAAGCAGAGGTGCTCAGTTCAGAGTTAAGTGGAAATTCTTGAGAGGAAGATGGTCTTTAGCATTTTGGCATTGAAAGTGGGAAAAATGGAGAGGTGCAGAAAGGAAGTTTAAAAAACCTGAGTGAATTCTGATGTAAACAGACAGAAATTTATCTGATAGCATGAGAGAAAGCTCATCATGTGCAAGCATGTTCCAAAAAACCCTTTTGCTGTTAATACAGTACATCCAGGTAACAATAAGCTCTTGCTGGAGCAACATAAATATGTTTAAGTACTTATTTTATGTCTAGTCTTGCTGGTTTATGTTAAGCAAAACACCCATATTTGGGAAGACACAATTTAACAACAAAATATGATCAAATTCCAAATATTTGGCCTGGGTGTTTTTTCTGTCTCCTAGAAACACTCTCCTCTCTCCAGCCCACTCTAAATATATTTCTATCGTTTCTGGCAGGAAATCTGCATCTCTTAAATCTCTGGAGAGAAAGCAAGGCTTTATTTTTGAACACTTGTAGATGTGACTGCATTATATCTCATTATACTTAAGCACATTATTTAGGTTGGAAGATTGAGGCTTCTGCCATCCACTGACAGGAAAAATCTGTTTTCTATGTTATAACTGTTATCCTAAGTTTTCCTGTATGTTTGACTTGTCATTTGTAAAGGGATATACATTCCAAAGCTGTTGGTGAACATAGGGCAGATGAACTAAGTATCTCTCACAGCCACCCCTTTCAATTATAGATTAATGTGTATATGCCACACAGTGAGCATATCACAGTGTAAAAGATCACAAGGATGGCTGCATTATTTTAATGGAAAGAGTTTTAGGATAAATATCTTCAAGAAAAATACAAGCATATTTTCATTAGGTAACACCTTTTAAATCTCATAACATTCATTTGTGAACTGATTTAAACAGTTAATAGGAAGTGAGAAAAGTTTTTATTTGAAGTGTGCTAAATGGAAAGGATTTAATTTGGTCTTCTCAGCTCCTACAAATAAATGCTTCTTTTTCAAGGAGAAAAATACACTCAAATAATCGGTTCATACATATGTATGCTCTTCAAGAGCAGCAGGGCTGTGTCCCTGTTATAGATACTGGCTCAGTAAACCAGTAACCTTGCTCCTACCAGGAGGAGTGGCAGCACAACAGAGTGGAAGGTGAAAATCAGTATTGACACAGTCACAGTGGGAAGGAGCAAGCTCAGGGAGTTAAACACCTTGCTGTAGTACAAATATGCTAAAGCCATGCAATAAAATAGCCCAGAGCTTTGCTGTGCATTTAGCTCTTCAGTGCATAACCTCAAAAAACCCCTGAAGAGCTTTAACTCCCTTTTCCCCAAGACCCTACAGTATTATGAAACATGATAGTGTGAAGTACCAGCAACTTCACGCATCTTAAATATGATAATGCAGCCTCAGATCAATAACTTACAGTCCTGACAGGGCAATTGTAAACTGTCAGCACAATTCACACAGAAGATTTTCCCAGAGAGGGACAGCACAATGTCTTAGAGACACAGAAATCTTCATTTGTGTGGGAAAACTGAAAATACTGTGAGGGGAAAACACAGAAATATGTTTGTGGTGTGTGTTGCCAGGTATTTGTGTATTTAAAGAGGAGACAAATTACAGTGAGGGTAATATGAAGTAATGAAGGATCCAGAAAAGGCTAATTGGTTTATTAGTCTTCAAAATAAAAAGAAAGTGGAATAAAAGACTGTTAATATGAAATGCTATTATTTTTAAAATATAGCTCCCCCAATGTGACCTGTAGGATTCAATATTGCTGCTACAAACTTCAGCAGATACTTTATCTTGAATAAAATAATGAGAAGGTAATGCACCTTAGTGCTATAATCTGAGAGCACACTGTCAGTTACATACATTTCCCCTGATTTCTCTGCCCAGACTGTGTGGTTATGCCTCTCATTTGCAAAGAAACAAAGCTATGCCACTTAAATAGCTGTGCCTGTAAGATGGGGAAAACATTTCAGAAATCTCTTTAAATTTATGTTAAAATACAAGAAGAGCAGCCTTACTTTATTTTATTGGTTGTTCAGTATTGATGTGTACCTCTGAAAAATGTAACATTAAGCTCAATACTGAAGTAAGAGGAATGCTGCCTACAAGAAACACTTTGAAACACCGGTGGACTTGGGGGGCTTCAGCAGTCTCTAAGCATTTCCAAGACTTTTAATTCCTGGAGTTTGTGACTTGTCAGTAACAGAGTAGGTGGAAGATCAGGTCTTTTGGATGACAGGTCATCAGTGAGGCAGGGACTGGGGATATGTCTGGGGCTGGTGTTTGGCTGGACTTTGGGAGGGCAGTGATTGTTCTGCGTCAGTCAGGATGATGTTGAGCAGGGGTGGATTTCTGTGCTGCAGTGTTCACATGCAGACTTTTGCACCCCACACCTGGAGCAGTGGCAGGCCTTGAGGAAGGCAGGATTTATGGAGAACCATGCAGGGTCTAGCCAGGGGGATGCAGGGTCTTGCCAAGGGGGTGCAGAAGCAGCAAGCCAGCTCTGTTGACAGCTCTCATCCTGTTTCCATATTTCATTTTAGCTCTCCACCTCTGCCTTCAGCTGGATTCTGCAGATGCAGTGATCTGCTCAGCAGAAGTAGCCCTGTGTGCTCCTGCTGGCCTGCACTGGACTGAGGATGAGGCACAGGTTACAGCTGCTGGTGTCACTGCAGCAGGCTCTGCCAGCCCTCTCTGTACTCTCCAAGATTGTAATGCCTGAGCATTCGGATGTAAATGGGAAATTTATGGCCTTAGAGGAGATGTTGCACATAATTGAATGTAGAAAAATAATCCATAAATCTGCATTATATGGGTGCTCATTACATTTGTTAAGCTGATTTCACTGTTGCCTGCTGCCCTGAACTCTTTTTCCAGTTTATCCCTGGCTTCAAGGTATATCTTATAAAGCTAGTTCAGATTGTAAATCCATTGCAGTGGAGTCTGATTTACCTTAATGTGTGGATGTAGCATTTATCATGATAGGACTCAAGACTTAGAGCAGACTTAGAGCATTTTCTCATTACTAATTAACCACTACAAAATTGCCTCCATACCTTTGCAGAGAGGCTGGAGAATATTATACACACTACAAAATTGTGTAGAAAATACTAATTAAATTGTATAGCACTCTCCCAGAAGGGATTTTTCAAGTACAAAATTATTACTGTGGGAAAATTCCAGGGCTATATTATAGCACACAAAAAACCAATGGATAGTAAGAAAGAAAAAATTCTCAAGAGCACTAGTTCTGACATAGTTTTGCCCATGAAAGTGTCTGTGACTAAATCTAATTCCATTTAAAGGGCACTGATTTTACATAACTGTGTATTCTTGGGCATACATTTTAGAAGGACCTGAATTTTATGATTGTTCTCAGTTGTGTTTCTTTTAATGGCTATTGAGAGTTACATTAGTTTTTATATGCCTTCTTTATTGTTTATAATGGACTTAAGGAAACCCACAAACATTGAACAGCAAAGCTTTCTGCCCCATATTATAATTTTAATTCTCTGGGATGACTCATGAGGACAGTTGGGCAATTTTGTGAAAAAATGGTTTAATTGATTAGATACATTCCTCCTTTCCAATTAAAGAGGACAAAAAAAGGGAGTTTGTGACTCTGAGCCAATTTCATTGATGTATAGAGCATAGCTAGTATCAGTCAATTATTGAGGTTCTGATTGTACCGTGTGTTTTCTCACAAACATAATTATAGGAAGCTCATTTGCATTGCTAAATGAAGGCTAAAAATACCAAAACATTTTTCCCTGCCGGCCAGAGCATAGCTGATTCAATCACTAAAACACAGATAAACACAAGTAACTACTCTGACGAAAGCTGAGATGATGAAGCACAATGTGCATAAGAAATTAGTCATTTAGCTACTAGTACACTCTCCAGAAGAAGAACCACAAGGTTCCTGTTTAAAAATCACTCCAATCTATCATGGAAGTTTTTGTGTGGCAGCAGAAGGATCTGTAAAAGCATTACATTATCCCTCATTCAAAATTTATCACAGGATGTGTTGGTAGGACGTGTTGGTAGCACGTGCTAAGGGACTGAACTGCAACTCATGTGTAGGAAAATGTAATTCCTGCTTTCCCCCATCAGCAGGACTGATGACTTTGGCTGCAGCAGGTGCTATGAGTCGTTGTCCCTTTTGCTACACTGGAAGGCAGAGTCTGAGCAGCCCAGCACTGCTGACAGGGAGGGTCTTGCCTTCCTTTGCTTCTTTATCAGAGTCTGCATAGATGGACTCGCTTTGTCAGGGACGAAATCTGGTCAAATACAGAAATCATGGAGATTACTTGCAGGACAGTGGTTTTTTCCAGGTCTTCTCTTGGGGTATGTGCTAGAGCAGTGAGGCTACCAGAGGCAGCCTGTTAAACCTGTAGCTTTTTTTATTAGTACACTTTGAATATCTCCTTGCTTTCCAGCTCCCACCAAAAGTGTAAATGTACCTGTCCAAAACCTCTAAGCTTCTCCTATGCTGGCAGCCACGTTTTTCATAGCAGAAGTGTTGGCATACCTACCCACGTGGAAAACAGAAAAATGCTTTGGGTCTGATTCAGCCAACTTCAGCTCCTCAGTACACTCCATTACACCAATATTTAAGTTTAGTTTAAACTGTCAGAAATAACTTTGAAATTGTGATCACATGTTCCTGCAAGCTGAAAACATCTAAATGAATGAAATAGATGGATCAGTGCCTATTATTTCCTCTATAATGTACTTAGCTGTCATTTTGAATAATGTGCCAAGACCTATAGCCAACCCTCCAATTCCCCCAAATCTACAGGAAAATCTCCTGGAAACATTACATTAACCATTTTTGTCAAGACTACAGATGAAAGGAGCCATTTGTGCTTTATGACAGTTGGTAATTAAACATTTACAGTACTGTTCCAATATTTAATACACAATGTAGAAGGAGCAAACTGAACAGAAGGTAAATCTGGCAGAGTTTAACATGGAGTGATGCTATGGGAATGTGCATGTGTGATCAGAACTGCAACACCACAGAGCAAGAGGCACTGCAATAAACTGTGGTAGCAGCAAACTGCTTTTCCAGCTGTGTTAGACTTCTTTCTCTCTTCCCTGGAAAAGAAATGAGAAAAAATATTTTTATCCTTTAAATGACTTGGAGAAATCAGATGAGACTTTGGGAGTCCAGATCACTGTCTGCTTTTGCAAGACAATAAAGTTGTATAGAATAAATGAGTCCCAAGGAGTTTCTTCTCGTTTTATGACTGCCCTGCTTTCTTTTTGTTCTCCATCTCACTGAGTATATTGTAAAAACCTTCTATGTCTTATTTAGGACTACCCTGTTTTCATTTCTGCTGGAATGCAAGACAAGAGTATGTTTGTGTATTTTCTTGTTCCTCTAATACCACTTCTGCACTTAAGGATGAAAACAGTTTAAACCTCTCTTACTCCCATTGAATAGATCACAAATTCTCCCATTTTTTCATACAGATTCGACTGCAACTCGACAAATTGTCTGTGCCATCACAAACAAGATTCATCTGACTAAATGTCAGTGCACAATGTGCATGTCCACATCTGAGCTGTGTGCACTGATGTTGTACTCCATGGAGGCAGAGCTACAGGGAGAACCATCTGCTGAAACAGACAATCAAGACAGGGAAAGTGCACCACTTCCTAAAAGCTTTTTTTTTTTCCCTTTTTCATCCCTATTTTTGAGCCTGGATCTGGCTAATTAATTTTTCTTATGTCTAAAGTAGGAGAGACAAGTCTCAGCCAAGCATTTCTCAGGCATGGTCCATGTTCCCAGGCTCTGCAACTTCCCTTGTTCTATGTGTTCTGGCCCCACAACTCATATCCTATTAAGAATAACCTCTCTTCATGTTCTTCTGCACCATTATCAGAGCTTCCCAAGGCAAGACAGATCCTTACAAATGTGTTGGTTGAAAGAAAAGACGAAATAAGAGTGTAGGTGGTCCAGAGAGGTGGTGGAAGCCCCATCCCTAGAAGCATTCAGGGACCATATTGGATGGGGCTCTGAGCAACCTGATCTAGTTGAAGGTGTCTCTGCTCACTGCAGGAGACTTGAACTGGACGACCTTTAAATATACCTTCCAACCCAAACCATTCCACGATTCTTTGATTCAATATTGGGTCTCCATTGTATAGCTGAGGGCATTCACTGATCTATGTAATAAGTTGACACAGATAATTATATGCAGCATAAGGTACAGCTTGCAGTCAGTGGAAGTGCCATGGACTATGGATAAAGCTGATTGGTGCCATGATTTCATTTTTTTGCAAGCAGTAAAGTTGTTTGAGAAATGATTGTGTGGCAACAAGCGTGAAATTAAAGTGTCTGAGTGAGCTTGCATTCATGCACAATACTCTGTGCAAATATATTTTAGTAGATGCAATCTATTGAATAACCAGGCTCCTCTCAAAAACAGCTTAGTAAAGCACTGGCAAAGACATCCAGCAACAGCCGGATCAGACTGCAAATATTTGGTAGACTCCTGCTGCTAATTAAATTCTGTCTGCAGTAAACTCCTCCAATTTTTGATGCAGTCACTGATGATCTTCTTGCACATGTAGATCTTTCATTCTATAAACTTCTCATTCTGTAAACCCAGGTTTCTTGGGGGCTGTGCATTAGCTGGCAGTGCAGCTGGACAGGAGGGGCTCTGCTGACCTGACGTCCACATGAGCCACATTTGAGGAAGTTCCATCTCAGATTTTCTCTTACCTGTTCCTGTGGTCTACACGCCCAAGGCTGAGCAGATGGCAATAAGTGCTCTCTTGGAACACATCTTCTGGTTTTGTGTCATCCAAAAAGTATCTGATTTGGGTGCTGCAACAGGTACCAAAATGCAGTAGGGCTGTAAGGTTGAGACATTAACTTCAAAAATATCCCCCTAGCCTCAGTCAAGGTGCTAGCACAGTGGCATCCTATGTGGTTGATGTACAAAATCACCCAGAGTAACTCTTCTTGCTCAAAATAACTGTAATCACAGAAAAAGAATAAAATGTGCAATTGCCTTTTTTCCCCCATGTTTTTCCAGCTGGAAAATTTTACATGGAAAATCTCAATAAATGACTGGTTCTCCTTATAAACACTCTGTCTCCAGTCTGCATCGTCTGATACGTCATGGATCTTGCAAAATTTTGCTTATGATATATACCTAGTAACATTAATTTCTGTAGAATTACTCAAATAAACAAAAGATTTTCTTTCACATCCAGACCAAGGTCCAGGATCACAATGAATTTTGACTGGAACAGAACAGGTGTTTCCAGAAGTATGTGAAATCTTATCCCCTTTGGTCCTTCCCAAGGGAAACCAATATCAAGAAAAAAAAAAAAGAAGGTCATTATAAGAAAGGATGGATATGAAACAGTTTATTCTGGGCAATGAAACCTGTTCTCTTATGACCAGACAAATTCTGCTCCTTTGCTTGATCCTATGATTATTCCAGTCTATGACTAAATTAAGCAAGTAGACCAACATCATGCTCATGACAGACATAAAATCATTACCTTTGTACATTTGTAAACTGCTTGTTGTTGATAGGAACACCATATCATTTCATGGAGTGATAAAAATCTGTATTTGCAAAAAAATTGTGACCAAAATGTAACACAAAACAAAATTTTAAAATATATTCAATTACAAAGAACTGTGTTTTGTAAAAGATAGAATGGGAACAATGCAGTAAAAATAGATTATTTAAAATGTTTTTCACTTCCAAAAACCTTATTTTTTTAAAAGACTGAAATGAAGTTTCCTTACAGGTGGTAACCCTTCAGAATAAAAGCACAATAGGAGAGAATAAACATGCATTTATTATCAAAATGTGGATGTACAAGTTGTAAAATACCATATATGTTTGGAATTTTGGGTGCTGTTTAAAATAAAAGGATTTCGTGTCAGCAATATTTTGACTGAAGTATGTTTCTTTCTATTCAAGATAGTTTCATCCAGAATAGATCCATGAAAACAGAGACACATGTAACTTCTTCACATTTTATAACACCTAGCAATGGATCTGAGCAAATTCTTAATGTTTTTAGCTCACCTTACTAAGCTGCTTTCCAACTCTGGCTCAGTCAGCCTATTGTTACAAATAAAAAAGGTCTTTCTTTGCCATGGTTACCATACATAACTAATGTGTCTGATCTTGCATCCACTAAAGTCACTAGCAAAACTTTGACTTGGCCAGGGTCACGTCTTTTACTACAAAGCAGAACACAGGATGTTAAAGAACAATGTGAATGCACTCACACTGCAACATTTTCAATGAGTTTCAGGTATTTAAATGAAATTATTCAGTGTTTGGTCTATTTGACACTACATTCATGTATTTACATCATGTACATCTGTTATAAACCCAACAGTAGATGCTTAGAAACAGCTGTGTCCAGCAGTTTCACAAAATTCCAAACTGGACCATTTTAATTAACAGAGGGATTGGGGGTAATGTAAACCCTTCAAGATAAAGCTGGCCCCAATATAACATTGTCTCTTGCAAATATCTGGGAATGTGGCAATCTTTGAGAGGCTGCCTAATGAATTGTTTCAAGTTTTCTTCCAGGATTTTGAAAACAAAAGTCACACTTACTTAAAAAACTGTGTTTTGTTGCTGATGGTCATTTTTCCAGTGGCAGATTCAAGGGCAGAGTTGTATGTGGAAAATCTCAGCCGGTGTGCTGTGTGGGTTTGTCCTTGGTCAGGGATCCTGCTTGTGGAGGGGTCAGGTGTCCCAGGACCCAAGGGGTGCAGAAGAGGGGGTGTGCAGAGAGGACCTCCCCTCCCCGTGCCGCTGAGGAAGCGTGTGGGGCCGTGGCTCACTAACTGCTGCAGCCTCTGGTGCAGCCGTGTCCCAGCAAATTGTTGTTTCGCCCGTCTTGGAGCTTCTCCTGGCTCTGAAGGGATGCTCTGCTGTCAATGCTGGAAGTCTGTCCACCTTGATCCTGCTGTCTTCTTAATCTGCCAGAGGTTAAAAACATCGATAGAGCTGTCATGTGCAGGTAGCTGTATCAGAAGGACAGCTGCTGCCTGCCCTGTGGATAGCCACGTACACCTGGGTATAAAACAGATTCCTGCAGCATTTCACCTGTATTAACTGCTTGAGCTTTATAGCTGTCATTTCCTCTAAACACTGATGATTGCTTCCTCCTAAATATGTGCAATTAGGTCTTGGGCAAATCCTGATCCCCTTAAAGCCTACCATAAACAGCCAGCAGAGGAGAGTGCTTTCTCTGGCTTTAGCCCCTCTGCTCAGGCTGTAGCTTGGTAAAACCTCCAGGTAGCCAGAGGCTGATGAAAGCTGTTGACTGGGCACACAACAGCTGCTCCCCTCTGTTGTCCTACAAAGTTATTGGTGACCTTCGTCAGTAAAAGAGGAAAAAAACCATGAGATGAAAGCATATTCAGTATTCCTCTTGTTATTACTTCATATGTTATCAAAGCCTTATGAGTGGTTTCAAGGAACAATGGCAACAAAATCCTGTGTTTAAAGACTGCAAAGTTACCTTTTTTTGACATCACTTTCTGGAGAACAGCAACAGCCCTAGAAGCACCTGCAGTCCCCACGGACTGTGTTATCATAGAGCTTCTCAGCATTTCTGCTTAGTAGTGGTAGCAGTCTCTGTGATTTTACTGTGATTCATGTCATATTCAGTGTTTCCCTCCAAACACTGTGTGAATACTTCCAGGAAAGATGCAAAGATTCATGGGGAAGCTTTGTGGTAGGGACCATTTTTTTTTTTTTTTTCTGAAACATGGACAGCCACTATTTTGAAGGAACTTTTCTCTGACTGCTTCTTTTCTCAAAATGGGAAATAGTATTCCTGAAAAAGGCACCAAGACTTGGCACCAGAGACACTATGGAAGAGCTTTTTGGTACAGTGATTATAGAAGGTATATATGCTCTATTTAAAAAAAACCCCAACTTTGCAAGTAATATAGAATACCTAGAAAATAGCCATTAATGGAAAAGCATGAAAAAATCAAATTTAAATGATCAATTTCAAATTCTTAAATACTTCCAGGTGGCGTAAAGAATGTGGAGACACCATACTGAACACTCAGAAGAGAACGTGAACAGACATGAAAATACTTTAATTAAACAGAGGAATAGAGGAGGCTATTAAAGCAAAAAATATGGGAAGACTGTACAAAAACTTAAGTTTAAAAGGGCAGACACATTAAATGAAAAGCTGTAAGACAGAAGGAAAACAACAAATTAGAGGAACAAATTTCTAAAAGCATTTACCTTAATGGTGAATTTTTTCAAGTGCATCAGAAATCCAATGGTTGCCATTGAGTCTACAGGTCAATGTATGATTTATTAGAGGATAGCACAGAAAATATGAGTCCTCAGCTGAAAAGCCTATGAATTATCTTCACTAATGTTCACAACAAATGAGCTTAAGAAGATTCCTCTCCTTATGAGAAATTTGTCCATCCTCTCCAGTTAAACCATCTGTGAAACAGCTTTAGAACCTGTTGCTTAGATTAATACTGGCAAAGCATCAAGACAATGGATTTTCACCCAAGGACTCTGAGAAAATTATAATTTTTGCACAGCTGAATGGAGAGTGTAACTTACTCTTCAAACTGTCTTTGCACCATAGAAGACAGCAAATTAGATTACTTAGTTTTTTTGTTGGTTTGAGGTGTTTTTTGCTTGCTTGTTCGTTTGAGTTTTTTTAACAAGATCTTCAAAAAAGATCCAAGAGAATACCAGGAGAGCAATAGAGCTCGACTTCAGACTTGAAACATCTCAGGATCTGAGCTACTGGTACAAGACTAATGTATTTGTAGGCATTGAGAGAAAAGACTACAGTGCTTGGGAACTCATGTTGCAACGTGTAGGTGGCAAACCTTGCAAACTGCTAAGTAGTGGAGTGAGACAAATTTTGGCTCTATAGACATCTGAGGAATCATTGCTTTGGTCTAAGACATGCAAGTGCTTTCTCTCTGAAATTGTATATTTCCTTTGTTTGTAGAAGGCTGAAAAATAAGGCATTTACTGCACTGCTCAATTTAAAAGGAAAATAAGAATTCTCTCAATAACAACATGAAGCAAGAAAACACCAATTTTTGTTTTTTCTTAGAACCAGTCAAACTGGCACAAAGGCAGCATGCACTTAGGGAGGACAGTGGAAAAAGGAGAGAAATAAAACCCATGCTGAGTTCAAAAGACACCTCTGGCCAGCCTCAACTTTTTCACTCTTTACAGAGGTGGTTAATAATGCTGATTTATTTCCATTATTTTCTTTTACCCTGTTCTTCTCCCCAGGTCTACTATTGAAGCAGAATATGGGGGTTTGGAAGTGCTAAAGAAATGCATTGTTTTAACAGTGCTTCACTGGATTCCCTTTTCAGACATTTTCTGTTTCTGTATCTAGATTCCCTACCCATATTTCAAACTATCAAAGTAAGCAATAGGTTATTAACCTGATGATGAGGTAAAAAAAATTATCTGGTATTTAACTATTTAATAATTTAGCAATAACTTTATTCAGTTATTAAAAATACATTAAGTATTTCACTCTAGGGGTTTAATTACTGTGGGCATACAAAAACCTGCTTACCAGTGGTCTCTTGGGGCTGGGGAATTGGACTAAGAATCAGGAGATTTTGATTCTGTTTCCATCTCTGTGGACAAATTGCAGCACTTTTCTGTGTCTCAGCTTCTCTCATCAGATGTCAAGGGCAGCTGCTATCTAAAATGATGGAAGCTGAGAACTTTGTGTCTCTAAGTACTGCTCTGTGTCTCACAGGCCTGAATGAAACAGGGAATTACAGTCTGGTGTCTGTGATGATTAGAAAAGAAGGTGGTGTGTATAATCAAGCAAAATGTAATTATACCGCATGTGTAATTATGCATGTATGCATTATTGGATATATAAAAATGCAAAAATAAAGAGAATAAACTGGCTAAAAGCTCGCATGGAAAATAAAACATTGAACTGAAAAAGACTGCTACAACTATGGCAGGCCAGAATGAAAATCACAAACATTTAATGAAAGCCAGTAGCAAACTTGGGAGCACCAGGGAACTGCTTACAGCTCAGCTTTGTTCTCTAGATGAAGAAGAATATTGAAGTTTGTCTTTAGGCTGCTTAGTAGGATAAGTTCAATGACAAAGAATGAAAAGTTGCAGATTCAACATAACTGTCAAAATTGCAGATTTGCTAAGAATAAGGCCTCCTCCCAAACCACTGCAGTTTCAAAAAAAATAAAATAAGGCAATTGGTTTGTATTTCTCTCTAGCTCAAAACTGCAGACTCAGGTCAAGACACAAAGAAATGTGTGTGCACAGTCTCTTCAGTTAAAATATTGGACAGTTACTGAAGTGAAATTTTTCTCTTTTTGGTGCATTCTTGATTCTTCAGTGTCAAACCCAGAGCACTTTTCTGTCAGATGTTCTCAGCTTTTAAAAAATGTGAGTACCCTGACATGTTTCCGGTAATCATGGCAAAATAAATGCAGCCTGGGCCATTCTGTTCAAAAATGGCCCCAGTGCAATAAATCACTTGTAGGAAGCTGCTTTCCAGTGAATGACTTATCTTGCCTTTAAGCTGATGCAGCTACAGGCTGTGATAGCTTGATAAAGGCCCAGGGAGAATGAATGGCTTGATGGAGACTTTGTGGTGGATCTGAAGCAGGTACCTGTTCCTGTGCTGAATACTATTGGCTAAGAATAAATAATAAAATGGCCAGCTATGAATGAAAAAGTGAACAAGTGGTTCTAGTGGACAGTCGTATGGGGAAAAAAAAAAACCCTGCAGGGAAAAGAGGATGAAAATGAGTTTGAAGAGTGTCTGTTACATTTATTCCATGACAGTTATGTGCAAATACATAAGTAGTCTCAGAGGCAATTATGCTGAGTGCTTCTGCTGAACCAACAAAGAGTTTTCCTTCCCTTCACCATTGATCCATGCAATATTGATAGTGTGTGACACTGAGCATTGCATAGACTCCTCTCCAGCAGCAAGGAAGAAAGAGGCTGTACCAGCCACTATGGGAATGCATCAAGAACAGTAACTGAACCTCAGTCAAATCTTGGCTTTGTCAGTATTTCTGGTAAAGAGGAAGAGCCTGTGTGAGCCATGAATTGGTTTTTAAAGTTCTCGTTTTCTCAATACTCAGATATTACAGTAGTCTTCCTGCAGCATTGATTTCTGATGCTGGATCTTGAATCTGATATGGCAGTGGAAGGGAATTCAGAGGAGAGGGAAAAATTCTAGGTCCAAAACTGCTAATCAGTGTAGAGCAATGGCATCAGGCTTTGCAAAGTGTAGTTGCTGTGTTTGAGAGCCATGTGGAGGCTGTTACACTGCCTGCCACTCTTGTCTGTCTGCTCAGTGCATGGTAACACCTTTGTGCTGCTGATGCACTCCTCAGTGGGCCTTGCCAGGCTGCCAGGGTGAAACTGAAGCCTCAGAAATACAAGCAGTTGTTTCAAAGGGTGGGCCTGCTCTCAGCAGCCATCGAGAGGAGAAAAGAGACCTTCTACTGACAAAAGAGACCTCAAGCCAGGCAGAGCTGCCCCTCCTCTGAGACTCCCACACTTACCACATCCTAAAGGAAACTCTTTTGACTATGAAAAATCTGCAAGTGAGTTTGTCAGTGTTGCAAATCAAGTGTCCTGGGTGTGGAGGAAACAGAACAGTCTGAGTGGGCAGTGGATTTGTTTTGCCATTTCTATATTTAGCATTTTACCTCGGTCTCTTGATATTTAAAACAATTTGCTGGAGAAAACAGATGCTTTGCTTTTGGTTTGGGGGATAGAAGAGCACAATAAAATGAACTTAAGAAACTGTAGTTTTATTGTAGGAAAAAAACCCTATTAATGACAACTTTTACATCCCTTGGGATAAGTCCTGAGGAGTAGATAAATCTATGGAATATTTATCCCTGTTATTTTTCACAAGAGAGGTGGTCTGAGATCAGAAAAGATGAGGCATGTCTATGCTGGCTTTTTGAAATTGATGAATCCTGGAGGACAGTTTGCTAAATAGTCAGAAACCCATCTCAGTTGTATGATTTCGCAGCTACACAGCAGTAATGCTGATGGCTTGTGCAGACGGCCTTGCTAAAAGGCTAATTCTGAACATGTCTGAATCAGAGACTGATCTGTTGTGAGGAATGACTGTGCTCAGGAAGGAACCATTTCATCTACATGTCTCTGAGCATGTCGTGTTTTGTCTACAGGACCACAGATACAGAAGTCACAAGGAGATTTTAAAAAAGCAGTGAATGTCCTAATGTCCAACTCCCATATTTTTAGAATGAGTTGGCAAATAACACAGCACTAGAAAGTTTTCATTCTCAATAGAAAAGATCTAGCAATGACATTTTGTGAAGGACTTAAAAGAAACCAGAAAGGGGCAGAGATAGGCACTATTTTGTTAGATCCTGGTCAGAGAAAATAGAAATGTGAAAGTTATGCCATGTAACTAAAATTGCTGAATATTATAATGTTGCAAAATTTTAATCCAAATAATTTTTACAGAGTGGTACAATTCTGCAGAGGGACTCCATAAAGTGAGAAGATCCCAACAGTCACAATGTCTCACAGGGATCCTATCAGAGCTGGGGATACCCAGCATGTCCAGCCAAGACGGGAGCAAGTTGCCGAAGGTGTCAGTTTTGTACCCATAACTCTTGCCCACTGTTTGTTTCCAATTTCAATTTTTATTCAGTGTGGTAATGATGCATCCAAATTTGTATACAAACATAACCAAAAAAGGTCCAGAAGAATAAATCACAAGTGGTCAACACGATTTCTTCTGCAAGGTGGTGACTCTGTAACTATTCCCACACAACCACTGCCTGTCCCTGAACACAACGACTTTGTTTGAGTGATAATTAAGCACCAAATGGTTTAAGGCTGCTCTGCACACATCTTTTAAGGCTGCATCTGCACACAACTTTTACCAAATGGTTCAGAAATTGCTTCCAAAGGAAATGGACGTAGTTAGCAGCTGGTTATTGAAACTGGCTTCAAGGCTTGGTTCCACACAAAAGAAAGATGAAATGCTCAGCCCAAAGAGTTTGTAACATTTGTGGCAGCCTGGAGCTCCGCAAACTAGATCCCCATCCATCTCCTTTATTTCCAGTCAAAAGGCATAAAAAGGAAAACTTAATGGGACTTTGGAGTGTAACTGTGGCAATAAGATTTGCTTACTGTGGAATAAGTACAGACTATATCCCTGTGTTCCTCACTTTTTTAGGTGGTTTTATGCAGAGAAACGTGTTCTAGAAAGAACAGAAGGAATTGGACTGTGAGGATTCAAAAGGACTCACCCTGAGTGTGATACAAAGTATAACCAGAAAGCTGCTAGTTAGCTTGGACTTTACACATTGGTATAACCCTCATGAAAAGGGGTCTGTTTTGGTTTACATCTCTGTCCTAAATATTAAGTGTTCAGTGGTAAGTAGGTGGTTGACAGGTGGAAATTAACAATGTTGGTCATACCAGCTCATTTTCTACATCAGCTCACCCAGCAGCCCCAGAAGGACTCTCTTCCCTCGGCTTGGCACTGAGGAAAAATGTTCACAGCACCCACAATCTCTCATGCTTACCCAGAAAGAAAGTCACTTCCCCAAAGTCATGCAAAATCTCATCATTTATAAAACCCCTGTCTAAGCTTTGTAGCAGCTCATGCACTTCAGTAACGTGGACGTACTACAAAAACAGGACATGTTTTTGGCAGTAAAATGTAGGTCTTGCAGTGCGCACATCTTTTCAAAAATAATGGGCTGCATGCATGTGCATCTCATACTCCACTTTGAAAACTTCATCCATTATTTTTCTGCCATCATTTTGACATCAACTGCAGGCAATGATTGTGGAAATACTGATAATAGAGTATGATTTCTGGGACAATAAGCAGCTTGGCTTGTCATCTGGTTTCCTCTGTAGGGAATAAGAATGGACTTTGATACACAGTCACTTAATAATTTTCTGCCTGCATGTTTTAAGGTTTCTCTTATAAATTGGTCCTTGCTGTGCTCTATTTTTTGTAAAAGTGGAAGAAGCTGGCAGCATTTTACAATTGTAAATGAGCGTCACGCTTTCTCTTACATCTCCTTTATTCTGCTTACTAGTTCTCTTCTGCCAAGTTTTCATTCAACTATGTTTTTTAGTGAAAAGGTGAAATAAAGAAGGAAGAAGTGAGCAAAGGATCCCGATCAAGTTATTTTTTAACTGAATAAGTATATGAAGAAGAGTATTTTTACTTTTCAAAAAAAAAAAAATAGCCAGAAAAGTCATCATAAAGGACTAAAAATTCCTAGATTTGCTTTCTTTTTTAAAACGTTAGCAAAAATGAGCCTATAAATTGATCAGAAGTTCAGACAATTTGCTTAATTTACATTTCCATCCATAAAGAAGAAAACAGTAGCTTTGCTCAGTGTAAATCTTAAGGAACAGTCAGGTCTGTCCAAATCCTGTGAAATTCCCCAATTTGAAAAGATGTGCTCTAACTTCATAGCAACATATCGCAGAAATAATTGTTAATCCTGTTTAAGATTAAGTTACCTGGTAACCTGAACATCTGGCAAATTATTGATCCACTTCCCCAGTGGTACCTGGGAGGGCTCTCATGACAGGCAGCAGATAGAGCACTGCATGGGAATGTAATTCCTGTGTTTTAGACATCAGTTCCAGTCGCTCCCGAAGGTAGGGATCAATGCCTGGGAGATGAGCGAGTGGCACAGACTGCCTCACACCCTTATGGCTAATCTCTAATCTGCAAACCAGAGTTGTTGGATTCCAGCCACCTGTTGGGCAGCCTTTGGTCTGTGATAACCCCTGATGCATGAAGGGAATTGCTTCAAAGGGTGGTTTTGGCCTAGGAAAATTATGCCAGGGACCGTGCTAACAATGGAGCAGTATGGAAGACTGCCTGTGTACTGCCTATGAAAAATAGGCAGAAAACAGCAAAGAAGGTGGAAAATGCAGGAAAAGAAAAAAAAAAGGAGTGGAAATGGAGGAAGGAGAGTTAAACACTTTAGAAATGAGGAAGGATTCAAAAGAACCCCAGCTGTGGGTATTTAATTAATTGAACTAAGTAAGTATGTAGCCAATTAAAACTATCTTGAAAGACAGCTGTATATAGCTAATGTCCTTTTTTGTTTGTTTATTAGAAATTCTTTTTTTACACATAGCAGAGGAGCAGAAAGCATGGGAAACTTGATAGTGCGCTTTTCTTTTATTTGGCCTCTCAGAGAATGATCTCAGAAGTCTTTTCAGGAAAACAGAAATCACTGAAAAGTGCATGAATTTTCTAATAATTTCTGAGTAAACAAGGAAGGCACAGTCTTGCTCTGTGCCAGAGGAAGCTTGGGGCAGACCAGGGCAGACTCAAGGAGCTGCTGAAGCAGAGACAACACTCATCACCCAGCCACATCAAAGCTGTCACACGACCCCAAAGTGAAAATTAGTCTGTAAACTCAGATCATTTCCCCTTGATCTGGAGTTTCTGTAGAGAACCGATGTGTGCAGAGCAGCCTTAAATGAGACACAACCCTCCCCGCTGTCTATGTTACAGCAGGTGTGTGTTTTGGGAGACCCGGGTCCGAGAAGTTACTCCATCTAACCACTAGCCAAGAGAGGATGTCATGAGTCTTTGACACTTCCTTGATAATGTTTTCAGCTATGGCTTGCTTGTTCTTGGCCTCCTGCCCCCATGGCTAGGGACATACATTGAAATGCAGCTGCCCCACAAGTGATGCTTGGTGCTGCATGAGATGCCCTTGATTACCTGACACAGAGAGAGTGGTCAGACCACAGAGCACCTGTGCCTGTGGAACTGACATTTAGAAATTACCTGAACCCACAAATGTGGGATGGATTTTATGCCAGCTAACTGTAGACAACTGAAAGATTAGTTCAGGTTCTATCTACAGGATAAATCACTAATGTAGATTAATTTCTTTTGGTGTAAGTTATCTAATACATGTGTCACAGATCAATCTTGGGAGATACAAGTCTCTCCTCACTGAGTACTAAAGGAGCTTAAACCAAATAAATTATTTTTAAATATATTAATTTAAAGGGATACAGGCTTGTTGCACCTCTAGAAAAACATATGTGCCTTCCCTCTTTGAGGAACAGATTCAAGGCCCTTCCTGTCAAGTGGCTTTACAAGCTCACCACACACTGCACTGCTTAGCAGAGCCAATTTACTTCTGGATTAGAGCTAATTTGCACCCACACTGTTCAGGCGTGCAGAAATTGAATGGTCCCATCAGCCTGTAACACACCACATGCTGATAAACTTTGCCAAGAGCTGGGTAATGAAATCACCAATGAGAACAGGGATGCAATTGCCTGTTCATCCATGCAGACGTGCCTGTAGCGTATCCAGGCTCTGGCTCTGCCAGCAGTGGCTTTTCTGCACGACTTGGGCTATATCTTGAAAAATACTTTGTCATCTAATTCCAATTTATTTCAGATATCTTTGAAAAACCTTGTGTACAGCCTGTGGGGTAGGAGTTGTTCTGTGTCTAACCACTACTTAACTCAGTCTGTCTTTGACCCCAAACATGTTCTCTTGGTACTGACTGCTTTGATGGAAAGAGCCATAACGCCAGGTCTGTTTTCCTAACACACCATGACGTACATGTTTTGATAGCTCAGTAGACTATCAAGTAATGATTCAAATAACTGTATTTTAACTCCATTTAAATTTAAATTAATGATTTTCAAACTAAAAGTTATGCTTTATTACAGCTGAATGTGAAAAATAAAAATTTGGGGGAAGTATCCCCATGTAGCCCGTATGTCTTCTTTTACCATTGACACTCATGGCATTTACTCCCACCTTTTCCAAGAATCCTCAGGGAAATATTCTTAGAGTTTGGATAATTGATTCAGGTTGATGGTTCCTGCTGAGTAATTACACTCAGTAAATGGCTGTGAATATAATTTTCTATCAACCAGCAATTTATAATCAAACCTAATGGGTTCAGGTGCACATCTGGCATGAGTGACATGTGAAATACCGGTGTGCAGAAGGCAAGTGAAATATTGTACTGGGTGCTACAGGATGTTGACCTGCATTGTCTTGAGATCTCAGGTTTATCCTGGGATTTGATAAAGCAAAATAAGTGAAGACATGAAGCAAATAAATGGAGACTTCAAACGATGTGCAGTCATTTAAGAAAATGTGACTAAACCAACTGATTAACATTAAAGTGAGTAAAATAGGTGTCTCTTAGAAGAGAGCTATTGTCCACTCAAGACCAGGTGCATCCTAAATGTCTGTCTTGTTCAGCCACATTTAAAAATATGAAGAAGTTTTTCGAATTTAAATATGTTCGCAGATCCACATCTACAGGGAACAGGAAAGCAGCTATGAAATTTCCCAGTAATATACTGGGTTTTAGACCTTTTGGGATGACAGGGAAAAGATTTTCTTTCTAGTCAGCCAAAATCCAGTTTTAAGACTACAGGCACCTGCCCACAAATAAGATATTTCTCAGTGTGGGCCAAAACACATTCTCAAGAAAGACATTAATTTCCTAGCCTGCCTTTGGTGTGTATCCTGCAGGATGTAGGCTCACTCTTTTGTTCAGCTACCAGCAGATGGATAGACCACATGGAGGTCAAGGGACCCACTCTGTAACACTTTATAAAGAAATGCAGTCTGTGTGAGGAAACTTACACTGAAGCAAGGGACAAGTGTGAGGAGAAAGTGGTAGCAGAGTCAATGTGTAATGAACTGACTGCATTCCCCATCCCCATGTGCCCCTGTCATGGAGGAGGTAGAGGATTTGGGAGTGAAGTTGAGCCCAGGAAGAAGGGAGGGGTGGAGGGAAGGTGTTTTTAAGATTTGGGGTTTATTTCTTTCTGTCCTGGTCTTTTATTTATTGGCAATAAATTAAATTAATCTTCCCCAAGCTGAGCAAGTTTTGCCCATGACACTAACTGGTGAGTGATCTCTCTCTCCCCCTGTCCTATCCTCAACCCATGAACCTTTTGTTGTGTTTTCTTTCTCCTGCCCAGCTGAGGAGGGCCATGATACAGTGACTTTGGTGGGCACCTGGCATCCAGACAGGGTCGACACATCACTAAACTCAGTCTGGCTCTGCCGAATTATTTGGACCTGACAATAAACATTCTCAGGCTAGCATGTGCATCGGGGAGTAGCCAGGTTCAGCTCTACCCTTCTCAAAGCACCAGACTTCCAGGAATTAAAGGCTGTGAGTTGCCAGGGAACAGCCACAGACTGCACTCACCTCTCTGCAAGCTCATCTCTCTCCACCTGTTCCTTATGCAAGATTTCTCTGCCCCAGTCCAAACCTTAGCTTCACAAGAAGTCTGATTAACTGTGCAGCTCTTTCATTCCCTGAAGATGGACCCCACAAAAGGAGGCCGAGCCAGGAGTTCACTTGTGGTTGCACAGCACAACTCGCAGCCTTCAGGTAATCACCAAACCTCCCTGCACAACGTGTGGGAAAGGCGGTGCCCAACACAGGGATCCCCAGAAGCCACTCTACTGAACACCATGTCATCGAGGTTAGTCACTAAGGTGCACCCACAGCAGGAGCATGTATTGTGCCCCAGGCGGGGCACAGGAAAATTACCTCCACAGGGGAGGTCTTCCCAGGGGATGGGGGATGTGTCCTGGAACACAGTAATGGACAGTCTGAATCTTACCTAAATCTCTTACTGACCTAAGTCTGCATTTCTTTTCCTATTTCCAAAAGGAGATACATATATAGATAGATATAGATAGATATATATTTAAAAATATATACACATACATACTTGCATGTATGCATACATCCACAGGTACATATATATACATACATATACATATACATATATATGTACATTTTACTGTGCAATCCTTGTGCTATTATGCAGCGTATATGAAAATGGAGACCTTGTAATCTGTGAGAAGCCATGAATGCACACACCCAGCCATTCTACCTAACAGAGATTCCCCTCTCTCACAGTGGCCCGTTTCAGACACTAGTGCATGCTGTCAAAGAATGAGCTGAATGGAGACAAATGTCTGCAGTGGCATATCCCCCTCACTTCTGACATTTCCAGATTTCCTGAACCAATGACGGTATCAGAGACCTCACATCTCAAGGACCTTGATGGATTTTTTCCCGTGAATTTCTCTAGTCCTTTTTAAAATCTTTTTGTATGTTTAACATCCAAAGCACCACTCAGCAACATGCTGCAATTCACAAAAAAGCATGGTTTGTTTTCTTTTAAACCTGCAGACTGATATCTTTGTGACCTCAGGTTACCACAAAGAGTGAATAATCATTGCTTAATCATCTTCTCAATAAGTTTCAGAACATGTTATTATTTATCCAGTTTCTGTCTTTTCAGTTGCCTCTTCTCTAAGTTTAAATTAGTTCAAGTCTATTAAATCCTTCAACATGACCCATGTCACCCACCTGGCCAGTCCTGTTTTTCTTGAAACCTTTCGAAGTCTTTTGTAACTTTTTTGAGGTAAAGGAAGCAGAGCTGTACACAGAATGGAAGATGCAAGTGTATGTATATGAACATATATTTATCTGTAGCTGTTTTTTCAGTTTTTAACATATCAATGCCTTTTAGTCTTCCACTTAGCATTGTGTTATCCACAGTTTTTTCAAACTCTCTCTCCTTCATAATCAAAGTTAATTTTGAGTCTATTATCCTAAAGGTAAAGTTTAGATTTTCTTCTTCCTAATGTATCTGCATTTATCAGTACTGAACTTGAGCTGCAATTTTCTTACCCTGCAACTCAGAACCATGGCTATCATTATCTACTGCAGCTCTTTGCAGTCAGATTTAGTTGTGACTACTCTGGTATTATAAGTGGACTTTGTGACCTCACCATTCACCTCCCTTTCCAACTCATTTATGAATATATTCAACAGATACATGGACATCAGAGGGACTGGCAGTAATAGTGTTATCTCATTACTGCTTGTTTCTGCATTGCTTCAGCAACTGGCTCCAAATTGCTTTCTTAAAACAGGACAAGGATTTCAGTCTTCACGACTCATTCTTAGTTTGTGGTGACTCATAAACAGTTAAAATTTATGTTAGTGTGGGATACAAAGAGGTGAAGAGAAATCATGGGGGTAATCCCCTATGGCAATGGAACAGTCATGACCTGTTATGCAGCCTTTATTGATCATAGATATGATTTGTCCCATGTAACCTGTTTAAAAAATTAAAGTATTTGGTACTCAGAATTATGCAGTTGTGCTTCCCCTCCAAAGTCTGAGATGTACAAATGAAGACTCTTCTTTCTTCTGCCTGTGAATTAACTTCCAGTTAGTTTTAATGAGGTGTATTTCTGTTTAGCTTTCTGTGAGTAGAAACTAATTTCTGGTCTCCAGTGCTGAAGATCTGCATGTTATCCTGATTATTCCAGGACCACATTTCAACATGGAGAACACCCTGACATATGCACCCCCATGCAAACTTTCATTCCCAAAGTTGGATGGTGAAGCGTAGCCATTATAATGGTATCATTACTTGCTTGGGTAAACTTTGACCATTTTTCCTGGAAGACTTTTAAAATGAGGTTCCAGGTACTCATTAGCCTTTGTGGCTTTTTTTCCCTCCATGAAACTGTGAAGGGAACATATTATTGAAACAACGGCATTCGTCTGACCACTCCTTTCTCAAAAAGAAGTGAATTTGAAGGTATATCTGTAGAAAAATTACCAGTTTGGACCCGCTATGCTCAAACTTTTAGGCAGCTTGGCTCACTAAGAAGAGGGTAACATTTGGATTGGTAATTCTAAACCAGCACCGATGAGCAGGAATCAAAGGCAGAAGTGAAAGGGCTCATGTGCGCAAGCAACAGCTATTACTGCCCAAACGCAAACCAGGTTCAATCACATTCAGAAAAGCATCTTTCTAATTGCGAGAGCAATCTCCAAAAGCAGACATATCCATTTCAAAAGAGAGAAGAAAGGTTCAGTGAAGAGCTTGCAACCACTTGAAATGCTCAGAAAGAAATGGATTTAAACTGAATTAAGGTCAGCAGAAGGGGCAAGAAAAGGACTGCAGCCTCATACAAAAAGCATTCAGATATTAGAAGGATTATGATAATAAAAATATCTCCAGTGACACCAAAGCGACGTAAAATACGTATTAAGAAAAGTACATTCAATGAAGAATACTACAAATCATTATGAATATTCAATTTCAATCAAAATAAAATGAAAGAGAGTACTCAGGGACTCTGGATTTGAATCTGAAAAGACAATTAAAAGGAAAGAAAAAGAACTAAAAAGAGAGAATAAATTTGATCTTATAAAAAATTCAGAGAATATTAAGTAAGCTTTTCACCTATGATATGGAAAAAACAGACAACATGATTTTAAGCATTTTAATATGCTTAAAATATGCTCCCTCAAGTTTTGCTATTTATTTTGGGTACAGAGAGCTGTCTGTTCACCTCAAGCTGTTCAGGATCATTTATAAGAGAACTAGAAATGCTCAAAAGGTAGGAATGACAGCAGGAAAAGACAGAGCAATGTGCTTCAATTTGTGGCAGATTATTTTAGTGTGGCAGCGTTGAACAAATACTGAGAAGAGGAATAAGGTGTATCAGTATCTTAGGACAAACACAATCTTTCAGGGTGAAGAAGAGGCTGAGGAACCGTAAGGGGTAAGAAATATAATTTCACTACGAGCAAGTATAGGGTCTATTTCTTAATTTCTGGTCATTTCAGGTTTTAGATATTCATAAAGAGATGTAGTTGTATGTGAAGACCTGTTTAGTGATAACAGCACAAAAACAGCAAAATAATCTGTGCTCATCTTTTTAATAAAGCTACAAGAAAACAGTGTGGCTTTATCTGTACAATCTCCCCCACCGCAGACACACACACAAAATTAAAAAAGGAAAATTTGAAATTGTAGCCTGCAGCATCTAAATGAGATCAAATTATTGAAAAATTGCCAGCAAGTCTATGGGAATACACATTAAGATACTGCAGAATGTTTGGTGCTGCATTTCCGTATATAATAAAATATCTATATACAGAAAAGGAATTAATACCAAAAAATATTTATTTTTCCACCAAAATGAGCCAAACAGAACCCTGAAACCTACTTCAGACCATATTTTCCAGCTAATCAGTGTGTGGACAATTTGTATATCAGAGTTTTTTTTGTTTATGTGTTCAAAACGAAGAGACTACATTGACACTTTTAAGAAGAAAAAACAAATCCTGCAAAAGGATTTTCCTATGTTATTTTATTTTGGATCAGGGCAGTGTGTGCCCCTCTCATGAAGGTACTGGAAGATAACACCACTGTGGACAGATGCCATACCCCCATGTCATATCAACACCCACAACCACCCACACCTATTTTAATTTGTAGCCCACACCGACTGAAATATTCATCAGAAGATGCCGTGTGATCAGGAGTGGGTGAGGGATGCATTTTGAACTTTTTTTACCCACTGCTGGCAATCACTAACATCATGTCTTTGTCATGGAAGCCCTTGCTTAAAACATTCCTACAAATACCAGTTTTCCATTACCTAAATACAGAAAGCAATGGAATACAGAAAATGTTCTTTGTCTTCACTAACTGAAACTATTAACTTATTTCAGTCTCTTCGACTATGTTTAATTTATTTTTCTCTACCTCCCCCTGCTCCTCTTGCCTGCAATCTAAGAATGTCTGATAGTCTCCTCAGCTTCTTGACAAGAAAGCAAGTATGACATATTGCAAGATTTGCAGTGTCTGTTGCAGGATCAAAGACACAGTGGAAAAGAGGCACAGTGCAGAACTACCAGCAAGGCATTCAATAAAATCAGATTCTGCTTTTCATAGCAGATATTTTACAAGTTTTGGATTGCAAGATATTGTGAAACTGGGATGGTTAACATCACACAATTAACTACATCTTACTACCTGACTTTGTGTTGCTCAGATAGAAGCATCTGAAATTTTTCCTTGAATCCTTGTAGTTTGGAAATTCTCATTTTTTCCCTTGAAAGATGTGCTATTTTTTTTACTCCTTTATTGGGATTTTTGTAGTGTTCTGTGACACTGCAGTAATCTGAGCAGAAGGCTGGAGTCACAATAAAATGTAGATTTTTGTGGCTGAATATAATGAATATCTATAGAAATATGCAGACAGTTTCAACAGTTACTATGTAGAGGAACATGGAAGAATATCAAAACTTCGGCTGCTTTAATCTGAGACTGATTTGAAGCCCTGTTTGGGATCGACACCTCACCTAATGATACAATCGCATATTAATAGTTATTGTGTTTGTGGGAACAAACAGTTCACATCTTTCAGCATCTGCAGCTGTTCCTAAGAACCTGATGGGCCATGTGGCTTTGGAAATCCATGTAAGCACAGCCTCAGCCTGTACATCCAGTCTCGAGGGCACAGAAGGTCTAAGGAAACCCACCCTGAGTTCCTCAGGTGCATACCGTGTAGCTTCTTCTGGTATGATGCCATCCGTGCCTGCCATTGCTCCTATTTTGTTCTCATAAACTTGAATTCACTTTGCATTTCAAACATTTGACCTCTGCTTCCCCCCAGTCTTAACATTTTTGTCTTTGAAAAGTATTACAGAAGTCTCTCCATGTCCTTCTTAAGCTATAATGCAATTTAAATAAGCAATTATTGTGATCTGGCTTTAGGCAACGCAGGATCTGTTGTAGGTCTATACTAAATATTTTTCCATTACCTTGTCAAAGCCAATCAAGCAATGACCAAAACACATGCTTTTTTGATTGAAGTGCATGTGGTTTACCTTTTGTTTCCATTTTACTGGTACTCCATTTAAACCTCTAGATCTCTCATCAGCCTCTCAGAGCTCTTTATAGTTTGTGTTGCTACGGCAGTTGTGCAATATGAAACAAATGAAAAAAATTTCCTATGCATAAAATGATTTAAGAATAACACAGTAAAATCATGACAAGAGAAATTGTTCAAGGCAGTGAACACACCAATGAGATTTTGAGTGTCTTACAAAATCTGGTGTTTTAACTTTCCAAAATTGCCGCGTATTGGAACTTCTTGATGTATGACTCTAGAGTAGGTGGGATAATAATAATAATAGTAATATCTGGAAATTAATTACTTGTGTGAACAGCTTCTAGGAAACTCATTAAACTGATTAATGAATGTAATACTTTTCTAATCTTGTCATTATGATCTTAATAATTTTATTTTTGTGGGTTAAATTCAAAGGTCAAGCATTCACTCATTCAGCTGATTCAGAGAATCCACCAAGATGCTTCTGAAAACCTTCTATGGGCTGACTTGGTCTGGTTTCTCTTCTTTATGGTTTTTACAGAAACAAAAGGCTTTCTTGTGCTAGAGATCATGCAAAATAACACAAAGAATCTGCTGGACCTTCCTTTTCTTTCTAAGACTTTGTAGTTTCTGTGAGCAGTATCAGTCATAGAAATGTCTCACAGATTGTAACAGGAAGAAGGGTATATCATGGCATAATTTCCTTTGTGCTATTGTGTGAACTGTGCAAAGCTGACAATTCCTTTCCCAGTTTTAATTACAGAGACAGTAAATACCTGCATTGCATGCCTTAAGTAAAATAGTCACAACTTTTAAATTAATTTTTAACATCTCACAACTCTATTACAGAAGCTTGCATATGTAGTTAGGTCAAATAAAACCATGGAATATACTTGAATGAAATGCAATAATTTGACCAAAGACACAAACAACTTCACTGTTATGAGGTGTATCTGCTAATACAAATGGGTTCATAATGACTGCAACGCAAAGGCAGTAAATTACGAGAAATGCAGTGCATTACTTGAACCAGGAAGATTATTGATATCCTTGGGAATCAGTCTTCTGCTTCTGTGAAACCTGACTGACCCTTAGATTACAAGTTCTTGCTTCATGTCTGGTATAGGTGTAACACTTAGCTTTATTGAAATAGTTAATGTTGAAATAAACTTTTCTTTTTTTTTTTCCAATAGTGGGGAAGTATGAACAGTGTTTCCAACTCAGAACAGTGCAGCTCGTAGCATTAAAATTTCATGAGTTATGACTTCCCTTGGTTTCGTTTGAGTTGTGAAAAAGCAGTACCTTGTATTGTATTCCTCTGCTTAATTACTGGCATTTTCTCTGGAGAGTTTCAGTAACATTTACCTTGTATTTCTAACATACTTTCATCACAAGGTCTTCTGCTTGCTTGCAGAGATACAAGCACTACAAAACCATCCCACCAGAGACTGTAAGACGAAGAAATCAATGGAAATCCAGTCTTTTAGACTCTGCTGCTGTGATCATTAATCACTTTCCCTTACACGGTGAGAAAAAAATAGTTCTCAATTTAATTTTAGTACTGAATGCTAAAGAGGCATTAAGAAATGCACTTACTTCTCTCTGTTGAATATGATGAATTCTTTCCTAACGGTTTCCAAGCACTGCTGCAGGTGTACGTTCTTTAAAAAACAGCATGAATAGGTTGATTAAAAAAGATGAGAAATCACAGACAAAAATCACAACACAAACAACACTGAACAAAAAGGCTTACAAATGAATACTATCAAGAGGCATTTTGAAGACTCATTAAATTGGGCTGTGATAGCACAATCAATCTCATTCTTTTGGAAGAAGTTCCCCACAAAGAATTCCTGAGGATTTTTACATCTGATAGCTCTAGGAAGAACAGCTTACATGAACATTCAAAATCATTAGGAGTAGCAACATAATTTATAAAACCTCACTGAAATGATAATTCAAGTCTGGAAATCATTATTAATCTTCTCAGTACTCTTGACTGTTTATACAAGGCATCTTTCTACATGGGACACATTAGTCAAGAGTGGAAGATACAGCTTTAACATATTTATAAATAACAAGCCTTTTACTGCATACTTTTAATTTTTGGTAGTAGTAGGGAATAAATACTCTTTGTAACTATTTGTCCATGTGTGGAAGTATTTTTGGCAACTAGAAACGCTTTTTCATACTTTAAATGAGCATCTGTGATAATCTTAAAAATTATTATAGCTTAAACATGCTGTTACTATTTGACCGAAATAAATGGTTGCTTTTCATCTTGTTTTGGAGATGATTTATGCAATGTATAAAATGACAGACAGAGAGGTTGAGTCTATTTTCAGAGGTGATAAAACTGAACTTGACTGAGTTTGCTTATTTGAGTGTAGACAAAATGCCACTGACTGCAGTCACAGTCCCCATCTTACCAGTGGGCAGGTTTCCTTGGCTCCATCTTTGGATTTGTTTTTGGCAAGTCGCTTTTTCTTTTTATGGAGAGGCTTGGACTCTAAAATCATTTCTTCAAGTTCAAATGTGGGATCACAGTTCAGTCTTCCTTTCTGGTACAAAAGGATTCAAAGTTATTCTTTGAAGCATCGTTGTGGTTTTTTAGTTTGCTTGGCAAGTGTTAATAGCAGTAATAATAAACCAGCTCCTCAATCACATCTGTAAAATGAAAACTGTCTTTTTAGGCCTGGAGTGATGCTCAAAGTCTAAGTAAGGGAGATAAGATAAAAATCATATTATAAAGCAATTATGAAGAGTTAGACTCACTTCCTAGTTATAAACAGATATACTCTTAGAGTGACTAGAGTTATGTTTCCCCAGTGAGAGAGATTAATCTGGCCCAGGGTCTTCATCAGAATATCAGTTAGTGCTGTAGAGTGTAAATGGCACCTGTAATACTGCAAAAGAGATGGGGAGTACCTCTAAGACCTTGTTGAAATCTGATTTTCTGAAGCCTTACTTACAGTGGATTCGGTTACTTAGATGCTGTCCATGAGCACAAAGGAAGGAGCAGGCCTGTTTTGGTTAGCAGCATACATTAAAAAAATTGGTTCACAGTATTATAGAATCCCAGGTCGGAAAGGATCTCAAGGATCATCTGGTCAAACTTTTCTGGGCAAAAGCACAGTCCCCAGTCTGGACGAGACAGCCCAGCAACCTGTCCAGCTGAATCTTAAAATTGTGCAGCTTTGGGGAATCCACCATTTTCATGGGCAGATTATTGAAATGGCTGATTGTTGTTATGAAAAATTTTGCTCTTGTGTCCAGCTGGAATATTCCCAGGAGTAACTTGAACCCAATATCCCTTGTCTTTTCCATGACTTCCTGTAAAAAGGGAGTCTCCGTCTTTGTAGCTAACCCTTAAATAATGGGACATGGTGATAAGGTCTCCTGTAATCTTTCTTTTCTCAAGGCTCTACAAGCCCAGTTCTCTCAGCCTTTCCTCTAATGGCCTGTCTCTCATTCCTCTGATCATCTCTGTGGCCCTTCTCTGGACCAACTCCAGCCTCTCCACACCTTTTTTGTGTAGTGGGGAGCAAAACTGAACACAGTATTCCAGGCATGGCCTGTCAAGTGCTGAGTAGAGTGGGGCAGACTTTATCTCTGCTGGTGATGCTCTTGTTGATGCAACTCAACATCCCACTGGCTTTGTTTGCCATGGCAGCACACTGGTCACTCACACTGAGCTTGCTGCCCACCTGGACCACCAGAGGTGCTGGAGCTGTTCCCCAGTTGGGTAGATCCCACCCTGGGCTACATCCCTGGACTATGCTTCCCAGGTTTAAGACCTTACACTTATTCTTGTTGAATTTCATAAGGTTCTTGTTAGCCCACTTCTCCACAGGTCTTCCTGCAGGGTGGTTCTCCCAAAGTGTCCACTTCCCCACTCAGTTTGGTATCATCAGGGAACTTCCTCAGGGCACACTTGATCCTATCATCTACATCACTTGTTAAGGTATTAAACAGTGTTGGACCCAATACCTGGTGGACCCTACTTGTGACAGGCTGCCAGTTGAAAAGGAGCTGTTTTCCACCTCTCTCTGGGTGCAGCCCATCAACCAGTTCCCCACCCATCACATGCATCAGTTGTCTGTACCATAACATGATTTCTCTAAAAGGAGGCTGTGGGAAACTGCATCACAAGCCTTGGAGAAATCCAGGTAAACAATGACCACCACTTGCCCCACATCAGATGAACAGGTTCCTTTGTCATTGAGAATGATCAGGTTTGAAAAGTACCATTTGTCCTTGGTGAATCCTTGCCTTTCCCAGTTATGGGCTTCATTCTAATCTATTATTCTTTTTCTATTCTATCCACTTTATTAAGATTTTCCTTACCCATTACACACATTACTTAAATATTTTGGATTCTCCATAAAAAAAATGTTATGTTAATTTGTGGTGCATGAAGCAAATGTCAAGATTCTTTGAATCTTAAAATACCAGGAAGTCCTTTACGAAAAAATTGCAAAAGATTTGAATTGTGTTGTGGAAGATGCTAAAAGCAGCCTGTTTTCCTCTGGGACTTCTGAGAGTTCAATCACACCATTGTCACTGTCAAGGTGGAAGTACTAAAATGAGTCATATATGGATGACAGATATTTTTAGTAACCAAAGACACTAAGCAGTAAAATCACATCAGAAACTACTTGTATAATTTGTGGTATCCTACAATGAAACATTTGGTTTAGAGATCACTCCATCATTTTTATTCCTAGTGAATTCTGTATAGTCTGAGCATAATATTTAGATATCTGATGCCTTTTCCTGCATATTATCCAGGCAGCTTTAGTAAAATGTATTTGGTTTTTATTAATGGCAGTCTATAGTTTGTTTGTATTTATTAATAAATAAATATTTCCTTAGGTTTCATCAATATCAGTTCCTTTCCTGACCATGTGTAGTTTTGAGATTTGTGTGAGTACTTGAAAAATAGATCACTTTAATTCTGAAGCTTTAAAAATAAAAGTATATTTTATTTTAAAAAAACCTACTAATAATTTATGACTCCAAGCTGAATATGAAGAAACAAACTAAGCCATAAAGAAACACACGTGCTAGTTAAGTAACAACTATGCTTATGGAATCAAACTAGAAGGGAGAAATTAAGCTATGGGATATGGCTCCCGCAGGCCTCCCATGTGCCCTCTTAGCTGCAGAAGGCAGACAAGCTCCTGACAGTCATGGCAAGCTGTCAGAATTTATAAAACTCTCAACTTTCAAAACACTCCACAGGTCACAGGGCCCCAGTTCACCCTCTCACCAAAGGCTGAAAAACAAGAAATAATTTGTTGTGTGGCCCCAATTAATCAGTGAAAATTTTGCTGGTGCAACGAAGTTCCTGGAAAATGTGTGACTAAACTTGGTCTCATGAAACAATAAAGTTTCTATAAAAAGAAATATTGCGCCAGAAAAGACACTTTGATTCTCACATCACTGTTTTTCCTGACACACTTGATTGACCAGGTGAAACTAGCCCTGATCAACATCTGATTCTTCATGGAAGAGTCTGGTAGAGCTTGTAATGGGACTTTAATATTAATCTGGATAGATAAATGAAAGATTTTACTCTTATTTCCTTTTAAATGTAGAATATTATTTTGCTTCAAATAATACAGCTTTTCCCTTCAGTTTTACAGATGCCTGCCAAAATACAAATAAGGTGAATCCAAATGTGAAAAGAAAAGCTGTCTTTGCAGAATCTGAGTCTCTCTTGGATTCCCAAGTATGTTGTACCTTTGGATATGGGGAAATGGATCTCCCTTTTAGAATACTGTGTTGTGAAGTTTTCCACATGCTGACAGTTGCGGATTAAACTTTTAGCTGGGAGTAGGAGGTCTAAATAATCAGTTGAGTTCTGCCTGAGAAGTCAGTGCACACCTCTGGTATCTCAAAGAGCAGCTTGAACTTGCAAAAAGGAAAAGAGGAAAGTCAGTCTCCACTCATCTTGTAGATCCACACCGCCAGGAGAATGGAGTTCACAGTTCACCAGGCCAGGAAGGAGCTTTGTTCTGCAGTGCTTTGCTTAGGGCAGAAACCTCAGAGAGTGTAGGGGAGGATCCTGGCATGGCATAGCAATTATTCCAGCTGCTTGGACATCAAGTAAGAGGGAAAGACTCCTGGCCTCATAGATATGACATTCACCTCTCCAACTTTCATCTTGTGCTAGGATTGAGCTACAAAGTGAAAGGAAGGAATTTCCCCACAGGTGAACATTGCCCTGGAGTGCCTGTAAAAGGGGCCTGCCTTTGCCTTCTCCTGTTGCGCTAGTGTTATACCTGCCGTATTCCTGGTCTTTCCCCCAGTTCCCTGAGGGAGGCCTGCTTGCCCACCCACAGCTTTCTTCTCCTGCAGGATGTTGCTTCCAGAGAGGCTCTGGTGAGGTGCCAAGAAGCTGAGCAAACACTGCCAGCAGTGTCTTGGCAACCCACTTGTCTACCTTTGCTCCACTAGGCAATGCTCTCTCACCTACAACTTCTGAAGCGTTGGATCCTGTCCCTATCATGTTTATGATGGACTCTAATGTGCACCTGGATCAAGAGAGGGTCTACCTACCCCACCTTCCTCATCTTTATTTACAGTTGTGTAAAAAAACCCCAACAAAACAGAAACAAACCTTGGTATGCTACAAATATGTTGTTTGGAGAGGAATTATAGTGTGAAATGACTGAAAAAAGTGAAGAAGCATATTAACACCACAGTCATTGCTTTTTATTCATGGTCCTCAAATACATTTAACTTGAAAATGATGAAAATGGAAATACCCAGAAAAGACTAACAAAATGGGACCACAGTAAAAAAGAAACCACCAGATTCCCTCACACATCTGAATGTTTTATTGTAAGAAACTGTCACAAAGGAAATAGGTCAGCCTTTTGGAACACTATTTTTTAAGTGAAAAAGTAACAGCGTACTGGGATGTCAGAAAGTTTTCCAAATGTTATTCAAATGCCTAACTTTCACAGCCACACAGTCTTCTTGGTTTTCTTTGCCTCAGAGTTAACTCTGACAATCATTTGCTCTAACAGCTGAAATGCAAAGTCTAGAAAAAGTTTTCTTTTATTTGAAAGGGAACGAAAAGTGAACCAAGGTTAATTAGTTTTTGTTGTGATCTACTGAAATGAGACGAATTTTCCCTTAGCTGTGACTGAGTAAATGAAAGTAGAATCCAAAGTAAATCACTGAAGAACAATAAATACAAGCATAAACAAGTAGAACGGCAGCAATAATTAAAGTCAGAATTTACAAACACTATTCACCTGGAGTATCGACTTACGTTAGGAACAAAGCCTGGGGTCACAGCTTTCTCTAGAACAGCATCCCAGTTGACATCAGCTAGGTATGGAGAGTTTTGGATGTCTGCAAGGCTTGAAAGGCGGCACTCTGGGTCCTTAGTGAGGAGCTGTGATCAAGCACAAGGCATTTTCTAAGGGACTGGATGCCATATATAAGAGTAAATGTATCACATGCATAATTGTATGATACATATTTTTAAGGAAGAAAATGGCTAGGGAATCTTCTAACAGATGCTAGAAGTTCCAATTAAAAAAAAAAAAAAAGTAATAACTCATAGGGTATGAGTATAATTTAATTGCCACCAGATGGCTGTTGCAGGCATGAACTGTATAAATGCATTAGCAACAAAAGTCTGTTTACAAATACACAAGAGCCTGAGCGAAATGAAACATCATAGTGCAATGCCACCCAACAATTTGTATTTTGTTTTTAATTTTTTGGAAGATACAGTTACACTGAGCATCCTGGCAGCAATTAAAATTGTACACCTCACCGCTCTATCTATTCAACACTAGATTGCTAATGGCTGCAAAAGACATATCTTTTTTATTACTCTATTCAGACATTCACAAATACTTCTTGTTAAAGTATCAATATTGATGATCTGAAATATCTGAAATAGACAGATTATCTTTGCAGTGTTGCCAGACAATCAAAGCAAACAAAAACCTGGGATTTTAGGAAGAAAACAATTTTTAGGGTCGGATGCATTCAGAAAGGGCCCTGTCTTGTAGCTTAGTGACTTTTACAGCAAAGTGGCTTGACTTTTGTTGTTGCCGCTATAGCAACATGGGACAAGAAGAGATACAGCCATTTTAATTTCTAATCTCCCTTTCTGGAAACTGCAGCAGAAATTCAGAGGGCAGAGTGGTCCTTCCTTCCCTGTCGCACTTGCATATCCACAGTTGGGGGGAAATGGGGCCAGGGCACAGGAATTACTGATCCCCAAACTTTTACTATTGCTCGTGAATCAGTTTTAAAATAAAAGAAATATTGAATTTTTACTTCCCTGAAGCCATGAAAAGCCTGAATCTAAGCCTAAGAATAAAGCACCTTCTGAAGAGAAAATACTGCACCACTCACATTCAGAACAGCCTAGAAATAAGCCCTGCTCTCTTATCCTTGAAATGTTGACTACCTAATGTGTGTGATTGTCTGATGCCTTTTCCAGTATTGGAGGGGCTTCTGGAAGAGGAGACAACTGAGGACAGAAGGTATTTGTGCTTTCTTACCTTTTTCAGTAGTGCTATCATGCCCTTGCACCATGCAGATGAGTAGTGAACTCTTTCTGTCTTGAACATGTTGAGTATCTCATCAATGGGGGTGGCTGAATGAATTTCATAGGGCCTCTGGGATAAAGTTAAAACACAATCAAGTCAGCAAGAATGGATAAAAGAGTGCAGACTACTCACATTTTCCTGAGCTCAGTGTTGTTTATGTTGGAAATACTGAAACCACAAAAACATCTTATAACAATTTTGAGTCTAATCCTTTGCGTGTGTGCTTTTCTTTGATTGTAATAAATATAATTACTCATAGCTGCATTTCCTCTGCAAATTTTTCTCTCATGAAAGGAAGTATCAGTTCAAATGAGATGAATAAATAATTCTGAACCTGGGGCATTCTATGTGAAATGTGGATTATTTACTATTTTTTGATTGTAGTACCGGTGATCAGTTCTGGGGACCTAAACTGACTAAATCAAAAAGAGGTGGCCGAAAGGATCTTTGTCCTGATTTTACTGAGTAGTAGATAAAGAAACTAAAAAATGCTTACAAAAGTCTGTGTCAGAATCACAGTAAAAAAGAAGACTCCCAATCCTTCTCCTTTGCCCTTGTTTAAAATCCAAAATCAGCTCATTACATGGATCTGCTGTCATGTGTTTGCAGTGCCTAAATTCTTCTATAGATTAAGAAAAGTCCTGGGCTTTGCAGTGCTTTGTTCATGAAGTTTGCTCTGATTTATCTTTTATAAAATGCAGAATTTGGGAACAAAAGAACTACATATAAATTTATATTCTTGTCGTTTTCTGTGCACATACTTGTATGTTTGAAGCAAGTTGTTATAATTATACTTAGTGTATTTTTGTAAACAAGGTCAGAGAGTGGATTGTTTGTGAATTAAGTCGTACCCAGCAGGTGATAAATATGTAATATGAGATCTGCAGCTAAATGCCATCCTAGCAGCAATGTGCAAATTAATGCATCATAATTCATAAACAACATAGAGTTACCTATTAATCCAATATCCTGAACAGCAAAGGGCAGACATTCATTATCTTGACTAAGAACTGAATCATGCAGTGACTTTTGCTAGTATGTACTGGTAGAAGATTATAATTTAAGAATATTTCTAGGTGTCAGTTATCTAATCTAAGGAGTTGGAGTCACTCTTCATAAAGACCCAGGACATATTCTTATTCTGGGAAGATTCATGCATGTATATAACTTTGAACATATGTATGAAACCAAGTCCATTCCAAGGCACTGGGGTGTCCTAAAAATAAATTCAAGGAGGGCTTAAATCTTTTTGCTTTGATTCACATTGTTAGCCTGTGGTCATTTAGCTGTAACATGTCCACATGAATTCGATAGGACCTAAATGTCTGCTCTAAATACGTCATTTTCTTGATACAGTTTCAAAATTGTCATTAGAAATAGTCTGTTGTGTTTTTCCCTACCTGTGGTAATATTGCCATAAAACAGTTATTAAAAATGAAGCCTTGACACACTTTCTGTCACCTAGAAGTAACCTACTGCTGACTTAACTTTTTATAAAAATGTGATCAGTAGGATCATTGAGGCAGAATGTACACCAGTTGTTGAAAATGGCAGTTAGCTCTAAAAGTAGCAACTATAAGGAACTGTGAATCATGAAAAGTTTTTCTGTTAAGGATGTTTCTGTCCATGCCTTTTTCCTGTCAGGAAAATCCCTGAAGTTTACCTTATTTTCAAGACTATTAGCATTCTGCCCTCTTGATTTTTTGAGATTTGCAGAAATTTTAAATATCGTTATTAGTTAATTCAAACTAAAAATGGCCATTATAAGTTTGGTCTTTTGAGGCCCTTCATACCTCTATCTCCCCTGTTTTTCAGCTATTCAATCCACTTGAGGGTCCTATCCCTTCAGTTCTATTTTGTGAAAAAAAGAAAAAAAAATCTGGCTTGCTTTTGTTCATGGTTTTTTATCAAAGTTTGTTGTAAATTGTTCACATTGCAGTGAAAGTCAGAATCTGGGGATCCCACCTACTATCTCATTCCTTCTCTTTGTCTTTACTGAATTCCTGGTATATATATTTATTGTAGCATTTTAGCAGTTGTCTATAGCTCAGTAATAGACTGTCACATGTCACGGTTTGCATCAGGCAGTTTAATTACAGTTTAATTTCATGGACTTGGTGAAAAGATTGATGTTTGATGCAAAGCTGTATGAATTTGCTTTTTTCTTGCTAGGTATTTTATTAGCAGTTGGGTAAGGACAAAAATTAAAGGAGAAAAACTGGTGAGAAATGTTAGCTCTGCTGTGGATAACCAAAAAATGGTGCAGACAGCTCTGTACTGGACACAACCTGCTCCTGTAGCTACAGCCTCATTTCCAGCACAGCATTGTTTTTGCTGCCCAGCCCTAAGGAGCCAGACATGAGAATGGCTGGAATGCCTTGAGCACCCTGAGCAGTAGAGGCAAATAAAACCAAAAATTTTCAGCTCAATGAAAAACAACTCATTTTTACTTTTACTTTTACTTATCACCTCTTGAATTCAGACTATCAGCGTCATATGCTATGCACAGCTCCGAGGTGGAAAATCAAATTAGTGATGTTTCTTATTTCTAATGCTCCTTCCTTGCTTCCCTGCTGCCTTTCCCATGCAGCAGCATGCACCAGGCTCCAGCTGCAGACAGCCCTGTGTCCTGTGGCTCTGCCCCGTGCCACGGCCTCCTCTTCGCCCAGGGCTGCTGCTGCTGGCGCGGGTGGGCTGCTCCAAGCGCCCACTCGTGTTCTGGGTGGCAGTGGGGCTCTTTCCTTGCCTCTGGACAGAGAGCTGTGGGAGCCTGGAGGAGCAGGGGCTGCGTGCCTGCAGGTTTAGCTCGCAGCCTTGTGTGTGCAAACTGCGCCTTCGTGGCCATCTGCACGGCGCTGCTGCCGCAGATGGGGCTTCGGAGCTCGCGGTTGTTGAGACAGCAACGTGCCTCGGGTTCAGCACATTTCACCAACCCACTGCTACTTCTCTTGTCATCACTTGTGTCAGTTTAGGCCTTGTCTAGACTAGAAAAATTTAGGAAATATACACCTTTTCCTTGTCCATACAGTGGTGTGGGCTGCCAAGCTATGCCCTGGCTTGCTCAGCAGCCAAGAGCTGCTCTTCAGGAGAAAACAAGCAGCTGACTTGGTTGAGTTGAGCAGGTACAGATGGCAATGTTTTCATTAAAAAAACAAACAAAAAATTGATTCAGTCTCAACTTTGCTTTCTTTGTAGCCAGATTGACTTAGTTAGGAAAGACTGTATAGATCTTGGCAAATGGATATCAGCCTACATAATTTTTCATTTATTAAAGTGAATTTGTCACATTAAAGTGATCTTTCGTGATTACTCTTGGGAGTTGAGCTTTCATTAACAATCATTCATTGTGCTCCTTTCTTGGACACACTCACTGGTGAAAGGGTTGTTATAAAACCATCAGGATGTTCTCTAAATTTACTGTAAGTGCAGTTAGAACTACCATCTGTGACTAGGATTGAGGATTTATTATGCTTATCACTGCCAGACTTTAACTTCTCCATTCCAGGAAGAATGTCAGCCTAAAAACTGCCTGAGGTTTGAGAATTATGGCAGAGAAAAATTGATAATAATTGTTGGTTTGTTGTTTTTGTTAAGAAAGGTGTTTAATACTCCTCTGCTTTGAGAGCTGAAACAGTCTTTGCATGGGAGAGATCTTGTCTCAGGAGCATGACTTTTTCTATTTCTATGCAAATACAAAATAGATTGGCCAAATTTTAGGCCTTTGAAAAATGTAGCTTCTGAAGCAACAATGTACAGACACTCTCAAATTAAGTTTTCCACCTAAAAGTGGGAATAACAATCATTCTTTATTTCTATTTTCCTTTCTCTGTCATCTTACATGAAATTGTGAGATCTTTGTGGGATGGATCGTCTGGCAAGACAAGGTAGCAGAACTGTGTTAGTGTCATAATATAAAAAGTACTCCTTCCCTTTTAAGAAAGCATACTGCAATGCAATAAAATCCTCTTTCCAAAACAGGAATGAAAAATAATTTAAAAACCCCCAAACAGCTACTTTAGCTACGTCATCATCCTGAAATAGTATCTAAATTACTGTTTTCCATGAGGAATAGTAAATATTTAAGCAACTGACTGAAATCCTTTGAACCAAAATGGAAAAGAATTTTCCATTATCTTCGGTGATATTTGACCATGCTCAGAAAGATTTTTCATTAAGCTTATTCACATAATTGATTAGATAAGAAACAAATACACTGGCAGATAAGCATTTTCTATAGCTGGGCCAAGCATCTTAGGATATTGCTTTAGATCTCTTATGGTATTAGCCAAGAGAATCGAAGATATAATAGAGTCTGAAGTAACTCAACTTCTATTTGAAAAAGAGCACCATTGTTTGCAATTCAGCATTATAAAGAAGCCATTAACCACGAGGCCTTTCCTTAGCCAAACTGAGGCAAATTTTCATAATGTATTTGAGTGTGGGGTGAAACTTTCTCCAGAGTGTTTTCAGCTGAGAAAGAACCAGGACAGCATTCTTGACCTGGGCTTTGTATACTCAAATTTTATCCTGAAGAGTGCACTCAGGGGCACTGCAAACTTGAGACTTTTGTTAGATAACAACAAACTCCATCATTCTTACCCAACCCCTCAGTAATTCATATGCTGTAATTCCTAGAGACCACCAGTCTACTGGGTACGAGTATCCTGGACCTCCATCCATGAAAGCCTGGAACACTTCGGGAGCTAAAACAGTAAATCAAATCAAATAAAAAAGCGTTTCATTGAGGTTAGACTACGGATATTATTTTGCAGATGAAAAACGAATAAGGACTCAACAAACTGGAATTAAATAGACCTGGAAGCACAGCATTTTCAGGATGTAGTTTCAGTGCCTTGTTTTACTGATAACAAGCAACCTTCGCCAGTCAGGGTATTTCAAAAGTCAGTATTTTCATATGTTAATTCTTACCTGATTCATTGAAGCTTTAAGTTATGTGAATACAAATAAGTAATAAGAGGGGAATTCTTGATCTGAAATGTGACTTAGAAAGTTTAAGGTAATGTAAACACTTTATGGGAAAAATATCTGCAAGTGAGATGATTCTTCCTGATTGATGGAGATGTTGAATATAGTAAACCTCATCCTTCTTCTACATTTGGATAGAACTAATCAGACAGGTTTAAAGGTATTCAACATAGGAAAATGGTACTTAAATAGAAATCCTGACACTGATTTTATGATGTGAGAAACTGTGATGACTGGAAGAAAACACACTGTCAGTGAAGCAATGATTTCCATAAAAGTAACTTTTGTGGAGGAAAAGAAAAGGTATTTTTAAAACAAGGATCCACTTGTCTAATTTCAGCAAAAAATTTGTACTAAATAACGCTACTCTAGTCTCTTCAGAAAACCAGACATAAATAAGAGTGGATAGGAAATGAAATTAAATTAAATTAAATGAAAACTCAGTCATGCTTTTCTAATGATTTAACAGCAGAATCTTAGTGCACTTTATGAAAACAACACTTTCACCGGAGATTTTCTAAACAACACTGTCCCCAGCCATAACATCATGCTAGATTACAATTACCATGTGAGCCTCTTCTGGCCATGGTACCGAGTCTAATGAACCAGATTACCCCAATTACCATGGCCTCACTTTGTGATGTGCACACTGCAGTGAATGATGTGCTCTGGTCACACTTATTTCTGACTGGCAGTTTGGGATTTCACTATTTATGGCATTTAGAGAAGAACCTTCAATAAATGGAAAGGCATTCCTTTTAGAAGAGTTTTTGCAGTCCTTGCATTATGGATGGCACCTAATAATTTACAGCTTCAGACCTGACTTCAGAAAGTTTTCAAGAGCCAAATATAATAGAAGATTTCAGCATCCATTCATTAGTTATGGCAAAACTCTAATCTGTAGAATAAAAAGCAGTGAATATATGAAAGTGGTCTTATACTTTTTGACCAGCAGGACCATGTCTAAACACATTTGGTACGAGATCTTCAGGCACCTAAATAAACATTTTTGCTAGGATACATGTGTTTGGAGAATAGATGATCAGTGGATCTCTGTCAGAGTAAAACTTGTGCTGTGATCCAGTATGCCACGAATCAACAATGCCATAAGAGCCATTACACTGAGTTAACTCTGTCTCACCTCCAGATGACATAGCTTCCCTTGGCATGCTATATCTTCATGTGTATTTCAGCTCTTCTTCGCATGCTGCTGGTGTGCAGGCACATTTTACAGGTGTGCAGTCTATCAGATAGGTGCTGAGAGTGTAAGCAGGACTCTTTTTATTACTTGAGTGGATGGATGCACTTAAATTGCACATTAGGCACCAAACTTATGTTCTGAATATCACCACAGGCAGCTTGTAGTGAAGGTTTGCTTGATTTAGCCCCATTCGTTATGGTTTGTGCCCACCGTGCCTAGGTGACGTACAACATCTCATTACAGAAAATAGCCTTTTGGCATTTTTACTGAGCTATGCAGGTATAATATTGGTCTCACTATTTCTTTTACAGCTTTAACATTTTAATAACGAGACAGATCACTATCTGATTTCTGTGAGATAGAGGTGAAAGTACTTTATTGATGCAACCTGACATTGCCAGAATGGCGCAGCTGTTTTGCTAATTTAGTGACTGAGCAATTGACTTATACTGTATTTTATTTTCTTGTTTTAAAAGTTTCAAGGTCAAATCATTCTACATTAAGCAGATCAGCAGAAAATGCTTTCTTTTGCCCTGGAGTTTTGAAGCTGTTTTCTCACCTTAAGCCTGGCATTCTTAGGTCAGAATATGAGCAGTTAAGGTCCTGATTTTTAAAGCAGATAGCCCCTTTTTGCCCGCTTTAACATCATTATTTTCAGTCCACCTGGAATGCCTCCCTGCATTCCATCAGCTCCAGTGAAGCTGTTGTAAACACTCTCTTCCCATGAGGCAGAGGACTGGCAGAAGGTGGAATATAATTTGCAGTATCCTATGTGCAGGTTTTTTCTCAGGGTGAAATCTCAACTATGTTGAAGCCAAAAGACCTTTCTCTAGTTTGACAAGGCTGTTAAATACCCATTTCACACTAAGCTTGTGCTTAATGTGGCTAAAAGTTTTTTTGAACGGAGACATTAGGTGTGAACAAAGGACTCCAGGCTGTGTGCAGACTTCTGGAGTTTGCCTGCTCATTCAGAAACAGCATGATCTTGCAGAAAGACAGCACACCCTCCAAGTCATGGAATTAGCCAAGCTCTGAGGAACTAGAGCTGTGAAATACAGGACATATCATTACGTTTTGCTGTAAGAAATAACTGTGCCAGGAGAACCAATTCAGGGTTCAAATTGGCTAGGATAAAAGCAAATAAAAACCCTAAAAGGAGAGATGAAATTCTCATTGAATTTCTTTAATATTGTTACTTAAATAAACTATCTATAATCTTTTAAAATTTGAACTTGATCTCAGGCTCATCTTGGACAGCCATCCTGCAGACTGCTCTGGGTAGATTCTTCCAAAGGATGATCAGATTTGAGCTTGCCAGCTTGGAGCAAGGGCAAGACCTCTGCTGTGTGCACCGTTCATGAACATGTCCTCTCTTGCCATAACAGACTTAGGATGAGAAGAATACTTCATCTTTTATCCCCATGCATCTACACAAGCAGAAGTATTCTGCCTTCGAGAGTTTGTGTGAACGAGTGAGAGTACCTGCAAGAACAAGAGTTTCAGACCTTTACCCTCTAGCAGTTTCTACTGAACCAAGGCTTTTCAGGAAAATAAATGGGTTTAATAATGGGTTTGATCCTGCAGTTTGTTTTCGCTGAGAGCTGTAGCTCCTATCACATGCACTTAGGCGGAAGGCAGTAGATGGCAATAGGACAACTTTTAAATAGTGAAGCTAAATCAAGTATTAGCAAGTCTAGCATCAAGAGTGAATTCAAAGAAAAGTTGAGAAGTGTTGCAGTTGGTAGATCCCAAAGGTCCTCACAGCTTCCCCTGACCTAGTTTCAGTAATATGGTGGAGAACTGCATATTCCTAGAGCTGCCTGAAGAATGACTCAACAGCAGGAACCTGGTCCAGCCTCACTGCTCACCCCTAGAGCAGAGCTGGGTTAGAGGCTCCTGGGGCCCCTGCTATCACAAGCCACCCCACAATCCTGTGATCCTAATGAAGCTCCAGCAGCCAGCTCCTCACAGCGCATCTGAGTGGGATGACAGAGGCATCTGAGGCCAGAAAGCCTCAATGGGGTCTTTACAGCTTCTTCCTCTTGGCAGTCATCATTAACTGCATGGGCTCTTCACCTCTGCTCAGACACCTGGAAAATCTGTCACCTAGAGTATGGGGAACTTTTAAAAGTCTGGAACTCAGAAGCAACAAGGTCTTTTTGTTTGGGTTAGTGTTTTTCATGGTTTGCGAAGTGTGATCTGACACCTTTCATGCAACTATTTGAAAATGACAAAGAAAGACCCTTTAAATACCAAAGCCATTCCAAGCTGGGACATCTGTACTAATTTTAACAGAGTAAAAAATAAAATCAGGAATGTCTCTATGTCTTATATAACAATGAGTAATTGCACATATTTAACTTTAGCAAGTAGCCAAGCTAAACGTCCCTTCCATTTTTTCTGCATCTATATTTTTCTCTTAATAATTCACTTTCATGATTTTATTGTTTATCTGCTTTGCTTTCTTGAAAAATTACACAAACGAATCCACTTTTGTACTGCCTTGTGTGCTTCAGTCCATTTCTTGCAGTCCCCAATACAAATTTCCAGTCACAATTTTTTTCCAACTAATAAATTAAAATAAATCCTCTTCAGAGATGTGTCTTTTGATGCTTTTGCACAGTATCTTTTTAGTAATACGATATTACTGCAGACTGTAGGAAGTAAATAAATGGTTATCTCTCTGTAAAATAAAACCATACTAGAGGACAACATATGAACAAATTGAATGTGAAAGCAAATCTAGTGGGTCTGCATCCATCTCAGAAGCAATGGCTTACTGTGATATCCTTACTCCTGTTCTGTAGGTTTGTGCAAAAGGGAGTAATTTCTGACAAATCCATTCATGTACATAACTATGCACTGGAATTTTCATAGAAGTCAGATGATGAGCAATGTGAATTATGTAGATGATGCATCTCACATTGTATACATATTTTCCTAAAGATCTGTAACAAAAATAAAGTTATAAAAAAGAAAACGTCATGTAGCTGGTAGGTAATTATCTACCTTTATTTGTGGAAAGATATTAGTATCTAACAATACGATTCATGAGCTTGAAATTAAAGAGAATATCACTGTAAATGCAAACAACACTAAACCAAATTTTCAGTATTTTTTCCTATTGTAGAAGTCCATTTTGTACAAAGAATAAAATGTTTTGTGTAGGGTTTCTGAAAATCTGCTGAGTATTTATCGGTATCACAACTTCATAAATTGTAAGTGCTCTGGATCTCTGAAATTCAGACGATGTTTAATTTGGTGCTCAAAGGTGAGTTTGAAAATGCTGTCCATAATAAAATGATCAATTTGAGAGCTGTCTCTTGGTGTGGTTGGCAAAAAGAATAGCTGCTATTATTTCTGATGGAGCATCTACATACTAACAAATCTGTCTATTTAAGCCATAATTTGCTAGTCAGTCTTGCAAGATGGATTACTGTAAGGTGCTCACTGCCCATGAAAAGCTAAATGTTGCCAATGACAGCTGGTCATCAGTTCCTGCAAAATGCCCTGTGCCAGTGTTATCAATATGAGAAACCGAAAATGAAACAAAAAAATGAAACCCTAGTGTTTTTGTCTCATTTTTTTTGAATGATCCATTTCAAGTGGATATGTCCAAAACATTTCTTAAGAATGAAATCCCTGACATTGCTCATCCAGTTGTCTAGCTACAGCCCTCTGAAGTCTATTTGTATCTCAGCAGAGACCCTACTTGTCAGTAAAGTGAATCAGAGGTTTGTGGTTTACAGCAGGGGTTGCAAAGCAACACACTCTGCTGTAGTCATTGCAGCAAAACAAACTTCAGTGGCGTGGGTTTGATTGCAATGCCCAAGATTTCAGATTAGAAAATACATTTCAGTGTCATTAACTGAGATTCAGCATAATACCACCCTGCCAGATATCATTCTTCTTCCACATATTAGTCCCTGATCTTGGGGAAAAAAAAAATTATGTCTATAAGTATAAATTGATATGTACATATATATATACAATACACACAGCATAAGCACTATTTTGACTGACTAGCACAGGTCAAGCTGTTAAAAGCTTAGATGCTTGCAAATTTTAAATGTGTGAATGATGATGGATATAACACATTTATAGTTTTACCTTGCTGAATCAGGCTTAAGGCGTGACAGATTGAGCTGAATAAAAAATGAACTTGACTTTTGGAATAATATTCCAAGAACCTTGAACTGAGATGTTTCAGTGAAATATTAATTACTTTCTCAGCACTGTGATGGGAAAATATTAATTTTCACTTTCCCCTGAGAGTAAATTCAGGGGTCAGTAATTTTTCTGGATCGTGGTTTAAATAGAAAACAGAAATCAAGCTATAGTAATGACAAGTGATCTTCTATCCAGAGCAGAAGCTGTTTCTAGAGCAAAATGTAAGAAAACAACTTCCCTGTCCCTGAATATAAATGTGGATTTGGTAAACTATCAATTTACCTCCTAGTGTTTACTTTCTCATGTGCTAAAAGGGTCTAAATTATAATGGTCAGCCTTCTGACTCAGAGCTTTAGACTAGCCAGCTGCTAACTTGTATTTTATAAGGCAAAATGCTGCTTAAAACCTGGCCATGCTGGGATGGCAATTTTCTAGCGTGAGGTTTATACTTATTATAGCCATGTAACCAATTTTGCACCATTATTCACATTATACACCTCAATAGTTTTAATACTCATATTTAATGCAATTATTCAAAGTAAATAATTTAGATACCATTACCTGAAAACAGACACGGCATTTAGAATGCCTTATTAGTTTTCCATATGGTTATATAACCTCTCCTGCCCTTATTCAGAGTGCTAGCCTCATACAACCCTCTGCTTTACTCAGCCACTGAATAGAACTCACTTCTTGACCTTGCACAGAGAAGCCCTTAGCGGCTGAACATCTGGATCAGCCTCAGAGAAACAACCTCAAGTTGCTACCCCTGTTGAAAGCAAGCCCAACAGCAATGAGCATGTCACAATCTCCCATTATTGAACATGAAATTATACACAAGCACCTTCGTTACTCCATACAAAAGCTCACAGTGGCTCCAGGGCCAGTTTTTCTAGTAATTTTTAGAAGGGATTTTGTCCAAAAATATCTGTTTGCTGTTCCAGTGTATAGACAGCAGCTGTTCTGCCTAATACTGAAATTAGCTGGTCTGCATAACTGGGGATTCACAGGACAGACTGTACCTGACACACCAGAAGGACTATTACATACTCCTGCCTCACTCTAACCTCCTACCAGGTTAGAAAATATCTTTACACCAGTTTATGCATGCAAAAACCTGGGGGGGGCTGGCCTGACCAAAGAACAGGAGTTATCCAGCGGGCAGAAAGGCCCTGCTGGGGCCGATCTGCCGCCTCCACTGGACATCTGCTCCCCCTCAGATCTGCCTGCAGAGCTCCACAACACATCAGGCCCCTTCAGGCAGGTAGTAAATAGATAAACAAAAAAATAAAAATCCCAACCCAAAACTACCTCTTGAACTCAGAGTGGGGTATTTATTAACTGAAATAGTCAAAGAAATGATTACATTAGTAGTTTTGCTGGAAGATCTGGAAGGATGGTAGCAGGTCAGAGAGCACAGAGAGGTGAAGAGCAGCTGGAGGTAGTAACTCCTTTCCTGATCTCCTGAGGTTCCTCAGCTGCTTATGCTCCTACTCATTAATGTCAGAGCAGAACCAAAACCTGAATGCCTGCATGCAGCTCAGTGTGTAATCCCTTGAGCCAAGCAGCTCCTAGCACAGGCTGAAAATCCCATCAGTGTGGGGAGTATTTGTTTCAGCACCTCAAAGTCTCACACAGCCACTCTTGGTTCTTAGCAGAAAAAACAGAAGCCTCCCTTGCCATGCTGACATTGTGAGATTTCCCTGGGATCAAAAGGTCAGGTAATGCCATGAGCACAGAAACTGCAGATGGGCAGTCAAACTCCTTATAGGATAACGGTAGGATTTTTAAAACCCTAAACATTGCCTTAACTGCATTCAAAATGCAATGAGCTGCAAAACAATATTTAATTTCTGAGCACTGTTTAATATGAGTGCAAGAAAGGTTGACCACTTTTGAAAACCCTACTCAAAATTTTCCCCTGCTGTATTTTAACTGTCTGAGGAACAAATTTAGCCCTATGGGATACTCTTTTTTTACGTGAAAGGTTGATATCAGAACATCCACTGGCTTTCCTCTGAGTCCAATAGTACTCCTACACAGTATCAATTAATAAATATGGATGACTCATACATTTTAGAAGTTCAGTGGACCAGTGAAAATCCACAATCCTCTGGCAATCTCAGGCATACAGTCATTCTTCACCATGACAGCAACCTATGAAAGGAGCTGTGAAAACCTGAGATAACAAGCCTGTAGGATGGGAGGGAGGTAGCTGAAATCTTTCACATAATTTATGACTGAATTTATTGATTTTGGATTTTTGTCAGGTGTATTGGTGTAACAAAATTTATTTTATTGGTTTGTTTTGAGGTAAAGTTACAGTGCATCATTTGAATAACTTCAGTCTCTGCTGAGAAAAAACATCAGACTCTACCTAGTCCCCCCCCAACCCTCCTACCACTAAAACAAAAAACTCCCAAAAACCAAAACAAAAATAAGCAACAACAGCAACAAAACCACACAAAAAACCAAAAAATCCTTAAACCCCCCCCCAAAATATAAACTGTGAATGGAAAGTTTTTGCAACACTCAGAAATAATACACAGATCTGTGGAAATCGATTATTCCAAAATATTTCAGTAAGAAAAAAGCATACGCTATAGGACTTAAACACCCAGTCCTCCAAAATGAGGAATAAACAAAGGTTTAAACCTGTCATGTTTTCTAGATGTGTTTTACTGCTTAACTTTTGGGTTTCTAGCTGAGTACCCTGTTCCAGTGTAGAGGGCCATCACTGCAGATGGGTGTCCAGCACAGAGCATGTTCTTTCAGACACACAGGTTTTTCCTGCAGCCTTGTTCATGAGGGACCAACTTCAGAAATGTCCTTTTTTCCATTTTTTTTTTTTTTCACTCATAAAGATGGAACAGTGTTAAAAGTAGCAAGGACTTACACAGGTGCTTCCAGTCAGGTGAACACACACTTCCCTTTCACACAAGAGGCCAAAGTAACATCCTTCTGCAGGAAGAAAGAGCCACAGCTGAATCGCCCAGCACAGGCTGCAGCCAAGGACCACGTCCTGCCCTGCACTGGCTTTCCTGGTCCACATCCCAATGCAGAATGGAGAGGGTCCTGCACAAGTGCTCGTGCTCATTTGTTGGCAGCAGCTGTGCCTGCCAAAAGCCAGCCTGGTCTGAAAGGATACTTTGCATTGCTTGCCAGGGTAGGATGACAGCCTGAAACCGTACGAGGTTTCAGAGAGCTGTTCCTACAATAAAGCCTTGACAACACCCCCAGTCACAGGTGTTGCAGGTTTGAGCAGTGAATTTGTGAAGGTAAAATCAGGCACAGGTGACACACAGGTTTCCCAAATCATCTGAAGGCACACATTGCCTTCCACAGTCACAGCCACCTGAGTCTGTTGCCCTTGTTCCTTTCACATGAATTGCTGTCCCTGGCTTTGTTTCTATGTGTGGCAGGTATCTCAGCTGTCTGAATGAACTGGCTGGGAAGGGGGGAACACAGAAATTGACAGGGTTTCTAGAGAAACATTCAGGTTCAGGAACAGTGCATCCCGCATAAAAATTTAATAAGTAGGGAAATAGGCAGGGAATATTTCAGGCTGAGAAAGACTTAGGGGCTAAAAGGCTAATGTGAAGTGGGATTAAGCAAAGGCTGCAGGAGCTGACTCACACCATGCTTAGCATTACAAGATAGGCATCTTAATCAGAACAGCTAGGGCATTTTTACAACACAATATCAATTCATTCTGGTTTTTTTCCCGGAAACCATTTTTATTCAGTCATGCTGCATGTGAACAAATCACTCCCTAGCAATTTCTCAGTCTATTTCAATCAGATTTCAAAGAGGAATAGAGGCTTTAGAGATAACGTTTTTCTGTTTATTTCCTTAAATGGGCCATAGGAAGAAGTGAGAAATCCTATAAGGGCCTCTGCTAAGGGAAAGGTTGGAAAGTGCCCTCGTATCTGATTAAACATAACAGGATCCACATGAGAGTAAGACTTTATAAACCTTCAAGAGGGGAAAAAGCTTTCATCACATCTCATACTGTCATCATTGTGAAAATCAGCATAGCATAAGGCATGTCTTACAGAAACTGCTAAGTTTCCTTGGTTCTGGGTACTCAGCAAGTACCATGCTTGAAGGTGACTTTGGCTTGTTACACCAAGGTTAAAGTGTGGTTTGAATTACTGGTAATTAAATCTTACCATCAACCATAGAGCCAACCTCCCTAACTGTTTTTTTCTATTTCTCTCTTAGTCTAAATGTCTCAGGAGAAACCACATAGAAAGCCTTTGAGACAGCCTTACAACCAGAAGTCGCTGCAACTGAAAAGTCCTTGTAGCATTTCAGTAAAGTTACAATTCTTCACAAAATCAAAGGTGTAAACTAAAAGAGGAAAGCAGCACCAATGAATGTCTGATGATATCTGTCACACACTTAATATTTGGTTTGTTGAAGCCTTGATATCCAAACTGTGCCACAGAGAATCCTTATCCATCACTTTTCATCTGAAATAGAGGATTTTTACAGCTCTGAAATATTTTCTGTCTTTTTATAACTCCAAATAAAAACAAGGATGGCTCTTCTGACTCCTTCTGAATGGCAAGGACTGCTCTTGTGGCTTTTGCAGCATGTTTGCATTTCCAAGAGGTGAGGAAGGCACACTGAAGAGAAAGTAAGCTGGTGGATGGTGTGACAGCCTTCATAAAGGAAAGGAGAGCATTTTTTGGTACTGTTTCTTCTTGTGAGGTTGTTGGATGTGGTGGAGATCTGATGTGTGGGGAGGAGGCCTCAGGAGTAGAACAACTAGAGGCCTCAGGAGTAGAACAACTACATGAGCTGAAGTGAACCAAGACCAGACCCATTAGTGCGAAAAGGTAAAATCTTTTCCCCATCTCCCATCTTTCCCTTGACCTCCTAATGCTCTATATCCCATGCCTGTGCTGTGCTGCTCATTTCATCTAAGCAGAGTCACTGAACTAGCTGGTCAGGGGCTCCTGCTAACTCCAGCTCCTGCTAACTGTTGATTCACAACAAAAAATGTATCATATATGAAAAAATTTACTCTCATCCAGTGCCTGGGACTGCTGTGCCACAGTCCCACAGCTGGTGTGGAGGCACCCTGCAGATGCCTGCCTGCTTCATGTGCAGGGTAGTACAGTGCTCTTTGTGCAGTGAAAAACATCAGTGCCAATTCCTATTTCTTGGGCATGTGCTTTTACTCCTATTCTAAAATGCAGAGGTGTGGCAACACAGTGGCCTCTGGTTCCCCACATGGCAGTTTCAGAACATGATAATTTACCAATATGTCACCACTCCACATGTGTTAGGTGTGCTCTGAGCACGTCTGCTAAAGACTCTTGGAGATACACCTATCTCTTAGTATATGGTTTCCTGAATCTAAATACATTTCATCTTAAGATAGTCATCTGCCCAAGCAATGACAATTCCATATACAGAAAAAACTAAAACAGCAGATATGTAGGAAGCTACGAATAGGACAAATCACACATACACTTAGTCATGGAAGCTAGCCTAACTTTGGTGGGACAAATGACCTTCAGGAGATGCCTTCTGTCCTTCAGCTTCAGGGAAAGTTTGAGTTTACCTTTTTGACACATGAAGAGAGATGAACTGAATTTTACTCACCCAGCCTTCAATCAATAATACATTAAAAATATATTATTACAATATATAACATGGCCCTAAAAGCCACAGGGCAAGAACTTCAGCAGTTAGTTACAAAGAACTCTAATTTTAAACAGGCACCTTTTTCAGGAACTCAACATAGCAAAGCAATTAAGGATGTGCCTATATACTTTTAAATGACATTATGTGCTCTCTGCTAGGTCATAGCCACAGTAGTGCAAATATACAATATATTCTTGTCTCAAGATGCAGGGATTTACAGAAAGTAACACAGCTGAAATTCTCCTGAATTTGAATTCACAGAACCAAACAGAACCCGACTAGAAGCAGTGTAGAGAACAAGCTCCTGTTTAAAATAGCATCCAAACTACATCCTCCATCTCCCAAGTTTTCCACTGCTAACAAACATATATGCTGTCAAAAAAAGTTGATCTCATCTACTTTATGCTTTTACAACTTAAAATCATTTTACTACACCATTAGTCAGTTACCATTAAGTTACCTTAATGTGTAACTTTTCTTACATTTTTAAATGTCTTGAAAACTTACCCATATAGGGTTTTGTGCCAGCCATAGAAGAAGCTTTTTCTGAGCCTTTCACTATGGTTGCTATGTTAAAGTCAGTGATGTGAACATGCCCTGCAATTGCATAAAGTGAAAACAGAAGTTAAAATAGCACATCATACAAATAGTTCTCTCTTTATCTAACATTCAAATGATAGTGGAAAGAAACACATTTGGAAAGATCTGAAATATTAATAGAAACTTAATATTAAATGTTACTCTTAACTAGAAAAAATCAAATTGGAAGCAAAGTGGTGGAATACTCTTCTTATGTGGTTGCACCCACTACCTGTTTGCAGTGCTGAACTGTTTTTGCTGATCACTCCTGAATCTTGGCCTGCCATGAACAAAGCGGACTCACAAGAAGCTCATGAAGTTCAGCAAGTCCAAGTGTAAGCTACTACACCTGGGTGGGGGCAGTCTCAGACATGAGCACAGACTGGGAGATAAGTCATTAAGAGCAGCCCTGCGGGGAAGAACTTGGGGGTTCTTGTGGATGACAAGCTGGACATGCCACAGCAGTGTGCATTTGCAGCCAAGCCTGTTCTGGGCTGTATCAAAAGAAGCACAGCCAGCAGGCTGAGGGAGGTGATTCTCCCCTCTCTACTCTGCCCTTGTGAGACCCCACCCGGAGCAGGGTGAGACACTGGCATAGGTTGTCCAGGGAGGTTGTGGATACCCCAGCCCTGGCAGTGTTCAAGGTCAGGTTGGATGGGGCTCTGGCAAACCTGGTCTAACAGAAGGTGTCCCTGCCCATGGCATGTAGGTCGGAACGAGATGATCTTGAAGGTCCCTTCCAACCTCAGCCATTCTGTTTATTCCATGATTCTCTCCGTATTCTCAGAACAGTAAGTTACATGCAGAAGCAGAATGTGAAGCTATGTGTGAAATTTGCCTCTCCTTATCTCCAGCTACCATCACCCCTCACATCTCAGGTACTTGTGACAATGTCCTCTATTGCATCCACTACAGGTTACCATCAGCCTGACTTTTTTCTCTTCTCAGGGCAAAGAGGGAGGTGAGAAGAAAATTTTTTATCACACAATAACTATAAAATTAGATCCATAGTAGCAGAAGATGTGTATGTAACAAGAGCAGGTCCCAAATGCTCACTCATTTGACAGCAGGTGACAAGATGAACAGTAAGTGGCAGAAGTCAGCCTGAAAATGTGCTGCCTGACCAGCCAGACAGATGATTTAAACTGAACTAATCAGGCTGAATGGCCCAAACCTTCTATTACTTTTTTCCTGGGAGAGTTTATGATAAGCATAGGTTCAATTACTCCACCACAGTGAAGTAATAGTTGTTAATCCTGGTTTGTCATAGGCAGGTAAACTGAATAGAAATCCAGTTTGAAAATCTGCAGTTTTAATTTGACAAGTCTTCTGTTAGGTTTTGCATCTTTGCTCAAGGACTAGTGTTGTGGAGTGATGCAGAAACTATCCTCTCTGTGATTACGTCTGGCAATGCCATGGAGGACGGGTAGGCACTCCGTTTCCCAGCTGAACTCTGCACTCAGATCAGGATTAATATATCATGTGTTGAACTAGACTCCTGAGTGACAAATTTGTGTGGGTTTTTTTTTATCAAGGTCTCAGTCTCGTTCAATCCACAGAATGGATCAGGGTTTGGGCATGATGCAGTTGTTAAGCAAGGGAGGTTTTTATCATGTTTGCTGCCAAAGACGAAAAGAGTGTAACAAATGATTGATGGATGTTACCCTGGTGCCTGATGGAGGAAGAGCAGTCTCAACAAAATGTCATGCTGCTCCAACAACCTAACCTAGATCCTTCTCAAAGTCCACAGGAAACGTATCTGCCAACCTCTAACTGTTCAGCTATGCATGTGTAAACTGAAATTCTCAGAGGACCCTGATTTTGTCAGATCTGAGCTGATTTTGAAGGGGAAAAGGAAGGAGGCACTTCCCACTGCTAAACTTAAAGCTGTTTCTCCAAATGGGAAACACACTAGAAGTTTGCAATGAAACGGTTTGCATGCTTTTCCACAATTTTTTCGAAAAACCTGCTTGCATTTTATTGACACTTTTTTCCTAAGATGCCCAGACCAGGAAGCCCTCTACACATGGCAGAAAAAAACTGTGAGCCAGTGAAAACCATCCCTTTACAAGAGGCGGGAAGTGTTAGGCTGCCATAACAAGAATTAGTGTTCACAGCCCAGCTTGACATAACAATTCGAAGGTGGTATTCCTACATCCTGGTGGTTGGAGTGTAGCATGTTTGCAGTTTATTTCTGCCATCACTGTGGCAGAATGTTTTTGAAAATTCTAACTGAAAAACATAAATCCACCTCATGGCAGTAGTTTAAAGCAATTCTATGTTCATTATAAAATGAAAAGTTGTAAGGATCTTGGTAGACTAATACTTTCTCTTTTTTCTGACAGATAATATAAACATAAGCATAAGAATAAACATAAACATAAACATAGCTCTGTCACTTAAATGACAGCATTGTAAGTGACACTCCCTATTATTAGATTGTTGGAGCAGCATGATATTTTGTTGAGACTGCTCCTCCTCCATCAGCCAGCATCACTGCCCATTACAAAACATCTATTGTATCATATCTGTTCAGACTGATGCAAATAGGTGATTTGCAAAGAAAATTGCATTGTTTTCTCTCCCTTTTATTAGATTTCTTTTCATTTAACAAAAGCAAAGTAGCACACATGAAGTGTTGTATACATTGTGGGGTTTTTATTAAAAAATGCCTTTCTGGAAGGTAAGGGACGGATTGGGAAGGTAGGTTCTGTGTAGTTCCTCTGCATCCTGCTGCCCATACAGCAACAGGCAGCTCCTGTACATGACGTAGGGCACAGTTTACTGCTGAAAAAGCTGCCCTTTTGCTTTTCCCCATCACAGGGCCACTCCACAACCATCAGCCTGCCTGCAGGCTGCCTTTGCCTGGTGCTTGAGGGGCTGCTAATTGGTGCTAGAGGGAAAGGAAGGTGCTCTGCAGACGGGGAGGCACCTGGTGGGAGCTGGAGGCATGGAGAGGGGCTGTGTGTGGGACAGGGGCAGAGTAGGGGTGACTTCCCTGTGCCTGTGGGCAGTGGAGGAGGGCTGGAGGGATGTCGAGGTGGAGCTCTGCCTGCCTGTGAACACCACTGAATGATTTTAGTTCTTGTAAGCCCAAGGACTTGGGAGTTTTGGTTCTGGTGGTTTTTGGTTTGGTTTGGTTTTTTTAAGGTTTTCATTCCTGGTGTGAATATTTCAAGAGACAGTTAGATCCCAGTTCTCTATAGGAATCTTTCTAATCAACCTCTAAGAAAAGTTTCTACTGCTACTCTTGCACGTAGGAAAAGGGAAGGTTGCTATTGCTGCAGTGAATATGCTGGGATTCCACCTACTTCATACTGCTTGCAAAATTTCTGTTCTTGGGGAGTTTTTCCCATCTGAGCTTCACACCTTGTAGTTGATCTCCCTTTCTGGATATGATTGTGAACAACTAAGTGTCAAAACCAAGTCTGTACCCTGGTATAATATTGAACTAAGCAGAACGTCAGTGTCACTTGAATTTAGCTCTTATGAACAGTGAAGCAGAGCAGTGCACAACAGATTCAGTAGACCTAAATAAATTCAAGTATTCCAGGGAAAGAACTCATTGCTTAATTCTTGGAGCTGCATGACCACATATATAATAAGATGATGGTAGAAAAAGCAAATTACCACATTCCTTTGACTCTCTGCAGAGTGGCTTTTTCAAATAATCTCAGACTGCAGATTTCACATACACCAACACATACATTTGAAGAAGAAAATATCTCAGTGGAAATTGTTTCAAAATTACATTGCTTCAGTCAGCTTCCATTTAAGGCTTTAACTACCCACAGAACCGTGTATGACTTTGAAAAGCTTTATGCGGTGTGACTTTTATGTCTCACTTTACAACATGGCCTGAAATTACAGTTTCTGAGGTAAACAGCCAGTGATCTGTGTTTGCATTTAATTTTTGAGCAAATCATAATAACAATTAGAACAAGTCCTGAAAGTTGGCTGGGGCTAGCTAACACTCAGCAGAGGAAAATGTACATGACTTCAAACCTCACTGAATTTCTCAGAGTCTGAAACCAAAGTGGTGAATGTGATGTCAGAGAGAAGAAATACACCGGAGTTAATGCCATCAACTCAGCATGCACCAGAGCTGATTGTAAATCTCAGAACAGTAACATTTTGAAGTACAGTCAAATCTGATTTGCTCTCAGAAAGTTAAACCCTATGAAGAACTTAAAAAGCCTCTCTGGGTTCATCTGTACTATGTATGAGAGCCTAAGCTTGTACCACCTGAACTTGGCATGACTTGGCAGTCTGACACATCGTCAGGGAGATTGGTAGAAATTGCATGGCTGTATATGGGTTCAGCAAAGCTGTGCATTTCAGAAAGCTAGGCTGTTGAATGGCCATGTAGGCATGTAAAAGTCTACACAGTAGACTTTTCTTCTTTCAAAGTCTACACAGCTTCAGGTGGATGAATTATGCTGGAACCTTTTGTCTTCTTAATCAGCACTGGAGGGTTAAACAAGATAGAGTCCCTGCGAATTGTCTCACAGACATCAGCACACAGCAATAATATTGTCAGTTCTGGTATTCAGAAGTCAATACTGGGATTCCAATTATTTATTTCTGGGTAGGTTTTTTCATCCCAATTTTGGTTTTAGTGCCAGGATTTCTCATTGGCTACATCTTTCAATTTTGCTGAGAGTTTTCAAATGAGAGCTGAAATGTATTCAAGGAAACAAGAGTTTTAAGGAAAACTTTGATGATCACAAACCAATATAATAATATATAATAAGGCACAAATGAATGCCAGTTTCAATTAATTTTGCTCACTCATAAGTGAAATGATTTTACTGAGTAAAATTGTCACAATCAGATGCAAAAATCTAAGAAACCCCCAAAACCTAATAACATGTAAATAGCCCTGTTAAGTCTAAGAGTGAAACTTCAGATCTGTGATTTCAGTATGGAGAGCCATCAGGAAACAGTTTCAAGACTAGAAATAGTATTCATTCAGTGAAATTAGCAGGTAGCACCTTCAAAAATTAACAAGGAAATAGTGAGTCTTCACACAATCTGTACTTAAACTAAGAACCCTAACACAAGATGTTGAGGATGCTAAAAGTTCTCTTCACGGAAGGAAGCACAAGAAAAGATCTTGGAAAAGGTCACTGAAAGCTGTTAAATGTGTTGAAACCATGAGCCAGGAAATGCCTCAGTCACAAAAGCTGGAGGTTGGGTGAGTACATGGGGAAAGTACCACAAAAAATAGTCTCTTTTTATATCCTGCTCTGTCATTCACTTTTTGGAGACTCTTGGAGACAAGAAGCTCAATTAGACGGGTCTTTGATCCACTGTGGTTGCTCTTCTGCCCTGAAACTGAAAGCCTGCATATCTGTAACTCTATCTATGGCAGGAGAGAGAGGGGCAAAACATCTCCCTAATAGGGAGACATTAAAAACACGGAGGGTCTTTTGCTGACAGGAGAGTGCTGAAGGAGTTTTTGAATATCTTGAATATGGTGATTGTAAGTTATTATTCATCAGATCCTGGAATTCTAAATGTTTGGTTTGCTGGGTTTTTTGTTGTTGTTGTTTTTTGTTTGTTTTTGGTTTTTGGGTTTTTTTTGAAAGAAGAATATTTTAAAACATACTAAAGAAAACACTTTTCTTTCATGGAGGATGGTGGCCTTCTACAATTTGTTGCTCCAGGAGGTTGTAGAGGCCAATATCAGCTGCAGCTTCAAAGAGGTAACAAACAAACTCATTAACAAGAATTCCTTTATATTCTAAATGGAATATGAAAAGGTGCTGTAATATCCTACCACAAAAAAATTGTGGATGATAGGCAGCACTGAAGCATTTGGTGGCCAGGTGGCAAAAGGCATGTTCCACAAATAATGTTTCCTCTTGCCACCAGTTACAACAAAATGCTGGCCAAGGTCTTGGATCTGACCTAGCAGGGAGTTCTTCCTCAGTAAACCAAGCAGGGATCTTGCTGCATCTCATGAATCGATGTTATGGAAAACTTGCCTGAGAGGAATTCCAACCCTTGCAGATTTTTTGTAAACAGATTTTAATGATGGTGTGGTCACTTAGTACAAGGCTAAGCCTGGATGAAAAGTAGAGCTTGTAATTTCTGCAGAAACACCAGAGATGCTGATTTCAATGGTGCTACCAAATAGCTACAGAAATAATGTTATCATCCCTTTAAAAAGTCAGTTTACTAATCTGTTTGCCACTGCTTGTTTTTCTGCTTTTAAGAAATTCTACGTCTCTTTAGACATCTTAGTTAATAGATCATGCAAACTTTTAAATATACCTTTTATTTCTTTGGTATTTCAGAAAAAAATACAACATGGACCAGACTTAGCAGATTCCAGATCTAAATGCTGTCACTTCAGTTATATTGTTCTAAACCATTAAAATGAAAGGAGTAGAAGAGGAAGCAGAATTCTGTCATTAAGAGAATTCTATAATGCTTTTCTCTGTACAATACAATAGCAATAGTTCTCCTGGAATACTAGGTAGTCCCTTCAGCTGTCACTGGAACAATTCTGTTTCAGATGTATGTTAGCAGAACAGAGCACTACTACTAAATTTAGAGATTAGTCATAAGAGGAAGAGCTTTCTGGGAAAGCTGAGAAGGAAACATAAAAAAACAAAGAGCTTTATTGATTGAATAATTTCCTTAGAGAATCTGATTCTAATTCAGAGAATGAACCCTGAAACCATCCCAACTTTCTCTCCTCAGAGATGGGATGCGGAATCTCTCCAGGAGACCATGCAATCATTGTCTGATAGGGGCTGAACACCACTTTTAACTGCTGGTTATCCCATTCTAATGTACCACTATGCTTTTCATGATCATCAAACATTTATTTCCACTGATGCATCAGAACCTGTGCTCAGCAGTGCTGAGATGTGGCTTTGATGAAAAACATATGGAAAAATTCAGACTTCCTCTGCCAAAATGATTTTGGATAGGTTGTATATGTTTCTGTGTTGGTTTTTTTTTTTTAATTTTTAAATTAGATTGATCACTTTTAAGAAAAATCTTGTTTTCACAACTTCTGTATTGCTGAGGTATGTTCCCTAAGCCATACAGATAAAATATAGTGAAAATAGTTTCAATGAGCACAAATATCTATAGTATGTAACCTTGGTATACGTTCTGAAAGTCAGTTTAACTGCTTGAAGATGTAAGGCAATGTGAACCGTGTAACACTAAATTTTGACTTCAGCCAGAATAGGTTTGTTCAGTGAGGCCAAAGAAATCTAAGTCAGTGAGACAAAAGTCTCAGTCAGAAATGCTGTGCATATCCAATTACATGATACTTTGTATAAGCACAATTTGTTTAATGAACTGTAAGAAAGACCTAGGGGTAAAGTCAAGCATATAGGAAACTGTTGTGCCATCTTAGAGGCCACTGGCTATGATAAAGTTCCTTCCTGGGTACCTGGTTAAGCTCATATTAGGTGAATTTGTTATGCTTATTCTGCAGCCAAACATATTTGTGGTGCATATATTCAGCACATTTTTCCATTAAGTGAAATCTGATGATTTCGTTAAAATGGTGTTACTATGTTGCAGCTTAATCATGGCTGTTAGGGACTTTAAGAACAGCTTTCTTCTTGCAAAAAGCTTCACTTCTGTAAAGTAATCCTGAGGTAACTGGCATGGTACAGATATTTGTCCTACTGATTTCACCACATTTAGTGAGTTGAAGTGTATAGACCCTTTCCCAGCTCCAGGGAATTCCTTCTCCAAACCACATGACAGGTCTTTGAACCTGTTTGAACCCATGAATTGATTACTTCTGCTGACCAAGATTTGTGTGCGTGTCTGGAGAGGTCTGTTGTTCACCACTGGTCTGCAGGTGTGCTATGAGGGAGCAGTACTCTGCTGCTTTGCAAAAAAGAGGTCATCCATCACAAAATTTCCAAGCTGTTATTCCAACAGATAACTTTGTTGCTGAATAGTTTATAATCGCAAAAACCCCCTTCATTTTGCATTCTAGTGCTCACTCTGGTGTGGGTTCTTCTCTGTGCTGCTTGAGTCTCTGTAGGAAAGCTCCCGCAAGAGGCTGGTTTTGTGCACTAATTGACCTTGATGAGGGCCAAGGAGAGATAAAGGTGACTGTGCTTCAAAGGCTGTCAGTCAGAAATTTAACATACTCATGCCCATTTTGTGTTGCTGTTGACATCTTTAATTCACCAGGACTTAAAGACAAGACATTTATATTTCATGCTTGTTTGCTGATGCTAGAGCCTTGGGAGCATTAACACTTATGAGTCTGAAACGTTAAATTGCTGAAGTTCTAAATGGTTTCAAACTCTAGACGGTTTAATATTACTTAGCTTTATTAGCTTTCATGTTCCCAGGAACAAACGTCAGCTATGCAGAATGTTACCTCTTTAATCAACTTTAAATTGTGTACCCAGCAGCTCTGCAACGGATTTTGAAACATAATGCCATCACTGGCGTAATTTCAATATTATAGTTTCTCAGAGTTTATCTGCTTTTAATCAATTTCTGAAGTAAACAAAGCACGAGATTTTCCCACAGTAGCAAACACACATCTCCTTTTTCCATTTAGTCTTTTTCCTCTATCTATTTCTGTTCTAAATGATACAAGGCCCTCTTTGCCTATATTTCTCATGTTTTCTCTATGAATAATTACAAGAACATACATAACATTTTAGCTAAATACTTCTTAGAGAGAGTATATGCTTAAAATTTACGTTTAAAGAAATTAGCTGCTTTTTTTTTGTTCATACCATGTCTTTTATCTTTGAGAACATGGAATTAGAAGTAAGAGTTCAAAGTTGTTTATTGTTGTCTACTCTTTTTTGTGCTATTTAAGCCAGAACTACATGTAGAGGCACACAAATTTTGCAGCCAAATTTCCAAAATCCCTATCTTGATTTAGGAAAGTAATTTTAGCTATCTACATGAGAAATAATTTGTTATGTGACCTTTCTTAGCCCTTCAGAAGTTCTAAAAGAGAAAATAAAGTGCTCGGTACTGTTCTACTGGTAGGCACCTAAAAAGGGGTTACGGTGATTCACAGAAACCCGTTAATAAAATACTAAGATCTTTTTATCAAGTGTCCCTGCTGGTCTCAATTCATATTAAATTCCTTTGTTTTCAGACCTTGAAAGTTTCTGATCCGCACATTTCTTGGGCAATAAGAGGGAAAACTACAAAATCCACAAGGTGTTTTGAGGGAGCTTTCTGAGAAAGTCCAGGTTTATGTAGGAATTCAACATCTGAGGCATGTCATGAGCATGCCACCAAGATTTCAGGAATTAGAGATTCTGAGAGAAAGCAGTCAATACTCACTTACCATGTTCATCCAGTAGTATGTTGTCAGGTTTGATGTCCCTGGAAAATAAGGAAAGGAAAGCATTACATTTTTTAGCAAATGGAAATCTGCAATTTTAACGTTTTTCCCATTTGGGTATGAGGACTAAGTCACTTAAATCATTACAAAACCAATGAAAACCATGTAATGCATAAAGGCAAATGATTTTTATTGACATCTTTTTGCTGCCCTGAGAAAACATGCATACTAAAGAGGCTCTCTGGGTTTCCATTTATTGTACTTTTGTTTTCATATGGTTAACATTGACATGGGTCTGGTTTCCAAGATTATGTGCTTTATTCTTTACAGCAGCAGTAAAAACGAGAAGGAAGATTTGCATCTAGAAGGTGCCTGATTGCTTCAGGGACTCCACATTTGACAGAAATCATTTAATTGGAAACAGAGGTGGTTTACCCTGTCTGCCAGACCCCACTAATCTGCCATGCTCACATGCATGGTCACTCACGTACTGCAGAGTCCCGTGAGCTCTCTTGTGCTAATTGAGCATGTCCAGCAGCTCTGCTTTTACCCCCAAATCCCCACTTGGCTGTCTGTAGCCAAGTACCATGCTGGGGAAAGGAGCAGGGATAAGGGAAGATGGAGATTATGACAGGCTGAAGCATCAGCTCAACCTTGTCATTCTTGGCACAAGGGAACAATATTGCCCTAGAGAGTTGCACTTTCAGGATTATTTTCCTTTGACCTAAGTTCATGATGCTGTGAGGAGGGATGGAAACAACTTTTCCCCACCACTGTCAGGCATTCCCATTCTCTTTCTTGGTCCAGCATTATTGCCATTTGTGTGGAGCTGTTCAGGGAAAATTCATCTCTCCACTTTGCCAGCTGGATCAGTCCCTGGTTTGGCTCACCCTGCAGCTTGGTGAGTGTGCTGTGGCAGTGTTGTGTGGCACTGCCTTGTCACTGGCAGCTTGCACTTCATGCAGGTTTGAAACTGTGTTTTTTTCTTGGTGGGGCATTGCCAGAGTGGCAGAGCCATTCGTCCACCTTGAGCAAAGATTTTTCCCCTTGGGCTGAATTTTTCACTTATCTCAAGAGACAAGGAACCATAAACTGGCAAAATAAGCTCTTGAATGTCTGCAAATGAACTACAAACACTTCCACCTCTGTAATCTCTTTTAGATAACGAATGTTTAAATTCCATTTTAAACATTTCCTAGGAAATTTTTTTCACAGCATGCCCAGAAATGGAATAATCAAAAAAGTGAAATGTTGCAAAAGGAAAACATGTTACACCAGAATATTTTTTTCCAAATTTAAATAGAAAAGGACTTCTAAAGTAAACATTATACAGGAATAAGATAGCAATCATAATTATAATATGCATATTGCTTGCATGATATGAGCTCAGTCATCATCTAAATTTCACATCTTTATTGACAGAAGAAGGAAGACCACACTTTCCCTAGCATTGTGGAGTCCACATTTTCTAGCCCTTCCTGAGAATCATATGAAATTGTGAAGTATTCTAAGATTATTTTTATCATGTGTGTAGTGGCAGCTGGGGACATACAGGATAAATAAGAAATTAGTTTGAATAATTCTCTGCACATTTGGAAACAATGTAGAATGCATATACATATGTCTGTGTAAGGAAAAGGGTCTCATTATGAATTACCATCTGGAATGGAAATTTAAAATTATACCAGTATTTCAGTGTGAAATACTGTCTTTCTTCTGCACAACTTACAGGCTACCTATAAACTGTCTGATTCAGCAGCAGTTCTAGTTATATGTGTAACATAAAGAAACATCTGTCCTAAAGCTTATTTAATCCAAAATCTTCCAGACTCTGAGTTCTGTCTTTCCTGTCCACTGTAAACACTTGGCATATCATCTATCATATCATAAGCTTTCCTTCCTTGATTTCATATGGGTGAAGCTGTGAGACAAACTGTAGGAATAAATAACATTGTTTATATTATAAAACATGATTGTGTTTTGTTTTAATTTGGAATTTCATGTTTTGTTGAATTTGGTTGAAGTATCATAGGAGATTCTATGCAATTCAAATTAATGTTATATCTAATTTCTCAATTGATGAGACAGTTTTTGAAAGAGCTACTGCTCTGATGGTATCTATATTTGCTAGTGACAAAATGATCTTTGGTTTCTGGTAATTGTTTTGTGATAAGAGTTGGAATTGTGATTTCCTGTTGAATAGTCCTTGTGGTTGATCCATGACTTGAAAATACAGCAATAACTTTCCATGGAAGTAAGCAAGTAAGTAAGTCATAGTTTTGACAGCTGAGTTAAATATTTTAAACTTTGTGCTTGTTAAAATTTGTGAAGACAGAGTTCTCACATGGGTAAAAATATTTGGGGTCATATACAAGTACCTTTGGGTCTTTTTGTGGCTTCCTAAAATCAGTGATACATTCAACATCACTCCAAACTCTTTCCCCCCGTTTAAGAAAATTAAGTATTAGAATTATACAGTCATTAGCACTTCACCAAGAATAAAACTGATCAAAAGGAGAAATTCGTCTTCATGAGCTACTGCCATGTGTATAACAATACAGCAACCAGGGATGGCTCATTAAAAGACAGTTCCTTTTCTATCTTTTTTTTTAAGATCAGTTCAAACAATTTGAATATCTGCTATGGTATTGCATCATTAAACGGACTATGCATTTTTACAGTCACCAGGAAAGACATTGACAAATCCACTTGACAACTGTATGTATCATCAAATATATTCTTCATGCAGTTTGCATTTGTAATGTTCAGAAAGTTGAGTGGTAAAATTAGATCTGTGCTTATCTTTCCATGACTAATTCCTGCAGTGGCTGGTATTTGATACAGATGTGCACAAACCATAAATCCTTTCCCACCTAAGGGATGTTCCCCACTGTCAGCTTTGCTCATTTTGCTCAGAGGCAGGATGTAGCTGGGGGCAGGCACCACAGGGCGTATCGCCTCGCACACAGCAGCGCAACCCCTCAGTCCCTGAGGCAACCTGACAGACTCATAACCCTTCCTCAGACCTCAAACAGGCCATTTTAAACTGCTTTTACAGCAAGTAAAAGTCATGGGCTAACTTAAGCCAGAAGGCAGCAAATTTCTTAAGTAAGACACTGCTGCTTTGGGGTCACATGCCTGGAGATGCGCAAGATGCAGATTCACATGGCAGGTGAGAAGGACAAGCGCAGGGTCACCGTGCAGAGCGTGCCTTCCAGCAGCTCTCTGCTGTGTGCTTGTCCCCAGTTCACAGCGCGCACTAAAAGCTCTGCTTGCCAGAGGCAGCTTGGGGAAAGCTCTAAGGACTGCAGTGGAGCAAGGGCATTGCTCTGCCTTTGCACTGACCGCTGCCAGCCAGGTGCAGGGCAGAGAGGGTTCAACAGGGTCGAGGGGAAGACTTGGCAGGTCCAGGTGCATTGCAAGTTACTGGATATATTCAGAACTGAGGGCTTCTGAAATCTGTTTTTTTAGCTCCTCTAGATAAATACTCTAAATTTGCTAAAACACTGTTTTAACGAATTTAAAAGATAAAGCCTCTTTAGTTAAGCAGTTTGAATTCAAACATATTATGTAAGTGAAATTCTGTTTTGATTACACATCAATTTTTCTGAAAAAAATTTCCCATTAGCTAGCATGTTCAAACAGCAGGGTGCTGTCACCTTAACTTCAGGGTTTTCCTGTTACACGTATCCCTAGCTAAGAGAATTAATTGAAACACTCATTTCATAATCCAAGTACTTTGAACCAGCTCATAGGAGAAATTGAAAGACTTCAGCAAGGAGTACACTTCCCACAGTTTGGATTCAGACATGCCCTGGGCTTCTCTCTGACCACTCATCAAGCAATGATCAGCAGAGCTATGGAAGCATCCTTGACACTGATTTCATAAATACAACTTACTCAGTCTGTACCAGTGCTACTCCAACTGTTTTTATATGCAGAAAATTCAGAGCAACATAGAAACAAGGGTAGGAAAACCTTCAAAGTCTTCTGGTCAGTGACAGGACAAGGCATAACTAACATAAAAGCTGACTCAAGAAACCCAAAGGTGCAGACAACTGAGAAAAAAAAAGGAAAAAATCCCACAATTTAATTGCCACTTGTTGATATTGCCTGTGAAACCATTTCTAGATTTCTTCAATTGCCTTATCTACAAATGTCAAAATAAAGCTGCCTGAAGGATGAAAGTTGAGTAAGAAGCTTTATTATAAAAGCAATTTCCAAGTATGAAAGAATGATTAATAACCTACTTGTATCTTCTATAATATCTAGGCTGTGTGTGCATCCCATGTGCTTGAAGATTTACTCTCTGCATGGAGTAAAACTATGCACATGCCTCAACTCACATGCCAGTCAGAGTGTCCGCCCTGGAAAGGCTCACAATGGTTATAAAGGACTTAGGTTCAAGAATCTGCAGTTTTAATTGCCTCTTCCATCTTTCTGATGTTACTAAGTGAAGTAGAAGCAGGTTTCTAAACCAAGAGGTGGAGAAGTCATGCAGTCTTCATCCTTGTTGGTTTTCAAGACCTGACTGGATAAATCCCAAATAACCTGTTCTGATCTGAAGGCTAACCTTTGCTTTGGGAAGATCATTATACTGGAGGCCTCTGGAGGTCTCTTCCACCCTGAATTAGTCTGAGTCTATGAAAAATAATGTATCCAAGTTCAAAGACTGTAATACTTACTCCCCCTCTTTTTGACTGCAAGGAAGTTCAAGAAAGATTGAAGAAACCTGTGAGAGAACTATATGTGGAATTTAGTGAGTCTTTGATATAGTCCATAGCAGTTGGCAGCTAGTGAGAGCTTTCACCTCTTAATTCCTGTCATAGGGCTTGAATTCTCATGAAGAAAATAGTAGGAATAAATAGCCTATCTTCATCTTGAAATGAGGTTAAAATTGAAATGCCCTGCATCCAGTTCAGCACTGGAGAGGTGTAACACAATATTTATTAGCTATATAAGCTGTAAAAGAATGAGGATTATATTTCCTGAAGGGGACTCAAAAAAAGTTTCATGTGATGTGATCAATCAGGACTTCATAACTTTTTGTCTCTGTTTTTATTGACTGCACTTGAAACATCCATCTACAAAAGAAAGGAGTATCTCTGCTGAATTCAACCACGAACAGCTCCATTTTCTCGAGAAAAAAATTGATGGCTGGTTCATTGGCTACCGCTTCACACTGAAAACAACTAATTCTAAGCAGGTTACAGAAAATTATTGCAAAAAATTGTTGTGCTGTAATTTAAAAAAAAGTAGATCCTTTAGGTTATATAATTTCTTAGGATCTGTAAGAAAACAGTCAAAAAAGGAAAGATCTAAGGCTAAACAAAAAAATTCCTTGTGAGTAAAGAACAAATATAATAGATTGCTCAGTTAACAGCAGAGACCTGTAAGATGTGATGTGACAAATAATAGTATCTACATGGGCAGCAAAACTTTTCTATTTGCCTTTGGAACATGAATGTGGATTCATATTCCATAATATCACAGTGAAATAAACAAACAGTGTTCTATTTATACAACTGAGAATTAAACTCAAGTTGATTACTACAAGACATAATTTCATAAAAATGCTTCAGAGGCTTAAGCAAAGATTTAGCCATTGATGTGAATAACAGAACTACCAGCTAGACTTCCTCCAGCTAAGATTAATCTAATTGATTCAGGAAAGCACTTCTACAGCAAATACAGAGACTCTCTACCCTTCACCTTTTTGAAACACACCCAATAATAACACCAAACACAAGATCTATGCTCTTCCTGAAACCTGTGAGAACTGAAAAATGATCACTGTCCATCTGTTTTACTCTGCTTTCAAATTTTGCAGCAAACTTATACACACCACAGACTTGGTTTCTGCCATGTTTAGTTTTGTGATTTTTTGCTTTTATCTACATTTTCTCATTTTATCAAAAGATTTCAAGTGTTTCCAACACAGGGACAGCTGTTCTTTGCCCATCCAAACAGCTTTTTAATATTATCAATATATGAAATATTTCCACTCATAACAGCTCTGTATAGGTCTGAATTCACACATGTAATAACCCCTAACACTTAATTTGGTATCAGCAAAAAATTAAAGTACCTTATTTCAGATTTATATCTGATATATTTCACTCTTTGCCTTGCTGGGTCAGACCAGGATCTAATATCACATTTCCATTCTCTTGAGTTTCTAAACTCCGACAGTACCATATATGAGCATTCCAGTTGATAGAAGTTTTGCCAGCATGACTTGTAATGGAGTATCTCCACTTTTTAATGATGATTGGTTTCCCCAAAATGAGCCACTGAGGCTTCAACTGTTCATTAACCAAAGGCAAGTTAAAGACAAAATGCAATTCTACACAAACTGATGAAATGAAGCCTTAGGTTTTTAAAAGTAGCTCCTGCCTGCTTTTATTTGACTAGACAGAAGACACATACTCACTTTCATTCAAAGGACAGAATCTAGCATATGAAAAACAGGTGTGAGTTGCAACAAGGGAGTTCAGACTGGGTATAAAGTAAAACTTCCACCATGATGACAGAGAGAGGAACTGGAGTGGCTGTATGGTCATCAGCCCTGGAGTTTTTCAAGACATGACTACAAAAATCCCTGGGTAGACTGGTCTGGTGTTGTATCTGATCATGCTTTAATCAGACCGTTGCACTGAAGACCTCCTGAGGTTCCTTCCTACCTGAATTTTGCCTATGATGATTTATGTTTAGACAAATTGTGAAGGAAGAAAAGAGGCCTTTCTCTACACTTCAGAGCCGAAGTTGAGTAACTTCCTATAAATGACACCCAGCATTGCAGCCCATGGCCAGCCTCCTCCAGGGAAGTGGTGATGCCTAGAGCCCATGGACAACAAAACTCCATGGGTCACAAGATGTGTTTATCTCAGTCTGGATGTAGTGACCCCAAATTTACATGTGAATCACTGAAAATTCACTGGCTGACAATGAACCCATGTCCTTGCAGAACACTGACGGGTTTTTTCTCAAAGATAATTTCAACACATCCACAGAGAAATTCAATTAGATGGATTTTGTATTCTCATAAGGATGCAAAAGAAGCAGGATTTAAAGGCCCTTGAGGTTAGTGAAAGAATTACACTGGCTTCAGTAGACTTTGTTTCCACTCTAATAAAGGTTTTCTTAGACATTTTTCTTTTTAGTGCTAAAAATCTAACTGTTGTGTAGGATAAATCCTCGAAATATTGAGTTAAAGGTTTTTTCTTAATTATGCGGTTCATGTCTAGCTATAATATTTTTTTTCCTTATGTAGAAATAGGCATTAAGATTAATGCTAGGTGCATAGCTGCTCTCAGCAACCATAAAAAAGGCAAAGAGTTGGGAAATATAAGCTTCAGCTATGGATGATTAGAGTTCACATGAGACATCACTGTATCAGAGCACTGAAGTGAACCATATAATATGTGATAAAGGTTTCCTTTATCTTTCCCTGATTATGGAAAGAAACATGAACAAATTCTGATTTTCACAGATAGGGACCTTATTTCCTTCCTATTTGTTATTACACACACAAATAATACAAATACCCAAGGCATGCAGTTCATAAAAGAAGTCACTGCATTCATAGGGAAGTTTTCTTTAGGTGAATTTATTGAAGCTTCGGATAAAGGAAAAGTCAATATATATTAGCTACTGTACAGTCAAGAGATTAATTTTGTCAAAGGTGTTTTGCTTCTGTAAGGGTGGTAAAGAAATGAGGTGTCTTCCAGAGCTGAACTGTGCAGGGCACCTACCAGGAGGACTTGTTCAAGAAATAGCCTTAATGAAGTGTGATGCATCTTTCCTTCCTTTCGTCAACACCTCATCACTCATTTGCCTTTTTATTTTTCTGTTCCTGACCAACATCCTTCCTAGTTTCAAGAACTGTACAATGGTCTTAAAAAAAGATTATAGTAAGAATCTCAGAGTTCTTTGCTGTTATTTACTATTAGATGAATGGGAGTGAAAGACTTTGACAGCTCCAGAGCTCTGATTGGCTGTTCACATACCACTCAGATCTCAGCAGCAATTACTGCCACTTACTGTCCTCTCATAAAAAGATCTTCAGAGCCTTCTGTTCGTGCTTAAATGAATGTTGTGACACTACACGACCCTGTGCATCACTGTAATTTTGAGATTTAAACAATTCAGTGAAACTGAAAATAAGCTGAGAAGATGAGATATTAGATTCTGTTGTTTTTCTCTGCAATTCCCACTCCTGGGGCTTTAATGCAGAAACAAAAAATGCATAACTACTTCCAGCTATTTATCTGGGAGCAAGCATTCATACGCTCCTAATCAGGCTCCCATCACCCAGTCTATTACGACATTTTGGGGTCTTTTCTTTCTGTGGGACAACCTGTGTGGCTACAAGACCATTTTCTAGTCTATATGAAAGAAATGACTGCTGTAATAACTTTGACAAGTGAAAAAGCTCACACCCATGAAGGCCTCTGTAGGCCCCACCTTTCCCTATGTACCTTTAAGGAGTGCCTGGACACCTGGGTCAAGGCTTGGGATTGTAGTGCCTAGTTATACAGAAAAAAGTTACTGTGATGCTGAGTAGTGTGGTGCCTGGAGTTCCTTTCTAGTTTAATACTAATTTTGCCAGGTGTCCATGACAATGCTGGATTTTCTTAGCACTTGTACTAGCCAATTTTACATTGCTCTGAAAATAAGCTGTCAAAAAAGACATCAAAACATGTTTATTTACAAATGCCTTAACAGGAACAAGTTCATTATTTTCCAATTTTATCCCCATGTGGAAATATACAAATATGAAAATATCTTCAATTCTTTCCTTGTAGCAATAGGTGGCAGTAATGATATCTACATTTGTCTGGATGGCCAGTGGGCTGTGGAAACACTGTATTTGCCAGTTTTAGCTTAGATAGATGGTCGTAGTAGATATTGTTATCCCAGGTTGAAGAAAACTACCTTTTTAAAATAAAGAAATCCTATATCTAACCTTTCACATATCTAGGTATATATAGCCAGATAACAGTCTTCTTTGGCTATGTTCAGCTTCTGAATTTGCACAGATGCCAAATTAAAATAAAAATATTAAACACAGACTATTTCATTATATTGTTCTTATTGAATATCCAAAATTGCTTTACCACAGGGGTAATTATATACTGCAATAACAAGAAAAATAGGCAAAGATTCTTAAATGTTAAACAAGATAGAAAGATTTGTCCAAAGGACACTGTGAATCTGTACTTTGTACTGCATTGTATGATGCCTCAGAGAATGGTATTAGAAAGTACCACTGCAGCCTTATAAACTGAGCTTTTACATAACAAAGCCCAGGCTATATTATCCAGGATTTGTCTTCCAGACATAATGGTTCTTTTTCAACTAAACATTTACAAGCACAAGCAACTTGCAGGCAATCTAATGGTTAGTTTTCACTTTGCCTGAAGGACTTACAGTAATGACAAATGTGATATTCCTTTGCTAGAATAGTTTTCTAGAGTTTCTAGAGTTAACGTTACACAGTTACAGGCCTTGGACTTTCACACAAATCTGAAGGGAACAACTGTCAACACTGTGATGATGCCAAACATCACCACATCTCAAATAAAAAGCTTCTTCAGCCAAATGCTTCTTCAGATCATGTGGAGGAGCCATACAGAATCACCACAGAGCAGTAATTTTTGATACTCTCACAGGTAATGACTCCAATCTTTTCTGTGTTGTAGAGTATTCAAGTATTACTGAGACTTTCTGTGTGTACAAGTACAAGGCTCAAACCACTCCATGTGAATCAGCTTTCAGGAACAGGTGACACCTCTGATAACCATGGGAAGGGCACGACTCATTAGGCATTAACGGGAGTGTGGTATTTGGAAAGAATTACCTGGTGCAGCAGGAAATTGTATGCATTGCAATGGCGATGCTTCCTTCCATGACCCTGTGTAGAGAGCTTTTGACTAGGAATAAGGGAGAACGTAATCGGTGCTTACTCTGCCAGCAACTGCAAGACTAGAAGTCTCCTTCCAGGAGAAGGCATAGGCCCTCTTCCAATTTTCACAGGCAGAAATCCATGTACGAAACTAAACAAGAGAAGAAATTGATGACATTTGCCCTCTGCCTGAAGACAAATCAGGAGAGTATTGTTACTGATAAGCACATTTGGTTTTATGTGTTGAAAAAAGCCAGCATCAGAAGTATGGTGTTTTGTAATGTCTGAAATTCATATAGCTGCTCCTTTGTTTTTCTCTGCATGAAATATGGAATAGATCCATGCAGATGTATTGCATCCCGAAGAGTTTGCTCAGCTTATCAGACAAATTCAAAAACAAAATATACAGAATTCCAAGCACACAGGTGTGCTTGTCAGCCACTGTTTGTAGTGTGTAATTACTGTATCATATCCCTAATATTTACCTTAACCTCTCTACCAACTTCTACACCTAAAAGTTCATGCACCACCTGCTCAAACAACAGTATCTACAGTAATATTGTCACATTATTTAACAGCTGTTTCCTTCATCCATACCATAGTGCAACCAATCACAGTCAACATGGCTGGCAACTAAAGTGTGGTTCAGCACGGTGCTCTTCACGTGCAGGGCAAGGAAATAAACAGCAGCTTCAGAAGGTTTCAGGATTTCAGCAAGTACCCAGGCTCAGTGCAGCAGTGAAACTTCCCAACAAGCACATTTTCTGCTGATCCAAGTTTCCGCAGCACAGTGCAGCAGGGAGAAGGGCTGCAGACCAGCAATCAGGAAACAACCACGGGAGGCTGTGTTGTTCATGCTGATCTGAAGCCCCAAATCATCTTCACCACTGCCAGTGTCTCCTGCTGGCCTGCACCTATGACACGGGTACAAGTATCTGGACCTTTATTCCTCAAACTGACCATCTCATATCCCGTAACATACACAACCAGGACATATCACCAAGAGGATGTTGAATATGTTCCACAGACAAGTGAACTTTGAGGTCCTGCATATGCTTCCCCTTCTGGGTAATTTTATAGATTTATGCAAAATGCATAAACTTGCTGTGGTAGACCAGGATGGGAGGTGCAGTCTATGCTAGAAAAGAAAATTACATTTCATAAATGATTAAAAAACTGACCTGCTACTGCCTGAAATGTCAGTAGCATGTCCCATGATACTTTTCTATGTAGAGCTTCATGTATCTAGGGAAGCACTGTAATATGTACTTGTAAGAATAACTTTGTATGCTTTCAAGAAGGAATATTTGTAAGCAAACTCACAGAGCAATAAATGTGTGTATTACTGCATGTTGCTGTTTAGGATAGGTGAGACATGACAGGCAGCATTTGACCCAAACCCAACCCCCATTTCAGTATACCACCCTTCTAAGAAGTTTCCCTATTCTAGGAGATGTCAACAACATATTGCTTGTTGCATGAAATCAAACAGCCAAGTATTCTAACTCCTCTTGAAGAAACTGGACAAGGAGTTATATATTGGCAATATTGTTTGAGCCCACAGACTGTAGTGCCAACATCCTGGTTAACTGCATTACTAGGCACGAATATAGTAGGGTTGAAGGTGAGTTTAAACTGGACTCTGTGCAGAGAAACTGCTGTTAGAGTAAGTACTTGCACTGAAATGATTATAAGGATTATTCTTGCTATTTATTCAAGTGAAAATAGCTATGGGATACTGATCTCAGGTTAAGGCACTTGGATTAGGTTCTATTGTGAATTAGGCATCTATATACCCATTTATAGTCAATGGATGTATAAACATCGCAGTCACTGGAGTGCAGAAGCCATTCAAATGACTGTCTATTTTTAGATGAACTGAAAGCTTTATAGATTCTGTTAGCTTTATAGATTTGTTGGCTAGGTTGGCTTGTTTGGGCAGACAACTAAAAAAGCATAGTCTCCCTCAATTAAATCTTGGTAAACTGTGGACTAAGTTTTTAAAAACATAAGAAAAATCTTGCATGCTGTGTGGAATTCTGAAAATAACTGGGGATGTTCTCAAGTCAAATTATTGTAAGGTGTTATCACAGAAGTGCAGGCAGGTGTTTAAGCCTATTGCAGGAGTCACACTTCTGGCGCTCATTGTCTTGTTTGACGTCATCTCACACCATGAACAGTGCAATCCTTCATACATGATTAATTGTGCTGTATTTAAAACACCTTGCACACTTGAGAATTCTTTTAGTTGCCACCATCAAATAAAAAATTTGCACGCATGAACCCTCTGAGGCTCTGTACTGTCTTCTGTCTGTGTGAGGCTTAGAGGGAGACACCTGTGCAAGGAGCCCAGGAGTTCCTTCCTTCCTTCCAAGGCAGGTGGACTTCACAAGCTCAGCTTGTGGCATGCAGGGAACCTGGAACTGCCACACAGAGCTGGTTTTGTAAAACTGGAGTCACATTTCAGCTTGAGGAGTTAACATCTTGTCTCCTGTAAGGAAACTGGTGACCAAGTGTTTCATAGGAGGGAACAACAGGCAATGACTGAGCCCATTAACTGAAGAGTAACAGTGGTCTGATGTATAGGTTCAAAAACCTAGACAACGAAGGCTTAATAATTCCCTTTCTCAGCTGTAGCTCTCATATGCTACTCCTTTTTGACACTGTCTCTTCCAAAAGCAAATATTAAACAATAATCATAGGATAAAAGACTGTTTGCTGGAAATGTACTTCCTTAAGTACATGCTCATAATTCTTAGTTTCAGCAGTGGAGGTACTCTGGGACTCAGGGAAATAAGCTGGTACTTTAATTAGTGTTAACTCTCTTTACATGTATAAGTGCATGTGTTTGCATTGGGGTGCATCTGTAAAGCATTTCTGTGGCTGAGATTTGCAGAAGAGAGTTGAAGGAGCACCACCAGGGGAAATTCTGCAGCATCTCAAATTAAGAGGCAAGCTGTGACTCTCTGTGGGTTTTGAAGGCAGAACTCTAGACAACTAATATGTTTAATTAGCATAAAATCTGAAAAATGCACCATCCTGGCAATAGGTTTTCCACTAAGCAAGTCTTGTTAAGTGGCTGTATTAGTAATTGTTACTGATTATTGACAATACATCAATTATTTTTCATTGGATTGCATTCAAAACAGACCTCTGACACTCACTGAGTAGTCCTGTTGATCTGATACTTTTAATGAAGACCATATCTTAATTATTGTAGCAACATGAGAGAGAAACATGGGAAATATAAAACTGTACTTCCCCACATCATCACCTTTTCTAGAAATATGGAGAGATTAATCCTTATGTCCACGTATTAATTTTTATCTGCAGAGCTCTGAGCAGAGGTTTTCACAGCTGCTAAATAAAGCTGTTTGACCCCTACAATGACAAAGAAAAACATACTCAAAACCATTCAGCCTTCAGTAAATCTTATCCTGCTGATGGGAATTCGCATACTGCCACCAAGCCCCTATTTCCTCTGCTGCTGCACCCCTATGTTCACTCTCTCTGGCCACTCCTAACTTTGGCTTTTAGGGTCTGACTCTTTCCATAGCAGTTTTCTCTTGCCCACATCCTACACCACACTCTGCACTCCCTGGTCATTTCCTCAGCCATCCTAGTCCCCCTCTGGATATCTCTGCCCTACCTGATGCAGATAGATTATGTCCTTTTTTTGGTACCGTCAAATCCATCTATCTTTCCATCAATTTCTCTTTTCTTGTTCCTGTCTCTCCAAAGAGTAGCTGTCCAAAATATTTGCAATCTAAACTCAGCTTGAAAGCAGAGTAAAGACAGTACCTGAGTATAGAAAGAGGGCCCACAGCTTTATCATAAAACCCTCACATTTATCTTCTAATATATCTGTGTCCATAATTAAAACCCCAAACCTAAAAAATAAAGTGACATACACTAAGAGTATCGCTGAAATAAACTTTGAGACTATAAAATGATTAGACAGAGTAGTCACTCACTCTGAAAGGCAAAAAAAGAGAGATGCTCCAGTTTTGTATTGTTTTTTCTCAGGCTAGAAAGGAACTCCTCTGCACTCAGAACACTATCAAAGTTTCGCGTTTATAACAAAATGAAGAGATAAATGTCTGAATAAAAATGGTAGCCAGTGGATAGAGGCTATTTCTCATTCTTGTTAGTCAGACTGTAGAGATGATTTTGATCATCACTGTAAGAATGACCCAATTCATCTGAAACCAATTTAATAAATTTTGGTTTATTGAATGTACACTGCCTACCAAGTGCTGTTTCCACCTTACAAGGTCCCAGTTTGGCATCGTATTTTAAGGTCTTTCCCTGCTGACAGCACTTCTTCATGTGCAAGAGCACCACAGCTGCTGAACTGCAGTTTGCCTTGTCTCCTCTGCTGAGGGAAAGCACGATTATCCACACTGCATTATCCCAGGAAATTCCCCCGGGATGAATGTAAGCTGTGTATGCACATGTTGGGAGAAGCAGAGGCTCATCAGTAGCACTGTCTGTCATAAAACATCAAAGCTTTGAGCTGCTGTGCTTTCTCTTCTTGAAAACCTATCCAGGGGAGTTGGGACAGGATTTTACAAAGAATACAGGAATGTTTGAAAATAACCTTGAGGGAGTGTCCTGAGAAGCATCCAAGGAGGGGTATAGAGAAGAAATGCAAGGGAAAAAAAATTGAAAAGGCAAATTCAGCATAACAAATCTGATGGCAATTTTTATCTTAATTGCAGTCCCTGCTCACAAGGTGATTTGTTTTGAAAGAAGAAACTGTCAGATGATCACAATTACAACTCTCATTCTTTCCCATTTCTCAGTATATCTGTGAAGTCAAAAGTTGTACAAAGTAGACGACATCTCACCTGAAATATTAAAGCTGTACTGAAAGCTGCTGAATGCATTTCCAAGGTATGAAGGAAGCTCAAATTGCAATATCCATTAATGAAATGTCTTCTGCTACACCATGAACAGTTCACTCAACTCCTGAGATACAGAAGACTACTGCAGGCCTGAAGAAGTAAAAGTGCACTTTTTTCCTAAGTCTTTTTTATTTTGCCATATATTAGAAAAACTTACATTGTAAGGAAATCTCCAAGGGAATGATAGAATACTTTATGTACGTGTTGCTCATTCAAGCTGAAAAAAATGTCACCACCACTGAAGCAGAAGCAGGAGAAAGAAACAGTTGTCCATATGCTGCTCTTGGTTCATACTTTGCTTAGCATGGAATTTAAAGTCTTTTTCCATATTTCCTTTCCCATCTACATACTTTAATCAAAGATTTTAAATCTCTTCACTGACTGCAAACAAAAAAGACTCAAGCACATTGCATGCAAATCTGCCATTTAGGTGAAGCTCAGAGTCATGCTGTTGTGAAATTTCCAAGATGCAAAGATATCAGAATGCTTATAATGTTAACACTAAAGCTTTGGGAAAAAAGGATTAATGTTGTATCACATATAGTTAGCTCTTGTTCTCTCCTCTGTTAGCTGGGACTTCACATCACTGCTCATTTGATCTCTCTGGATCATCCACTTCCTCCACAGATGCATGGAGGGGTTGGGGTAGGAGGTGGAAGGTCACAAAACCGGGGTAAGCCAGGCAGTGCCATATGAGACAGTGGATACAGTTATGCCTCTGTAGAAGGAGTGCCTAATCATTTTAATTACCTAGTAAAAATTATTTGCAGGTAGTTATTAATACTCTTATTACATTTAGCATAACAGTATCAACATGCTATTAATATGATGGTCTTTGCTAGCATAGATCAGTTGGGAGCAGACACCCATACTAAAATCACTTGAAGCTTTAAAGCAAAACCAAGATATTTTTAAGGGATTTCTGTGAAAGAAAGATATCTCTGATAACTGGCCACAAAGAAACTAGCAATATGCTAAAGCAGAAAACTGGCATTAACCAGATCAGATTTGTGCATGGACACCTGAGATAATATTGAATCTAAAGCTCTGCTTTAGTTCTTTCAGCATCTTCTGCTTCAGTGTCTGAATGTCTAAAAATGATTCATGATCAAAATTTTAATACTGAGGAGGGAGGGAAGGAAGGAAACAAAACATCTAATTTTATTATCCACCAATAGGAGGCTAAATTGTGGCGATGAGGGATATGTAGCATTTTAATACATATTGTGTGCCCTAAAGATTTCTTTTCCTAAAAGGGTTGGTTAATGTAAAGGGATTATAGAAGAAAACCAGGAAGGGAAAAGCAGGAACACAGACAGGTGATGGCAACTGATTTAAGTGGGGGTGCAACCAATGTGTGGTGTACACAGCACAACAGTTGGCTTTCTTATTGATTGCTTCTCTGTTTAAAAACAGACACCCTGACAAGCACAGATATGATCTATACACAAAGGAGTGTATGACATGCATTTAGAAAAAAGAGTTACTAGTTCTTCTAGAAAGAATTTCAATGTTATCTAAATCATAATTTTTATACAGTGATTTAAAGGTTTCCCTGAATCCTCCCCCACTTCATTGTCATTTAGCTGCAACCAACAAAATAAACCTGAGGAATCTCTAAAATCACATGCCATCACTAGGGCATTGTGGACTTATACATGTCTAGATCATATCTACACTTGTCTGGGTGTGTGATTTTAAACAGAGAAGCAATCAATAAGAAAACCAACTACTGTGCTGTGTACACCACAAGCACACATCTAAGATGGCAATGATTTAGGTTATCTTTGGCCACTAGGTTTGTTACCTAATGCAAGATGCATGGCCAAGTTCAGTCTATAGGTCAGATGTTCCATCTCCTACCATTGACCAGACATGTAAATTTTAAATGGTCTGGGGCTTGTGAGATGAATTTTCCTTGGCTAAACAATAATTTCATATGAGCACATTCCTACAATGTTGTGATAATGAGAGAAGGAAGATGAAAGAAAGGGCCAAGTGGTGACTTCATCTACTCACTTGAAAACTGTAAGGAAACAAGCAATTCCCTGCTGGCTTCAGTGAGGGTCTCTCAGCCCTGGGGTATTGAAGGAGTGAGGGTGGGATAGGTATTTTCTGGCATTTCACCTCAGTGAGGAAAGGAGAGCACATCAGGCCCACAATAAAAGATTGTATCAGTGCCAGTGGCAGGAACTGGAGCACCTGATGGGGCATCACGCGCCTCAGAGAGTTTCCTGCATCTCTTTCCCGATACAGCTTGTTTTACTTCATTAGTACTTCAGTCTCTGTATAAGGAAATCTCAGTATATTTCCAAAACAGCTGCAGTTATTAGCAGTATCTTATCTGGTATATCAAATAACTTTTTCTGTAGCTAAACAGAAGTAAAATTAGTTTGTTCTCGTAGGGAGCGAACTCCATTCAGAAGTTGAAAGGCTTGTTCTCTGCGTATTTGTATGTTGTTCTATCTAATTCTTTGTTAAGTGCATGACTGAAATTAAAACACCCTTTGTGCCTAGAATTTGTGAATCACTTTCTTTTTTCATCAGTGCTGGCTCATAAGCATTCAGCGCATTTTCAGGGCTTTATAGTTTGCATGGTCCTTATTTTTTGACTGGTTTTGATATGTTTTCTGATTTACTTCTCTTACGTAGCTCATTGCTCGGTTCCTGTAATTTTTCCTTGGAATAATGTGGGCTAGCATTTGTTTAAAGAACAAAATAAAATGCCATGGAAGAAGCATGGGAATACAAACTAAGAAAATTCAATGGACAAGACTCTTGATCTGCTATGATCTTTGATAATGCTTACAAATGGTAGTCATATTGTGGTTATTTTTTCCCTAGTTAACCTACTTCAGACCCTATTACATTTTTTCTTCATCTACACACATTTGTCAGAAAGTAAAAAACTATTAGTATCAGCAGAATTCTGTAAGGAACTGTGTTTTATTATGTCCAGCTAAATCTCAGTTGGCACTATTCTGCCTGTGACAACTGCGAAAAACTAGGGGCAAATTTTCCATTTCCAAGTAATTTTCAAACCTATTTACTGCTTATGTACTAAATGGAAAATGTTATGAAGGGAACACGTTTAAGTAGTTTGTTCTTTTGCAGTGTGTTGTTACAAGTGAGGCAGGGAAGGCCCATTTTAAAGAAGTGTCATATCATTTAGATATAGCATCTTACTTCACCAGATTGTTGGACACCTTGAAAGGCTCAACGATCATGAACAAACAGGTCCAGTTCTGAACAGAGTACCCCTTGTCTAGCTGACAGCAGCAAGACACCCTTACCTTGCAGGGGGTCATCTGGCAGAGCAAAATGCAGTACCCAATTTGCCACCATTTTCCATTTGCTTTTGCCCACCCTGCACTGCTATTGAGCCACTCGGAGATGGAAAAACTGCTGGTGCTACTCTCCGTTGGAAGCAGAACTCAGAGGAATGGAAAACAGACTGGTGATCACAGTAGCCACACGGCACAGACCTGCCAAGCCAGGCTGATTGCAGTCATACTGTGCTCAACAAAAATTGTTATGTATGCTTATATATGTACACATACACACATGAACAGTTTTGCATTAAATAAACCCCACTAAAATAAAAGTGTCCTGGGCACGCAGATCAAACAGCTAGTCCAGTATCCTAAAATTGTGCTGGAAGGTTACTGCAATTTCCATTCCAGACATCTGCCACCTCCAGCCTCCTCTCTAAGCAGATGAAAACCAATGGAGCCAGACGATGATGAAAAGTTGTGAGGGCAATGCAGTTAACACTCGCCCCTTAGAAAGAGAAAATGTGATTTTTTCAGCATGAGCATGTTACCAGGGCAGCAGCCACAGCATTGCAGGGCCAGCACTGCTCCGAGCCAAGGCTGTAGCTGCAAGAGCATCCTGGAAGGGACAACACTGGAGCTACTGCTGGAAGAACTCGCTGAATGGAAACAGGCAGCCTACTTTGGTGAGGAGGCAGGTGGTTTTATTGAAATGTATGAACAGCAACATTTGTGAAAGGAGGAGGTTGAGTTACTCATGGCTGAAATAAGTTTATTCAGCCTTTGATGGGAAAACTTTTGTCCAATACATTATTCACTGGCATTATACAACCAGTTCTGGAAAGAATGCGTTTAGTCATACCATCTTGAAATGGCAGAATGCCAGATTTGATCCAAGATTCGAGAATGTTTGAGAAGATGTGTACTGTAAGAAGCCTTTCTGTGTGTACTGGCATCCAAGGGTCTATAAGAAACAGCACTCATCCAGCTTTAAAATAATTATTTTTTCATATAAGAAATGTGGATAAAATATAATTACAGCAGGGCTGTGAGAAAACAAAGTTTTTTGGTGTAACTCTTACCTGTGACCAACAATCTCAGTATTAGGTTAGCTGTTGTAAAAGTTAAGTGAAAAATTTACCCAGAATAGTCTTCAAATAATAGCTTGAAAGTTAGATCTTTTCTTTTTAAAGTTTTTATAATTCTGGATGAATATCCATGTAAATGCAAACATTTACAATAGAGCTGTGAGACATAGTGCAGCATTCATTATTGTGCCATAATAAATAAATCCACTATAGCAGAATTATGAATGACAAATTTGGATTTTATAAACATGGATCTGATTAATAAAAATTGCAAGTTTCATAAATTCACCAGAACAGTAGTGGGTTTTACTCTATTTATGGCTAAATTTGTCCCTGCCGTAATAATAGTCCTATTGCTGAAATGATTGCCACATCCAAAGTACAGACCACAAACCACATCAACAAACACAGAGGCATTACAAGGCATCTCCAAGGGGAACTGGCATAGTACTGATCTGTACATTCCTGCATCCATTCATACGTGCCTGGTGATTCCTGTCCCCTTCCACACCATTTCCTTTTGTAGCAAACTCCTGGGGCCACAGGTTAGCCTAGAAAGACCCATTCTGTCATGTTGCTGGATGCAATAGTAATGGAAACCTGAACACATTTCATACACAACTGTATATTAGGAGTTAAACTCCTGATTCACATCCCCTATATTCAGTTCTTTATGATACTGTAGTTTGAAAATCCACCTACCCAGTCTGATAAATTGTTCGACTATTCTTTCTCTGTAGCCAAGATGAAATTTAATAGCAGGCTGTCTCAATGACTCTCTTACTTACTAACATTCTTTTCCTTTTTGCTGCCAACGTATTCATTTTAAAATGAAAGATCTAATATAGTTTTGTAGGTTAGCATGTGAATGCAGACTGGAAGCACTTGGTAACAATGATATTGCTGAGGTCTGCTACCACAAACTATAAACACCAAGCAGATTACTGGTTGCATCTCCAAACGAGATGGCGTGTTTGCAACGATAAAGGAATGACTAGATGTCTCTTCACTGTGCATCACTGTTGGCTCTGCTCCTGAATGAATTTAAGTCAGTGCTGCGCCCTTGATGCCAGAAATGCTACAGAGATTTAAGGCAGCTGAAGACTCATCCCACAGACTGCTGTTCCAGGTAGTGGTGAGATAGAAGGCAGAATGTTCTGGGACTCACCTGGATAAATAACATGTTCACTGGTGTGTGGATCATTTGTGATTTTGCGGTAAGTGGTGAGAAGATGAGAGGCAAAAGACATCTCGTGCCACAGTTGGGTGATTTGGGCAGTAAACAGTGAAGTGGGAGAGACACACTCAGACCTCAGGTCTGCCAGCTTCAACATAAACATCTCTTCTATAACACAACAGAGTCCTGAACGAGATCCCTAGACAACAATCCTAGCTAACCAGTCAGTGAGACTCAGCACAGGCTGAGAGAGCGCTATTTTGTCTTATCTCTTTCTGTCAAAACTTTTGGTGCAGAGTGAAAGCAAAAACCAAACCCTGGAACTTGCCCCCAAATGGAACCAACAACCAGGTCTGGATGGCTACGCCTTCCCCCACCTCAGTGCAAATCAACAAGTGTTGAACCACTACAACTCAAAGAAAAAAATAAGCCCAGTGTTTACTTGTCATGATTAAGTAATACAGAAGAGATCAAAGTGTCAAGCCCAGTTCCATGGTGGGACCATGACAAGGCAGACACTGCCACAAAAAACTACGAACAACCATGACTTCAATCCAGTCCTTCAGTCTTTCAAGACATCTCTCACCTTTCACAGACTTCTGTGATACATTTTTAAGCCACAGACTTCTAGCAAAATACAAGTTTTGATTACAAACTGGATGTCTCATGAATATTTTGCCAGCCTATTTGCATAAAAGAGCTCATCAATTTGTTTTTCACCAAGAACATTCCTTAAGGCATTAGAAACAAAGGTCAGCCATAATTCTGAGCTCTACTTTTAAAATATTCACTAAGAAAGGAAAATTTATGCAAAATACATGGAAATGTACTAAAATGGTAACAGTGTACTAAAGAATTTTCTTGTGATATTTGGAAGTTTTATTATATTTGGAGTTTTAATTGCAAGCAAAACAAGTGTTGCAATGTTTACTGGAATCTTGTCTTGCACAGTTTCAGTAACACAGAATACCCACACACCATTGCATCTCTGCTCAGATAGATTTCACGCTGACCATTCTTCCTCTGAAAGTCAGACCATACTTTATATTGTATCTATTGCAAAATCATGAGGCAGCTCTGGGGAGTGGACGGGATGAAAACTCTCAATTAATGTATTTGAAGGAATTTTTTATACTGGACTTTGGAAGATCTATGGCACAGCCCAGTTTAGTTTGGTCTCTGAATATCACATGTAGATTTTGGATACACAAAACTTTATTTTTGCTTTCATACCACTCTAAATCAGAAAAGATAACCCTGAATTTAGCCTAAAAAAGAGTAAAATAAAGGTTTGAGCTCATAATTTCATCATTTCATAGTTCCTGTGCTAACATAAAAATAGAAGTTACCCCTTCTGCTTCAGTTAAATGCCGAAATGTTTAAAGAAAACAAACAGACCCTGATTCCTGACACCTTTTTTGAAACGAATACTGTATTTGCTTCTGTATGGCAGAAAACCCAACAGATTGCTGTAATATAAAAGGTGCAAAAAGGATAGAGAATCTATCATTGTTCCCATTGATTTGTACTATGATTCCAACTTCCTCACCTCTCTTCCTCCCGACCTTCATGCAGATGCTGTAAGTAAACAAATTATTCTCAGCTTTAGGTTCTATATCCATTCCCTAATGTTGTTGTGGGAAGCTCTTGAACTGGGTTACGATTACAACATCTTTGTGTTCAGTAACATTGGGGCACTGGAGAATTAAAAATAAATCAAAAGCAGTCAGGATGCAATTATGGGTTGTGTTTAGTGTTTAAGGATCATAGAGAAAAATTTACATCATGGTATCAGATCAGAAGAAAGGCAGTATGAGAAGGATACTGAATGTCTTCTGAATGGCTGTGGACAGAAAGAAAGCACTTTAAAAAACCCTTTCAGAGCCAAATTCCACCCTTGAATAGCAACGTGACCTATTCAGAGGTTTTGAATAAACAGAACTATAAATTCAGATATGTGATCAAATTCCTCTGCTTTGCCAAAAGCAAGCAGCCCATTCCTCAAATGAAATACACTCACCTGTGAATGATGTGGTATCTCTGCAAATAATCCAAGGAAAGCGCCAGCTCACAGATGTACAGTTTAACAGTTCCTTCATTAAAGTGGACGTTCTGCTGCAAATGGTAACGCAGGTCACCTCCGAGTAAGAGATCAACCACCATGAACATGTCTTCTTCATCTTGAAAGGAATACCTGGAAGAAAGAGTTACAGCTGAGATCTCAGGGCTGATGATGTAGTCACAGCCACGCCTTGGAGTGGCTCTCATTAAGGAGATCCTGGTAAGTCCCTGATTTGCTCAAAAGGCGTGCACAGAAAGGAGTTCTCACTGCTGTGGTCCAGCCCTGCAGGCTTCGATTGTTGTGGGACTCTGCATATTTAAGCATTGTGCTTTTACCCCAGTGACAACTAAGTACCATGCAGATGCTCACTCACTCCTCTTTCCCCCAGTAGGTTGGGGAGGAGAAGAAGAAAAAAGCAAAAACTTGTGGATTGAGATAAGAACAGTTTAGTGATTGAAAAAAGTAAAGTATGATAAAACCAGTAATAATTGCAATGAAAAGGAGAGAAAGAAAGAAAACCTGAGAAGAACAAAAGATGCATAACACCAGTGCTCACCACCCCCTGACTGATGTCAAGCCTGTCCCCCAGCGGTGATCAGCCCTTCCCATCCAAATCCCCCAGTTTATACTACCATAATACTTTATGGTGCGGAATAGCCCTTTGGACAGTTTGGATCAGCTGTCCCAGCCATGCTCCCTCCTGGCTCCTTGTGCAGCTCCTCACTGGCAGAGCATGAGCCACTGAAAAGTCTTTGACTTAGGGTGAGCACCACTGAGCAACAGCCAAAACCATCAGTGTGTTATCAACATTATTCTCATTCTGAATCCAAAACACCGCACTGTTCTAGTAAGAAGAAAATTAATTTTATCCCAGCTGAAATCAGAACATGAAAGCAAGCAGAGCTTGAACTACTGCCATACTACTGTCTTTTTCTAAACATGGATTAACACCTGAACGTTGCTAAAACAGTATTTAAAATACCTTGAAGGTTTTTACATTCTTAAATAACCATATACTCATTCAGGTGACAAAATGGCTTACAAAATAGTACCAATAAAAGGGAAAGCCTTGAAATACACTTGGTATTTGCACACATACAACTCTAGTTCAGTGCTTATGGAAAGTATCCTGGCAGCATTGAGAACTGCTGTCTCAGGGGTATTTTACAGATTCAATAAATATACACAATGTTCTATTAGCTGAGTATTTTTTACAGCTTGCAGCATAGGTCCAAATTCAATAAGGAATGAAACGGCAATTTTACTGCCTAACAATACTTATTTTTTTCAGTCAGCAACTTATATCCTATAAAATGACAGAGTCTTCATGGTTACTGACTGAATTCTTCTGGACCCTTTCCCAGAACTGCCTGCTGAACACTCTGAGGACCAAATTTTGATGTGATTTAAATCCTGTAAATCCAAAGGTGTAGCCAATGTACAGTATATATATACATATATAATGCTTGGGCAAGCAGGAATTTCCATATGTTTCTACTTACCTTGGCTATGCTGCCATTGCTCTGTTTTTTGTGGTCTGAGTGAACCGACAGAAACTCTCTGGATTTCGTTTCTAAATGCAAATCTATAAGATACAGTTTTTTAGTTTTCCCAAATGGGGATTGGTAAATACCTTATTTCTGATGTGAAATCACTCTTTTCTTAGAAATTGTTTTAGAATTAATTTTTATGTGAAGTTGTGTTATTTTATACCAGACATATATGGACTACTGAGAGGTGATCGACAATGATAGTGCCTCTTCCACCACCTTTGCTCCCATGAGGTGTGCAATATATGTTGGCTACAGATGTGATTCAGCTTTCTTGAACTGCAAAATTTATGCCAAGGAAATGAAAAAGAGTGGGCTTCCAGAAAACTGTGCACACCCTCCCCCCACAGGCAGAAAAGTCTATATTAGATTATTTTAATTGACAGTTATGTACAGTTTCACATTCATTCCCAGGCCTGCACTAACTGAAATGAGGCACTGCTTAGGGGTTGTCACAGATGGTTCATTTTGAATTTAATGCTTGCTATTCTTTCTGAACACAGTTTTGAGAAGCGACTTTCTCTCATACTCTGCTCTTCTGTTGCATTTCTGTGCGACTGCCAAACGCCAGGAGGGGAAAGTAATTTTATATTCATTAAGCTTACTTCTCAGTAAATCAAACCTCTGCAGCAAAATGCTAAAGTAGGTGGCACACAGTATCTTCTCACCTCTAGAGAGGCAGAATTTTGTAACACACAAACACATATACAGGTTAAAACCTCAGAAGTCTTCAAATACATTCAATTTGCTCCAAGTATTGTGTGTTACAGAACCTGGAGCAATTGCAGAAGCAAAGCTTAAACGTGTAGTTACATTTAAGATTTTTTTCTTTTTTAACACTGCTGTTATTTTAAGTACAGAAATTGTAGCATTGAGCAGAGGTAAAATCATCATTATAGGAGGCTTTGGTTGAAAGCGGTCTTAAAAATCATCTATTTCCAACCCCCTGTCATGGGCAGGGACACCTTGCACTAGACCAGGTTGCTCAAAGCCCCGTCCGATCCGGCCTTGAACACCTCCAAGGATGGGGCAGCCACAGTTGCTCTGGGTACCAGTTCCAGCACCTCACCACCCTCTGAAAAATGTTAATTTTTCCCTTCAGTTACCACGTGAGTAAGGTATGGATTTTGTTTGTTTCCTTTTTATATTAAAAAATTGAAAACAAATTGGAGATTGAAAACTCTACTTAAATGATAAGTGAAATACTGTGTCTTGTCTGGGACTCAAGAGCACTTCTGGTGCCTAAAACCATATGATTACATATCAATAGAAATAGTTCTGATGCAACTCTAGTCTTGAGGTATACATGTTCTTAGTCATTTCTTTTGGGCAGAGTGTGAAAGCGGGGTAAAGAGTGACTGCTGTGAACTTGCTTTTAAATCCAATGATTACTCCCTTTTTTTGGAAACTTACAAGTATGTTTCAAGGTGAATATTCAGTCTAGACAAAAGACCCATCAGAACCATCCAGAAATAAACGTGAAATCTTGTTCATGTCCGGATGAATGCTAACACTTGGTGAAACATGGTTTTCACTCCAACCATGTTTTTCAGCTGATGTACTCTGGTTTTCTGTGCTTGTGAGTGGGAAACGGTGGTCCTTTGTCACCTCCCAGGCAAGCTTTGATGCAACTGTAATTGTAATGATTTAAAAGAGAGATCAAACAAAGCTTTCCTCCAGGACTCAACCAATCCCCACCCATTCACTGCCTTGGGACTCTCAGGGCCTCAGGTATCTCTGGGAATCCAGGCTGGGATGACAGCAGATGGTTTTTGTCCAGGGGCTGTCAGATTTGCTAGTGAATCATTGGTCTCCTGCTACTATGCCTTGCCTCTCTGGTAAACACATGAAGTGCAATCCCTACAGACAGAGCTACAAGGCTTCCAGAAGTGACTGTACCTCTTGAACAAAGCATTTTGAGCCCAAACAGAAAAACCAAAACAAAAACCCAAATAAACAAAACTCTCAACAAAAAACAAAACAAAAAAAACCCCAACAACACCAAAACTAAACTGAGAGGTATTCAGAAGTATAGCTAATATTTGCACTAGGCAGCCTTCTCGCACAGGACACTTTTCAGAATTGTCTGGGCCATCTTGTCTAGATCATGATTTGCTAAGAAAGGTTAGAGCAGATGATCCTTGAGATCCTTCCACCCTGGTATTCTATGATTCTGTGATCTTTCATGACCTGTGGATGGAGCACAGGTCAGTTTTATTTAGATGTTGAAAGTAGAATGATGCACACCAAGACCCAGTAATTACGAAGCTCAGTATATCCTCTCTGATGTTCTGCTCTTTCACTCAGAGCCGGAGTTGGTTTTTTTCATTTGTAGTGATTATGTGTCTGTACAGAGGTAACTCTGCTGACCCTGCCAGAAGTGTTGTGCATACTGGTGTAGTTAAGACACAAGCTGTACAGGCATGGTTTGAAAGAATATGTGCATGGACATGTTCAGTGTATCAGCAGATTTTTTTTCCCCTCTCTAAATTCTATCACACCTGACACATACCGTGATGCTAATCTTATGCCTGTTCTCATGGATAATGGGGTCTTCTCTGGACAGTTGATCCAGTTGGGTCAAACCTTCATGGGTGGCATTTCTCTGAGTGTCTGGATCAGACTACAGTGTGATTAAGACCATTCCAAGATATTTTCTGGAGGGTAAAGAAGTTCATCCTGGTGAAAATATGTGTCTATGACCTAGAGGAGGGCTTGGGCATGGCGAACAGGAGAAAGCCTTTGGAGCTGATAGACACTCCACTAAGCACATCCTGCAGCTACCAATTTCTAAGGTACTGAATGCAGAGCATGAGTTTCTTCAGGTCCTGCTGTGCAGCTGGATAAGAAATGGTATTGTTTTCCTCCTACCCTGCCTTGAGGACTAACAGGACTTCATGTACCAGCTTAGACAACTTGGTTTGTCATGGCCACAAGCAATCTAGTCCTATGGCTCTCTCCCTCACACAAATCCAGTATTCTTTCTTTAAATAAGAAATTAAATACTACCTTTATCTTTTATTCTATTTCAATATTTCAAGAAATAAGAGCTTTTGATTTATTGGTCTAAGAATTGAAATAGACAAGTTAAATATTGGCTATGGGAGAAAGAAATCTTTGAAACTGTTGCTGCAGGTTGGGGAGGGGCTGGTGGCAAATCAGACCAGTGGAAATTAGTTTTTGAGAAAACACTGTAATTTTACTTTTGTAAGTTTCTTATCTGCTCAAAGGTAAATGACATAGAAAAGGGTTGATTGGTTTTTGAAGTAAACTCAGAAGTTGTTTGGGATTTTTGTGTTAACCATGTAGCTGAGAAATACCTGCTGAATTAATTGTAACATTGTGACTTATATGGAATATTAATCAATTGATATTGAATACCAATAATACATTACTAGCTTACCCTAAAGACAAAATTTTAATCCTTCTTGAAATGAAAGAGTAAATGACTTGAAGTAATAGTTCTTGTTTCTTAAGTAGTGTCATTATCCAGTTATAGGAAAACTGTTCTAATTACAGACCCAGCCTCTGATTTCTCTTGGTTGAAGAAAAGTTTTAATACATTAGAATCATCTTTCTCCAAATTAAGATAAAATAATAAAGCCCATGGCAAACAGGGAATTGAATTTTTGATTATCTTCAGACAGGAAGATAAACTATTATTGAACATAGTCCTCAATGGCAACACATTTAAACAAGTAACTTTTTTAATAAGTTATATCTGTTTCCACATTTATATCTGTATATTTGTTTTAATACTATTTAATTTTTGTATTTATATCATATTTGTATTTATTATTTGTAACTCTGTGTCTTCATGAAAGCAGTTACAAATGAATTATTAAGATAATTTTCCCTCTTTTCACTCCTTCTTTTTAGTTAACCAGAGTAATTTTTCATCTAAATCCTTCTAGTTGAGACACCCAGTATTCATATATCTTGTTTCATACGAATTACCTGGGGAAAAGGACATCATTATGGATATTTTATATATTACTTAAATTAAAGATTAAAAACGCATTAGAAAAATTTCATCATTAAGTGCAAACCTAACTTCATAATCTTGAGGTAATCAGTTAAAGCAAGATATGCACAGTTCATATATTCAGAAAACACTTCTGCTTTCCATTGAATACAACAAATGATTGATCCTTGGTGTCTCCTAACGACAAAATTAAAGAAAGATCCTTTTTCAGTTTTCCCCTGGTAACATTAAAGGGACATGGTAATTTTTTCAATGACATAAAGCCCCCACTGTAGATTTTCCCAGTGTAGATGTAGATGCCATTTCTCAATATGGTTGCCTTGCTTTTTTCTCCTACCAGTGCAATTAATGTAATGATGTTATAGAATACCCCTCAGCTGCTGTGAAGCAGCAACCGGTTCACCCAAGACTTGCTGCACTGAAAAACAACAGGTCACTTAAAGGCTTGAATAATTTGGCATTTGCCAAAGAACAGTTAGTCAGAGAAGAAAAATAACAGAGCTCTCTTGTATGGGTACAGTGGAATAAAATATAGACATAAGTTAGTATAATTATAGGTTATAATATAGGTGCCAAAACCAGCAACTTTGCTCAGTCAAGCATCAAATCATTACAAACTTGCCTGTGCTGAAAACTATTACACCCACTGTGACTGGGAATAGCAAATACTTACCTTTGAATTATGTGTTTCATAAAATGAGGTGTCCAAGCCAACCAAATTAATGTTTTTGCTTAAGTTTATGTGTTCTGCCAGCCAAGGACAAGCCTCAAGAGACAAAGCTTCAAGATTTATTAACTTGGTAAATACAAATATGCAAGTATTTTGGAGGCATGTTGGAAATGTTCCTTCATGTCTGTTTTTGCTTACATTTCTATAGATTTCTTTGCTCTTTTGGAAAATGGACAAACTATTGGGATTTGAGATTTATGCTTGCAAAGTATTTAACAGAAGTCTATTGTTGGAAAGAAATGGAAATATGCCTATTTCCGAACCCAGAAAGACAAGAGTCATTTCTACAAATGTTGTTAAGAACAAAGGACAATTACTTCCTTTATTCTTCCTATATTTCTTTACAAATATATGAAAATATCTTTCAGTATTTTCTATTGAAAACTTTTGAGAACAGGGAGTTTCTTCTATAAAGAGTTGTTTATGCTTTCACCTTCTCGAATTCTATTCAGCGCTGAAGTGACCAAATAAAACAGGTAAGAAAAATGCCTAAATAAAAAATGGCCTGAAATTAAGTTGAAAGATGACAAAAATTTGTTTCAATAAAGACAGTAAGAGACATGTCACAGACTTATTAGCATAGTAAATATTCACCATTAGCTCCCATTCAGGCAAGGATTATTAATTAGAGGCAGTTCAGTATTTATCCTCACATGGAAGAAAATTTTCTCCCTCCAGGAAGTTGAGAAGACCACAAATCCTCTCTGATCATCTGGACATGAGCTGGCCATGTGCACTCACAGCCCAGAAAGCCAAAGCTGTCCTGGGCTGCATCCAAAGCAGTGTGGCCAGCAGGATGAGGGAGGGGATTCTGCCCCTCTGCTCTTCTCTCCTGAGGCCCCACCAGCAGTGCTGCATCCAGCTCTGGGGCTTCCAGCACAGGAAGGACATGGGCCTGCTGAAGCAAGTCCAGAGGAGGCCACCAAGATGATGAGAGGGATGAAGCACGTCTTCTAGAAGGAAATGCTAAGAGAATTGGGATTGTTCAGCCTGGAAAAGAGAAGGCTTTGGGGTGACCTAACTGGGGCCTTCCAGCACCTGGAGGAAGCCTACAAGAAAGAGAGTATGTAGGGACAGGACAAGGAGGAATGGCTTTAAGACAAGTTTAGATTAGATATTAGGAAGAAATTCTTTACTGTGGGGGTGCTGAGGCATTGGAACAGGTTTCCCAGAAAAGTTGTGGATGCCCCTACCCTGAAAGTGTTCAAGGCTGGGTCTGGTGACATTCTGAGCAATGCGGTCTAGTGAAAGGCATCCCTGTCCACGGCAGGGGAGTTGGAACTAGATGAACTTTGAGGTAGGTCCCTTCCAACCCAGACCACTCTGTGATTTTATGATCATTCCCATATGCACTGTCACAGCATTTGGCTCAGTTCATCAAAAGATACATGACCATGCCATGGGCAGGCAGCAAACAGTAATGAACTACACATGAAAAAGCAAAATGCAATATAAATAACAGTTGTTTGCTCTTTCCCTATGCACTTTGCTTTCAGCTAATGAAATAAAACTCATTACTATATTTTTGCATGCGCAAACTACAGTTATTGATCAATGCTGTTTTGAAGTGTTTAAGCTCTTTGTGAGTCCTGATCATTTGAGATGGTTTGTTTTAGAGCACCTTTTCTTTCACTCCTTCACCTGGTTCTAATCAACTAATACTTTGCTCCACCTAAAAGAAGCTTCTTTATTTCTGCCTCTGATTTTGCAAATGCTAGTGGAGGAAGAGGTCATTTGTGATGTGAGTTATGGTAATAACTCTGGATAGTGAGAAAGGGCAGGTTTAGATTTGATGTTAGGAAGAAATTCTTTACTCAGAGACACTGGAACAGGTTGCCCAGAGAAGCTGAGGATGGCCCATTCATGGAAGTGTTCAAGGCTAGGTTGGATGGAGCTTTGAGCAGCCTGGTCTGGTGGAAGGTGTGTCTGCCCATTGGAAATAAATGATCATTAAGGTCCCTCCCAACCCTAACCATTCTATGAATATACGGTATTTTGCCTGTCTTTGATCATGGTGATATTGTAGAGAAACCATGTGATTAAATGTAGGTGGTCATCTACTAAATGAGAAAGAGTCTTACTGTTTTCAGTTCCTTTTAGGCTGGGACTGAAGCGCTTAGATCCAGGGTTTGCCCACAGCCCACAGCCATGTGGGATCTTCTACACTGTGATTAAGTAGTGTTCACTAAACATTAAAATAGACCCACAGAATAATTTTGAATGGAAAAGCTCTTCAGATGTCAGCAAGTCCAACCTCCTGCTCAAAGCAAGGCTAATTTCAAACTAGATCAGGTTGCCTGGGGCCTTATCCAGGGCAGTTTTGAAACTCCCCAAGGATAGGAATTCCACAGCTTCTCAGGGAAGCATGTTCCAGCCACTCATTTAGTTTCGAAGAGACATTATGTTTACATCCAGTTAGGATTTCTCTTGCTGAACTGTGCCTCTTAAGTCACTCATCCTTTCAGTGTACATGAGTTCTTCTCCTTCTGTAGGTACTGCCTTCTTCATGTCATCACCACCACACCTTGGGTAGTGGAAGGCTGTAAATAGTTCCCTCCTTCAGCTCAGCAGTGTTATGTCCCAGCTCTGCTGTCTAACCCAGGAGCAATGATACTTTCTTAGATCTTGTAGAAAAGGGCTGGATGACCTTATTCCAAGGAAGACCACTGTAGTAGGTGTAGGTATCACTTTTGAGATGATGAATGGCATTAGTTAAAACTTTCGTGAACACTAGTTTAAGGCCTAGAAAATTTCAGACAAATAGGATGAATTTTTTGTACACTATGAACAATCAAATGGAGGGAAAAAGCCACACTGCTATCAATTACTGTGACTCCAGAAACATCTTTATTCCCACATATTAAGAGCTGTTTTTGCAAATGGCTGGTCTCTAAAAGTGTTTTCTCATAATTTGTTTTTCAGGAGAAAATTAATTACTTTTCTGGCTCATTTGCTCATATACTTGTAGACTTAATGGCACAGCCTCATGATAAAGTCTGTGTTTTCTCAAATATTATTAGACCAATGATAAAGTAATTTGCAAATGAATGCAAAATAGGCTCATTTCTCAGTCTATTTGTTTAGGATTTTCAGCAGACTTGGATGCAAAATCCTCAAAGCTCATTTTAATTGTTTTGCTATCATGCAAAGCACGACAGCTTTCACCAGCCTCACTCAGTTTTACTCCCTGAGCCCAAAGTCAGCTTCATTCTTCATCAGTTTTTTTCCAAGTGTTTTATCTTTCATGCATCTTCTGTTGAGTGGAATAAAGAAAAGTCTCCACTATCTTCTGTTCTATTTATAGTCTTTAAAATAGGTACATCACAATTACACATGAGAGCTCTATTCTGCTTGAGCAAATTAGAACATATATAGAAGGCACTTAGGATTTGTTGACACTCTCATCTGAATGCAGCCTCTAAAATCCATTCAGCTGTGTTGGAGATGTGCTGTGACTTGGCGAATGTTCACCAAGTTCTTCATTATCACTTCGTGTTATTATCACTGCCAATTTATAACACTTCATATGCACGTGGCACTACAGCAGTAGCAATTATGTGTGTAGTGCCAACCAGGCTCTCTTGTCCCTGGCTTGTCTCAAACGCTTCCAGTTAAAGCAGGCAACAGACGGCCTATGTGATGAACTCAGGGAAATTATTCACACAAATAAAGGCCCCACTACCAATACAGGAAACTGCTCACCTAGAAAAATAGGTACTTCAGAAAGGTGTGGGCAAGGAAAAAGCTCATGGGAAATAATGGACTGAAAGTTTAGACCCAATTTGAGACGCAGATCAAGAGCTCAGTCTGTAACTTGCAAAGTTTGATATACTCGTAAATTAAGGAATCACAGAATACTTTAGATCGGAAAAGACCGGCAAGATCAAGTCCCACCATTAACCCAGGACTACCAAGTCTACCACTAAACCATGTCCTTAAGAGCCACGTCTACATGTCTTTTAAACACCCCCAGGGATGGTTACTCTATCACTTTCCTGGACAGCGAGTTCCAATGCTTGATATGGTCCATCCTGATAAGTAGAAAATCAAGCATAAGAAGAAGGAAGCCAGCATGGATGAGCAAGGACATCCTAACTGAACTCAGGAAGTAAAAATAAGTGTACAAGAGGTGGAAGTAGGGGTGGGTGATCCAGGAAGAACACAGAGTTATCTGATCTTGCAGAGACAGGGTTAGGAAAGCCAAGGCTGACCTGGAGTACTGCATTCCATTCTCGGCTTCCCAGTCCATGAAGAGTAAAGCACAGGGCCACGAAGATGAATAAACGACTGGAGCATTTTTCATATGAGAAAAGGCTGGGAGAGCTGGGACTGTTCACCCTGGAGAAGGTTTAGGTGGGATCTCATCAAATACCTGATGGGCAGAAATGAAGAAGAGGGAGACAGACTCTTCTCAGCGGTGCTCTGTGACAGGACAAGTGGAAATGAGCACAAATTAAAACACATGAATCCCATGTGAACACAAGAAAATATTTCTTCTGTGAGGATTGTCAAACATTGGTTTGACAGGTTGCTCAGAGAGGCTGTGGAGTCTTCCTTTGAGGAGATACTAAAATCCCAACTGGGCAACCTGTCTTACGTGACTCTGCTCAAGCTGGGTGTTTGCATTAGGTGAACTCCAGATGTCACTTCCAAACTAAACAACTCTGTGATTCTGCAATCTTTTCATTGCAGCAGCTAACTAGCTTTCTAAACTACATACAGTTAAAGGAGTGTTGAAGAATAGAATTTGAGCAGATGTTTGTCTCATGGAGAATCTCCTCTGTTTCTCTTCCCTCTTTCTCACAACCTCATTATTTGAGGTTCACAGAACTTCATTTGGTGGAAGATTTTTTAAAAAGTAGTTACCAATACTAATAGAGATAAACACTAACTACTAAACAAGGATTTCAACCTGATCAAATAACCCAAAGTTTTAGAGCACAGAGCAATAAGATTGTGCTGAGACAACAGAAGATAATGACAGAAAACTGTTGCAGGTCTGGAGTTATACTATGCTGAAACCCAAAGTTCAGCAGTCAAACTTGTGATAGATTACAACAAATGATTCCAAACTCTCTCTGTGTTTAACTTCAAACACTCTTATATTTATGTACAATCTTGTGTCTTTTTTTCAGTTTTATGAAGCAAAGAATCAAAGTTGCAGCACTTATCATTAAGCTTCAATCACAACAAAATTTAATCTTCAGCACGATTCATTGAATGAACAAGTCACATACTGGAGTTAAGAATAGGTATAAATCTTCGCTGTGTATAACCTTAGACACTGCACTGATTGTATATGTGTATCTCTGTATGCTTGGCACTCCACATGAGTTGAGAGGCATAAAATAATGATTTTCTTTTTCATTTATTTAGGCATGAACTAGATTTTCCTCTGAGCTAAACAAACCCCTTCATTTTCCTGGTATGAAACCTAGAAAAGGCAGAACAATCTTTCCTTGCATGCATACACCTTCTGTAACTAGTTTACTCATTGGAATTGGACAGATTTCCTATCATCCCTTTCTCTCTTCCTGACTTCACTGTAAACTAAAATTTCTCACTGCTACTGACATAAACAGTTTTCTTTTGTTAGAAATACACAAACACTCTTCAACCAGCTCCCAGAAAATCTCCACCACTCCAGTATAATCCTGGTGAGTAAAGCCAGCTACTCAAAAGGTTTCACTCAAGCAGCTTCTCTTGCTTTCTATCAATAAAGAGTTAATTTAAAACTGTGGTGCTGAAGTATAATGCTTTCAATCATGTGCCTACATATTAGCAGACACCTACTAACATTTTCAGACATTCCTCTTAGTATGATGTCCTTCATTTCTTAATTGTGGGCATTTCTAAAATGTTAAAATAAATTAAACAAGATGGACCAAAACACATCTCACTCTGTCAAATTTTTACTAGCTCATTTCAGACTTACCCCCTTAATTGGCATGCAAGTTATTTTGCAAGCTTTCCAAACCCAAAAGATGAAGCAATAATCTGAATAGTAATGTGAAGGATGTAGTGCAAAACAAATCAGGCTTATTGTTTCTCTGTCATTTTAAACGAGGACAGAAAGCTGTTTTCAGTTTCAATTTAAAGATAATTTCCTTCACACAAAAATTTCCTTACAAAATTCAATTTCCATGCAAAAAACAATTCTTCTGGAAGGAATGTAAGATAACAGTGTGATTTAAGTGATTCTTCAAGCAGTATGAGCATACATGAAAGAACCTTTTTTTTTATTGTTGTTTCTCATCCACATACCAAATCTAGGAGAAACCTTAATCTAAGTGGGCACATGCTCAGCAACTCACTAGAATTGAGTTACTTAGCTCCAATTTTGTCCAGACTACCTTTGGGCACATTATTAATGTACTTTGGGTTAGAAAAGTAGTTTCTCTATGGTCACTGTGCAGTAAGCAGGACAACTATGGTCCTGCTCATAGGTTCGGTAACTACCTTCTAGAATTTCCCTCTCTTTCCCACTGATTACAGAGGCAGACCAAAGTGATGAGACTGATGTCTGAAATGAGCTGGGAAGAATTCGGGCTCTCTGGAGCTTGTCTTTTCTGTTTTGGGAAATCCCTATTATGGTCAGTGCATCACATTCACCTGTACATTTTGACTGCTACAGAAGGGTTGATAATTATGACTGTCAGTGAACGTTTTTTGTTTGATCAGCAGAGAAAAAGATAAGACACATTTTCTGACTTATGCTGATCTTACAGGTTTTGGGTTCCTTCCGTAACTGTGGTGCATATCTTGCTTCTGATCACTTAATTGATTTTGCATTTAACTCCAGGAAGATACACCTTCATCTATTCACATTAAAAAGGCAGGAAAGGCATTAACTTGCAAATACAACGTTATGATGCATAAGCCAGGAAAAGGGCAAATAATGAAAACTTCCCTAATTTTCTATCTGCGTTGCTTGACCCCATCTGAAGAAGCTTTTTGTTAATGTTCTATTTAATGTAAGTGGCACCTTGTTCTTTAATAAGAACAAGATTTAGTGCAAGGAGACAGGGAAAGAGTGAGGAGCCCTTCAGGTTAGGGATCCTGAATTTAGAAGGAGATTCTTTAAGGCAGTTATAGGAATAAGTAAATTAAATAAACATAAGCAATACTCCTGTGCTTTTTAAGTTTTTTTTTATATTGCTCTCTCTACAATAATCCCAGCATATCAGTGAAGCTGAAAGGAAGAAAAGCTGCTCAAAAATCTCCTCTGTTTAATGCATCTTACACCTGCATAATGATAAGCAATTGAGTTTCTCCAGATAACTGTAGTGATCAGTCACACAGATGGTCACAAACTAACCTGCATTGGCTCACAGCAGTGTAAGGATTCAGACTAGGACATCTCTGTGGTTATTTCTCAGCTGGCAGCATCTTATACTCAGTAATTTGAATATGAGCAGTCAGATAATCAATGCTTATTACTCATAGTGTTCTGTTTTATGGCAGCTCTTGTGCCATGCTCATGCCACTCTTACTGCCATAGGAGGCAGTGAGGCTTCCATTTGTATTTTGTGTATGTGCCACATGTTCATGTCCCCTCCTTTTCTCAGCACGGGAAGTGGAACATCTTCCCTTGGTATGTCTTTTGGGTCATTTTGTTTTCTGAAACATGCAGCACTGTGAGTGCTATGTTAGGAATGTTCTTCCATGCTCTCAGCAGATACAGAAGTTGTTTGATACAGTTCTTAGAGCCTGGTTAAGACTATAGCCCTAAAGAAAAAAATAAAGGAAAACCTTTTATTGCTTTACTTTATCCATGAATTAGCCATATCTCTGTACAAATATATTTTTCAGAGAAGATGTGCTGAATGGGAATTTATGATCTCATCATGTGAAAAAAACCCAAACCCAAACCCAAACTCTAATTCTGCTGTATTCTCTTTGTTTAAATTTTCTGGGAATTAGTCTCAATGATTCACTGTTCTTTATTCATTGTAACTGCTGTCAAAGAGCAATATTTTTGTCATGGTAGAAAATTATTTCAGAATATGAATGATCAAACCTTACTGCCACCCTTAGATTCAGCATCTTGTTTTTCCAATTCCAATTATAGTCACAATAAATGTTAATATTTGTTATAAAACTGAGATAACTCTTGCCTTTCTAATTTATAGTTGAGTTTATCAAGTTGATTCAGAGCAATCACACAGAAGCAACTTCAGATGTCAACTACTATCATTCTATCTCACCCCAGACATTTAAATTATTCTGCAAAATTGTCTGTCAAGCCTTCAGTATTTCCTCTTCCTTTTTTTTAAATTTAACATGTCAGAGTCATGTTATTTGTGGTAACACTGCTTAGGTTAATAGAGGTGCAGAGAGGAGGAGCATGTCAAACCATCAGGAACAAGGGAGAGACTCCAATGAGAGCAAACAATATCACCTTCAAGAGCACCATTGCACTAAGTGAACTAAATCCTGGGCTGTACACAGGGCCTTTGTCATCAGGCATCTTTTTTCCAGATTCAAACAGAAGTAGACTTGAAGGAGTAATACTGAAAGCTTCCTCACAGGCACTGCTTCCCAGCTTCCACATATAGGGCTTCTTGAATCACTATTTCTATATTAAGAATACAACAAAATGCAGCAGTTATTAACTGAATACTGTAGATACAAATGGACTTACTGGTGTCTATCAGGAAGACTCCCCTGACTGCAAGTTCTGCACTACTGCAGGCCACCTTGCCAGAGACAGGTTGCGCTACTGGTTAAGATGAGACAAGGAATAAATTGGATGCAATGGTTGTGGATGGCCAAATCTACAGCTGAAGAGCTACAGTACATTCTCTTGAATTGATGAGCAAATGGCTGGGCAGTTGCTTTTTCCAGTGGCTCAGGACAGGATGGAGTGTTGCTTCCTTTCCTGACCTATCCTGCCTCTGCACAAGTATGTCCTGCTCTTACCTTGAATCTCCCTTAACATGTTTCCTTATAAAGAAAATAGGAGGGGAAAGGAAATTTAAGCAACTCTTCTCCAAAATTTGGTTCACTGATGCTTATAAATGTCCATGGAAATCCCAGACATAAATCTTTTTAATGTGTGCCCAACCAAAGACTACAAAAGCTGGGAGAGGCGCCAGCCTGGTGACACAACAGCTTCAGAGCAGGGCAGTCCAGACACTGAGGTGGGTGTAGATCTTCTGGCTCAGGCAAGCCAGCAGCCTGCATATGGGAGAAGAAGGCAGAAATTCAACCTGAGAGCTCTTTCTTCTTCACAACCCACTAGCAAAAGAGCTAAGAGTCTGGCTGTCTAACAGTCCTCCAGGCAAGAGAAGAAGGGGGCAGGTTTCCAACAAAATGTTTTAATTGACGTGTCTTCAGAACATTTGATTCACTTTAATTGAGGTTCCTCTCATTTTTCTGTAAAAGTCTCAGCCAGGTTCAAACACAGCAAATTTATCTTACTGCACACGAAGAGAAAATGATTATAAGCTGCCCTCCCAAGTTGTATTTGTCTTAATTTGAAGTAATAATTGAAGTGGATCTGACTCTCTGTGCTAAGGCTGGCAGCTGTAGCTAAATTGGATGGGACAACGGAAACAATATATTCCTTTAATAAGCTAGTATGAGACTGAAAACCGTTTGCATTTGGGACTGGGACCAAGAAAGAAACATCACTTTGCTGAACACATTAACCAAGCTTCTAACAGAGGCTGATGGCAATTTACACACTATAGCAGAGAGCGGGGAGATACTTTTAGCATGCAAATGTGTAGGCTGAAGATGTAAATTTATCCTCTGACAGAGGGAGGCAAATAGCTGCAGAAATGATCCTTTCTGAATGCATGTGTTAACTGCAGTCTTGAGCACAGACAGGGTAATGCAGCGGAAGCAGTCGAGAAAGCCGAAATTCTGAGAATGAAGTTGGGTAACAGCCTAAAAACAAAACTGGCAAGGACAAAATCTTAACTTGTTTCTTAGTCTCACATTCTTCTTTAATTCTTAGGCCATATCTCTAAATAGGCAGGAAAAAAGTAGGAAATTCTTTGTTTCTATAGGTTCATCCATGTGCAAATATGGAATCACCTGGAATCAGCCCTGAGCACTACACCAGTGTGATAAATCTGTCATCTCTCCTCTCTTTTCTAGTGATTAAAATATTCAGCATCCTCACAAACTTGTAGCTGGGAGGAAATGAGGAGTGCAGAGCATCCTGCACATCCTAGTGAGGCTGTTACCCTACTGCTCTGGTTTGTGGTTCTGTCTCAGGAAAGGAAAGTATAATGCAAGCTGTAGGAGTGGCTGCTCTGCAAAACAGAAATGAAAAGAAAGAAAGGAATGTTTGCAACCATGGGCAAGGCACACACTGCCTTCTGTCACTGCTCTGCATTTTGTCAACAGCATCCCATTTTAACGGAAGCACAGCTCTTCTGTTGTGCCCAGCCAGATCCCCAGGTCAGAGGTTTTTGACTCTGACTTCCCAGTGCAGGAAAAATCAGACAGCACCGGTTAGAGATGAAACAGTCTCTTTCGAATGGATATTTACAAGAAAACCAATATGAAATTTCTGTCTTTACACGGCAGCTTATTATGTAGAAGGGAGAGAACAAATGCCCCATGGACCACTGTCATTAGAAAAGACCTGATTATTGTCCCTCTTTCACTTCTGAGAAAGGATTCCATTTGCCATCATGGAGGAGGGGAGTCTGGGCTGTGACACTGCCCAGCTGTTCTTACACATCCAGCCTGTGGGCTCCAGATCACCTTCTCACTTTTCTTCCCTGCTGTCCTCAACACGGGTTCCAAGATCTCCACCCCAGCTCTCTGTTTGTAGAGATTTATATTGTACTAAAGCATCTCCCTTCCATTTTGGCTCTGCACCAAATCACATCCACCCAAATTGCTTTCCAGTGAAGCATCTCTGACTTAATCACTGAGCAGTGATTAAGTTCACTCATTAAGTGCATATAGTTCATATAGAAAAGCAGATCCAAACCAGAATCTTTAAGCAAGTCTTCCCTGCTGGGAGGCAGGTCATTCAAAAAGAAGCCCACTACTTTTTGCATAGAAGTGACTGGCACTTTCTTACATATGAAATTAGTAAAGAAAACCACTATTTAATCAGAAAAGCTCAAAAATTATCTCATCTGTAACATAACATTTATAGTGAGGTGGATGTTATGGTCTGTGCTCAGAAAGATAAGAGCGGAGCATGAGATAAAAATTCACCTCAAGTGAATCATCAAGAGAATAATATTAAAAATAAAAAAAAGGGCCAATACAATTATTTTCCCAAATTCCAGAGTGTAAATCACCTTATCTCACAGACTCAAGTCCTCTGTCACAATATGGGCAAAAAATAATTAATGGCAAAAATATGCATTCACACCCACCACACAAAACTCCATAGACTTGGATAAAAACAAAAACTCCATAGACTTGGATAAAAATCAAAGCAATTACTACAGAAGTAGCCAAAAATGTTCATTTAAAAGACCTATTTAAATATCTATAAGGAAGGATAAGCTATTTGTTTGTTCCTTTGCTACCATTATAACTTGCTGCTTTTGTTATTGGCACTGCTGATGCAGAGAACTGGTGACAATTCTCTAAAGGATGATCTCAAAGGGAATGGGAAAGGGAACAGAAGAACATCAGCATTTAGTGAAATGTTAATAGGGTGAAAACTGTAAAATCAGCTGATGGCAGCATGAGGCCATCAAGGTACCAGCAGTATTGAAGCTTGGTGTCCATGACAGTGTCATAAATTCTGTATGAAATTAATATTTAAAAGGCAGGAAGGAAGTCCTCTGAAGCACCAGGGTTTCATCGGAGCGCACACTAAAAGGCCAGTGGACACCTCAAACTAAATATTTCCAGAAAAACAGTTTGACAGCCAGAAGAGTTATTCAGTACTTTCCCAAAGTCCCCAGCCATTTTCCACATCAAGGGTATAACTAAATTCTCTGGAGCAAAATCTTCGTAGCATTGATGGTCTGCTCATATATTTATCAGATCTGCTGACATGTATATTTGACTTTTTCAAATATTCTGAAATATGCACTTTCTTTTCAGCTAGAGCAATCTTATTTTTCTACCTAGCCAGAGTTACGATTTGGGAGGCAATAAAAAGGTGTTTTAGATGACTAATAATTTCACCTCTAGCAAGTAGATTAGTATTCTTTTCTGGCATTTAATTGCACCGTGTAAAAAAAAAAATACCCAAATGCTTTTAAACAATTGATGAAAGTCCAAATGTTCTTTTTATAACTTTTCTTTTATATAATTACAGAATACTGGGTATTTATTAATTTGCTTACAAACAGAAATTTCTGTGTATTTGACCAGTAATTCACAAGAAGACATTAATTGGTTTTGTTTAATTTTTACCCTCCCGGCTCCTGCATTTCAAGATAGTGGGTCAAACTCTGTATTTTTTAATTTTGGGGAATTCTGAATGATAAAACTTTCTAGGACTTTCCATTTCTTCCTTTTTCCACAGTCATGTTAATTACTATTCTACAAGCACTCAAATGAAGCATAGTAAGAAGCAGAAGAGAGAGAGATAATGTTAACTGAGCGTTTATTTCCTGAAGTCAAATTAGTGAGAAATACCATTTTCAAAATGCCATACTAAGTTCACAATAAACTGCTTTTACTAAATCAGTACACTGGTCACTTTTATGTTAGTTCCAAACTTCAAAAGACACAAATTAAAGCAATTTCAAACCCACCTCATTTTCCAACCAGCTCCTGCTCCAAATGAGAACACCCAGTTTCAGGGACCGTGCCAGCTCAAAGAGTCAATCCCTTCATTAAAAGAAAACTGAAGTGCTCACAATTCATTAGCAATAATCTTGTCTATTAAATCATCATAATTGTCACCTCTCCCAGAACAGACCCATTTCTTGTCAAGAGTGTTCTCATCCCTTACCAGCTCTTCCCCAAACTTATCTGCACTGTTCCAGAAACTAATTTTTCATCTCAAGTTATATCCTTCTTTTCTCCTGCTCTTCAAGTTCACCTGTTCAAGGTCAGCTTACCAACAGTATGCCCTTAGGATGAGGCACATGGGCAACCTGCTCTATCTGCTCTTTCCCCCGTTCACATCTCATTCTCCCCACAGAGACAACTTGTGTCCGTGTATGAACAGTTTATTCATACAATTCCATCAGGGTCGCTGGTTTTCTCAGGGCTGGACTTGTTGTTATCAGCAGAAAAGCTGCTGTGTAAATCCACTGCTTGCATATCCCTCTGTTTCTGTGTCCAAGGTTTACTTGTCGTACCTGACCCAGTCACGAGATACAGCACAAACGCACTGAGATTTTAAAATAAAATATATGAAGCAAATCTCCTCCCAGCAGTCATCTTTATGCAGGAAAGGGAGAAATCAAATCTTCAAAGCCTTTAAAGAGAAGGAATTGATACGAATTAAAGAATTAATAGGCCTCAAGTACAGTACTGATTAGCGACTTCTAATGGGTTTCCCAGTATCCCTGTGAATTATGTGGGTAACACTCGTGTCTCCATTCTAGTAATACATTTGAAATAATAAGATAACCTAAAGCTGCTGAGAACTGTTCATCTCATTAGTGGAATCCAATATTAAAAGGATTTCTCAATTCCTATCTGTGGGAACACTCTGCCAGAAGAGCTCAGGTCAGCTCTAACATCAAATGCAATGAAATGCTGTTCAGTGTCTTGGTGTGTATCATTTGATTATTTTAAATACTCAGTGACTGTAATTGCCTTTCTTTCTAATGGCTGGTTTTAATTAGTCAGTGGCTCATTAGCATGTCACAGGTGCAGTTCTTTAAATAAATGGTAGAATATTTCTTTATTGATATTTCAGGTGATTCAAAAGAAAAGAAGGGAAATTTCATGACCAAAACTTCAGCTTTTGGCAGTTATTGCAGAAAGACGATCTGATTCTATGCTGTAATGCCATGGTTTTTAATGTTCATATTATAGCAAATTTCTAAAAGACTGATGAGATATAAGAGTCAGGACATTTGTAATTCACTGGTGAAAGAGGTGATACGGCCAACAAATGAGTTTGAAAGTCTAAATAAGATTTGTTAGATTTAATAATGAAAATGAGGTGCTGCTGTTTTCACAGAGTTACTGGATATTTTAATCAGTGGAATCAATAATTACCAGCTACTGCTTATAGGAATGTGAATGTTTTTCTGACAGAGTGGTTTCTGGGCTATTGCATCTGCACATGTACATCTACAGTTGTCGGGATGTTCATTTTGAATCATGACTGGTTAACCTTGGCACATGCCTTTAGTTGAACAAACACTTTATGCTATTTCTTACCACTCAACTCACATGTAAGTGATTTTATAGCACAGGAAACACAGTAAGTGTTGTCAAAAGGGAAGTTCACTTAAGAAAATTATTCCAAGCCAGGACAAAAAAGCAATTAAGATGAATACCCATCATAATGATGGCATATACATCATGTTTCATACCATTTACAGAGAGTATCTGAAAGTTCTACAAAATGTAAAAATTTTACAAAATTTACAAAAATCTCACACACTTTTGGTGTGTGAGAGTCTGCCAAAGAAACAAAACATCAGTCCACCTATAGACAATTAACTAAAATATTCAAGTGATTTAATCACCCATTTATACACAAATGCCTAATATTTTCAGGCCACCAAAGAAAAAGTCTTTGTAGTCTAGGTGTTTTGATTGTGAGGAATCAATTAGCTGAGCTTTCCTGCAGTATAAATGGTTGCAAGATCCCATTTTCACATTTGGGAAGGGATAGTTGATGGTATCACATTCACTCTTTACTCACACTTTTTCTGTGTCAGAACCAAGCTGTTTGAATTGCTCAAAGAATTTAACTACTGGAATAAAATTTAGAAATTTAATAAAAAATTTCAGGGTTAATTTTATTAATTCATCAACAGTATTTTTTCTCTGTTAATCCCACACAGGATACAGTAGGATTTGGGTTGTAGGGAATGCTGACAATATTGATAAAACCAGAGATACTCTTGTGCTTCTGTGCCATTATATTTGAATAAAAATATTGTGATTTTAACAACAAAGAAAATTTTTCAGGCTTTTCTTTTTCTTCCCTTTTTTTCAGCTTTCAGTTAATATATTTGAGCTCTTCACCATTACATGATAATCACACATTAAGTGACATGCTTCAGATATGAGTCAATTTTCCACAGTTCCTCAACTTCAGGAACTTTAAATAAAAACAATGTATAGAAAAAAAAAATTTCTTTCAGATTTTATAGAATATTTTATCAGGGCTCATTCTTCCTTTTTCCACAATATTTCATTTCCTCTCCTATAAGCACTCAAATCATTCAGAACTGCTTTTGAATGACACACGTCTCTCAACTATTTGTTCCCCGTGGTGAAAATGTATTTTTTCCAAAACACAGTTTAGCCAATTAATGTCCCTGGGCTCTATTGTTTCACTTAAAGAGCATCAGAAATATTCCTGATCTATATTTGATTGAAGCAGTTGCTGATTTTATAGTTGCAGTTTTTGTGGTCAAGATGTCTAATTTGCTAGTCACTGACCCCTGAAACTTGGTTTCCACTTGACATGGAAAATGTATGATGAAGCACTGCATATTCTGACTTTGATCTGAACATCTAAGCCCTCCATTTGGAGGACATACACACATGAATCAAAGAAAAGTGTAAAACTCTGGGGTGTATCCTAATTTCAGAGTAGCAGTTGCACTATTAATTCTGAACTTTCTACTTGACTATTCACTTAATGGAATGAAACAGAATTATAGCAGGAGGCAGAATGTGATTCAAGCTCAAGTCTGGCTTTTGAATTACGAATGGCTGCATTATCTTTGCACTAAGAGAAAGGCAAAGTAGTAGCTAATAATCTGCAACAGAATCGAAGTACAGAAGAAAAGAGAAGTTAATTTGCATGCTTTTCAATTTTTATGGAAGACTGGAAAACAAAATCTAGCAAGCAAGATTAAATTATGTGTTAGAAGAGTACCAGGAAGAGAAAAACACATGAAAATACATAAGGGGAAAGCAGTGAGGGAGAAAAATCTCTCAGCAGGGAATTCTTCAGTTATTTGTCAAAACCAGGCAGATAGTGATGTACAAAACAACTCAACTATTTCCTAACAATTGGAAGATGTTCCCAAACAAAGACCAAAGCACAAGGAGAATGTTTTTGGGAGAACAGCACCACAAGTTTTTTAAACCAGTAAATTTGTATGCATTTAAATGAACTTCAGAATTCTCAGTTTATAAATAAGATAACAGCTTGAGATGCCTCTGGTAGACACAGAACACATGCGAGCTGATCTTCAGCAAACCATGCTTACATCCCACATCACAAGAAGTGAAGGCTGGGACAACAGACACTGCAAGTATTTCCTCAATTTAGGAAAATTGTTTCTGGTTTGTTTTTCTTTACTACTTTCAGGCATGCTTAATGTGCTAAAACTCATAGATTACCTTGAAGAGGAGATATGAATAGTCCCCTCTTGAAAAAAATTGTCCTCATAGTAGACTTCTGAGTACTTAAAAGACCCCTCCCTACAAAACACCCAAAAAACAAACAAAAACCCCTTACAAAATAAAACCCACCAAAAAAAAAAAAAAAACCAAAACCAAAAAAAACAAAACAAAACAAAAAAAAAAACAACCCGAAAGAACAATCCCAAGCCCAAACTAGCTCCTCATGCACTGTCTGTTCATGTTGTCACTTCGATATTTGACCTTCTGTGAGATCTGACATACAGAGAAAGGACAATTTATGAGGTTCTGGTCCATTGAGTAAAAGGAACATTTAATTTCAAAATGCAGGCAGCTGTGTACAGCTGGTAGACAGCATCTGTTTTACATTAATGGTCAGAAGAGCAGGTGCTAACTCTTCCTGTAGAATAGAAATAAGCCTGCACTATGCTACCATGCCAAAAGACCTTTTCTGTTCTTGTGTCTTATACAGCTGCAAGATTCATCCACATTCCACCCATGTACTAATGATTTTGCATCAATCCCCTGGCATGCTGGATGATCCTGGCATACCCTCTACGCCCAGCCATTCTGAACATAGTCAATACAAAGTGACACCATTTTGAAGTGATCCTGGGGCTGAAACATCGCTGATGGCCCACATTTGAAGCACAATTTAAGCTGTATTTATCTAGACTTGAACTAATATCCAGTAGAAAACCCAAACCTTTTTTTACAAGTTCATTGAACTAATAAGAAAGCCATGAAATTCTGTGGCCACAGTCATCTCCACACCTATGGATGCAAAAGAGCCCAGTGGAGCAATGGGACAAGGGAGAACTGAACTGTTTCTGCCCCAGCTTCTCCCAGAGATACATCACAGGAGATACAACTACTTGATGGACCACTCAAGTTTAAGTCTGGCCTCCAAAGGGATCCACGCTGTGTGTGTACATATACATGTATATTATTTCCCAGTAAGAGACTGTCATCCTGGAAAAGGCCACTGGTGGTGCTTGTGAGTGCTGTGTCCTCTGCCTGTGTTGGTCTGTGTGACTGGCACAAGTATGTGTGTGGTGTAGGGTGTGTTTACATACGTGCCTGGTGGGAATACATGCTCAGCCTTGCTCCTGGTGAGACCTGAAAGCACAGAGCTCTACTGACTACTACATTTTGCAACCCATGACAGACACAGTGATATTTCACCTTCAGAGAAATGAAATTGCCCCACCAACAGTAAGATTTTGCAACAGACTTCTTTTAAAATGTGAATAATTCTAAATCCCTACTTATCTGCATCTTACAGATCTGATTTTAACAAACCCATTTGCTGATGTTATTTCAGTGGCAAAATCTAGATAAGACAAGACATCATGTCATTTAACTGTTACTTTCCAGGCTTTAACACATATTAATATGCTTATGGGTGTTCTGCTAGCAGGGATTGTGACATTTGAGTAGCCCTTTTAATTAATTTTGACCTTTTGCCGTCAATAAATAATTTCCAAATACATTTTGCCCTTGTTCATTGCAAATTTTTGCTGTAGGTTGGATGGAGTGTTGTGTTTCCAGAGTAATTGGTAAACAATGTTGGTGATCACTAAACAGGATTCTTCCGCAGCAGAGTTGTAGATACTGGAACAATAGAACCACGTCAGACTCGGAGACACAGACTGAGACCCAGTCAGAAGTGCTGGAAATTGACCAGAAATTCTTAAGTTCCCTGAATTATCTAATGGTGAGAAAAATCCAGAGCTTCCTGCCTGAAAAGCTTTGCTGAGCTAATTCTTCTGTATCAGTGGAAGATGTGTACTGCACCTGCAGCCAGTGTTTGACTGTATCTGTCATGGTTAATTCCAGCTGGTAGCTCAGACCCACACAGCCACTCACTCATTGCCCCCACAGCGGGATGGGGGAGAGAACCAGAAGAGAAAAAGTGAAAAAACTTCTGGGCTGAGATAAAGGCAGTTTAATAGGGAAAGAAAAAGCCACATGAACAAGCAAAGCAAAGTAAGGAATTCATTCACCACGGGCAGGCAGGTGTTCAGCCATCCCCAGGAAAGCAGGGCTCCAGCACACAGTTATTGGGAAGACAAAAGCCATCACTCCAAATGTTATCCCCTCCCTTCTCCTTCCTCCAGCTGTATGTGCTGACCATGACTTCATTTCATTCATGATGCCATATGATGTGGCATACCCCTGTGGTCAGTTGGGGTCAGCTGTCCTGGCTGTGTCCCCTCCCAACTCCTCGTGGGCCCCTCACCTCCTCACTGGTGAGATGGGTGAGGAGCAGAAAAGCGTAAGCACTGCCCAGCAATAACAACATCCCTGTGTCACCAACTCTGTTTCCAGCACAAATCCCAGACACAGTCCTGTACTATGCAGGCAATTAACTCTGCCACAGCCAAAACCAGCACAGTATCTTACACCCTCAGCTGCTCAGGGCACAGACAAATTTGCTCTTTTCTATTGCTGTTCCCTTCTGTAACATTTGAGTGTATCAAACGAGGCAGAGTCAGCAGTGATTGCTTTCTATTGCTGTGCTTTGATATGCATTTAAAGCAGAATTGAAATTCTAGTTTTTCACATTTGCAGGCCAGATTCAAGTCCTGCTTGCTGAATAATGTTTTTCAGAGTATTTTTAAATTTTGCGAGCAAGATATTAAATTTCAATTTGTCTCCAAGATAAAGTATTTCCTTACATCCTAAAGTCCCCAGTCAATAAAAATGGATAGGCTTTCTATACAAATGCATTATCACAATGTCTTGGGGATTAAATCTCAGAATTCAATTAATTCTGATTTTGATCAATCACTCCCCAACTTCTTTGCAATTTAAAGAGCTGCACAAGAGGAAAACAGAACATCCTAGATGCCCGGGTTCTTACTTTTGCCATTATAGTTGCCATAATTCATTATGTATGTCCTATTTTCTTTTTGGACTGCTCATATATCTTGGATTTAGAAATAACCAGTGGGTTGCCTCCCCTCATCCACTGCACAACACAAGTCAGAAGCATTTTACTCAAGCTTTCATTTACTGAGAGCAAAAATCAGTATTTGACTACATAAATTAGCTTAAAGGCATTTAAACAAATTGAGTTCACACATTAGCTGGTATTCACAAAAGAATGTAGGAAAGTTCTCCTGTGTGTACAAATAAGCTTAAAATAATTAAAATTTAAAGTCTTGCAAGAAGTTTGCTAAACAAAGGGAATGTCAGCAATAGACAGGGACATCTTTCAAGCCACTACCACAACCACTGGATTCTAAAGGAGAGTGGTGGTCTGTGGGGCACTCACCTCCCCTGTGAGAATATGACATTCTCAGTTTTCCTAAAAAAAATCTACTGTAATATTTTTGTACCCTGCTTAGCAATAACTTAGTTCCAGACAAACATTGCCTGAGATGTGACAGAACATTAATTAAGGGGCAGCCTAGTTCCAGCATCTTCCACTGATAGCCAAATACACACACATTTTGTGCTGAAGCTTTGACAGCAAATATTACATTTGGGAGACTGATAAACATCTGTTTCAACAAGACATTCCATGACTAAACAAGCTTCTCCATTTCTGATTAATTTTGTGAGGAAGCATGTGCAGAGTGAGTAAAACTATTTAATTTATTCATTACATGGGTCATTAGATTTTCATTTATAAAAAGCAAACTTGTCACAGTACTGAGCTAGGATTATAATTAAAACACATATAAAGGAACTTTTGCTCCTGTTTCCTTTATGTTTGTACTTGAATGGCAAACAACCAACAAGCTCCTAGCAGAAGCTCTGATTACATTACCCTTTTAGTTTAGCTTAGGACCATGTCTTGCATCAGAATGGTCTTTGACACAGGCTGGGGGGATTTTTGGATGAAAGCAAATTTTAAGATCACTGGTGTTAGGATACAATTTTAAATACAGAAGAAATAAGCACGGTCTGAGGAACAACTGAGCAGTATTACATTTGAAAAATGGGCTTCCTATTTAATATGCAATCTCAAGATGTTGACGTTTTTTCTTATTTGGGATTCTGAATTCTGTGAGATGTTTTGAGAAGAAATTAATATGAATCATTTTTACTGGTAACACAGTATATTAAAATTATTGAAGTTCTTTACAAACTATATACTGTAAACTAGCAAAAATCTGATGAAACATCCATATTTAACTGTCATTGTTTCTCACTGACATATTTTCTTTTGACAAAGAAATATATCTATCCAGTAAAAGATATCTTTCCAGTAAAAGACTGAGGAACATAAAATTCTGATTCTCTCTGGTAAAAAGAAAATATATTTTTATATGAAATGGCAACCATGAGCATTACTAATACTCTGCTTTTTCTTCTATGATATTTTTTCATTTACATGGTACCCTATGCTTTCTTTTCACAGAAGGGTAGAAGGGGTTGGGGTGTTTGGGAATATTTTATGTTCTACTGTTGGGTTGAGAGGTTTTTTGGATGAAGGTTTAACAGTTTCTAATGGCAGTTTATCAATTTTTCAAGATTCAAAATTACAGGCAAGATAAAATAAGTGGATGTATATCAGTAATTTGTTTCACAGTGAGACATAAATACTGGTTTTTTACTGCTACGAAAAAAAGATCTGTTGCACTAGATAAAAAGCATTTGATTTACAATTTCTTAAAGCTAAAACATTTCTACAGAATAGTGGCCCTTTCCTGAAAGGAATGAGAAAATGAGCTGACTTGAAGAATGACTCCCTGTCTCAGATGAAGGACCCATGCACCATGTGGTCAATACTTGATGACTGAATACCAAAGAGATTCTGGCTCAGAGATAGATCACACAGCCAAAATACCATGAATGCAAACTACTTGACCCCAAAAAATCTTTCGAGCAGTCACTCCAGAACATGCATTTGGAAAGGATTAACACATTTGGCTGTTGAGACTTTGCCAGCACTGTGGATATTTGTCAGCAGCACAAACCCCTTTAGGGCAGACTTTACAAGAACAGCACAAGCAATTATGACACAAACTTTCCTGTGGGATTCCTGAAACAAACACCATACTTGGGCAGTGAAATTAAAGCAGTGTTGCCCCATTCCTCTCTTTATTTTCCCTATATATTTACAGAGTAATTCAGAAATTAACTTGACTCACCCAGTTCTACTCAGGTATTTACTGTGATATTATATACAAAACAGTTTTTCAATAGATAAACATTTTCTTCACTGAATATAAAATATTTCAGAATATTACATGTTATTATAGAGGATTGTGTTATATAGACTGTTATGATTTTATATTTCATTATATAATAAGAATACAAATGACCATTTATTAAAGTGATACTGTTTTCCATCCTCCAATGGAGTTCAAGAGACCTACAGAAATATTTACTAGATAAATATCAAAATTACTGAAAAATACAAAAATAATGAAACAGTAGCATGACAAGTCTTCAAAATCAGGCATTTGAGCAAACGAGAAGAATTGGAAGTGTCCCAAAATCAGTATGGTCTTACTAGAGGAAAATGAAGAGTATCATTACAGTAGCCCTCAGGAAAAAGAAATTTAATAGGCCATAAGAGAGCACCATTGGCACTTTGGACCTGATTCAGTGTTATTAAGCTGCTCTAATGCAGCACTGTGCTCTTTGTGAAGTGTCACTGCAAGAAAAGAATGACATCTCAATGCGCAGCATTCAAATTAACTTTGACATAACACTTTGTTATTGGAAGTGTTGTCAATGCATTCTTCTCGTAAAAAGATTCAGCATCAACTGTTGACAGATCTGAAGATTTTAGAGAGCATCAGGCAATAGAATGACCTTACATACCGACAAAGATGTACCAGTTTTAAAATCCAAGTCTGTGTAGAGTCTGCTAGAAGCAAACCATTTAGACACTTCAATAACTTGCATGCATTTATCATAACCTGTGTTACAGACAGCATAACCCAAAGGACCAAATTTTATACCCAGAAACATTTCTGCAGCCTTAAAGCCTTCATGCATACAGTAGATTATCACTAAGTATTGAACCTGAGAAAGTTAATTTGGTCAATGAATTGTTTATTTTACTAAACCAAGTTTTTCAGATGTTGTTTTCCATTTAAGTAGCAGAGAATCTTTGCATGTTCCTCTTTCAGGGCATATTTCTCCTACACTCATGAGAAAATAAACTCCTCCTGTTTGTATCTATTATGATCACTTAAATATTGCTGAGACAGCCACAGCACTAGTCTAAATAAAAAAAAAAAAAAGGTCTTCAGAAAGTTTTAGTCAAAATAAAACTGACCACATTAAAAAAGAAAGAATATCTGTGAAACTTTCCTTCTAGTACTGACCTTTGCTGTAGCATTGAATATTTCTATGGACAAGCTCTGAGGCTGTAAATTAGATGTAAATGGGTAAAAGAACACACAGAACTATGCAGCTGTCAGAGGCTACATGCTGACTACAAGGCAAGGACAGTCAGAAACAACAGTCCACACATGTATGCAGTACCTGTGAGTCAACCATAATAACACCAGGCTGAAACAAACAGTAAGAACAGGGACGGATCCTTAAAAATAGATATAATTATCTCTCAGATATTTAAATGTCTTCCTTGTACCAACACTTGGCAAGTTCTTTGCTAGCGGTAGAGCTGATTATTGACCAAATATAACAATTTCAGTCACCCATATTTAGGAAATATACATAACAGGGTGATGTATGAGTGGTAAGACATTTGCAGCTTTGGGAAAGGGAGATTATATTTCCTTTATTCCAGAAAGTATTACATTAATAATACAAATAGATGTACATTGATAAGGCAGGGAGAGGAAAGAAAATTAATGACAAGAAGGCAGAACGTTGTCAGTTCTAGAGAATGAACCAGTTACACTTGGATGAGCTGAGGCTCCTCTGAAGACTGGTCCAGATACTGGCACATAAGAGAAATTTGTGCCTTCCACAGCTTTCAACTTTGTAAATTCCCAGCCAAAAAGTCTCAGAACCTATTGAAAATGGAAAAGAGCTGTGTGGCCACAGCAACTGATGTAATTCTGAGTCAAACCTTTGCTTGCATGGCAAGAAATTTTAATTGCTTTGTGATCAACATCCAAGAGATGTAAAGGAGGAAGAAAACCATAAGAACAGGCTTTTAAACACATAGAAACACTGTCTCTGTGAGAAGCTACACTTTCAGATTTTCATCTCAAGGAAAGAGAGATTAGAATGAGTATTCTGGGCTATGAGCAAAATTACAGTGGCCTTATTAACTCAGAAAATTACACTGGTATAAAACTGGTGATACAATTCAGACTTAATGCAAATCTTCTCATCCATATAGCTAGAACAAAACCAAACCCCAAAATATGTAATAGCTATGTCTGGTAATTTCTTGCCTTTAACCTGCTGTAAGCCTTTCCCTTATGGAGTGATGAATGTTGCTAATTGCAATAAAAATGCTGTCACAACTGAATGAAATAATTTCATACTCATTCTCTATGGGAATTTATATAGAGCTTGAAACAGCAGAGACTTCAGCAAAAAAAGAAAAAATCTGTCATATTTAAATTAATTCTGTGCTGTTCACAACTTTAAGTGCAAGACAGAAATTACAGTTTTTAAACTGTTAGTAGTAAATTCACTGGATCTCAAGAACCTCTCCCTGAAGTGGAAGAAATTTTCATCTTCATTCCACATATATGTGTCTTTCAGTGTTATAGAAACTGAGCAAAATAACCCTTAGGGTATGGTTTCCTTGCGATACTCTTCAGAAGGTTTAGGAGTGTGGTGCTCCCAGCAAAGAGCAGACACCTAGAGGAAAGGCAAATGCCAGTGAGGCACTGACAGTGTGTGTGACAGCCCTCAGCCACAGACTCCTGACACTCAAGAAATTCAAAGGCAGAGGAAGATGAAGGGTAGGTAAAGATTCCTCTCTCCACAGACAACTCCTGGTCTTTTATCTCCACCAGGGATAAATAATCTTGGCATTACAGACGCATCCTTTTTTCTTATATGGATGAGACCTTCATATGAGAGTTTAGGCAGCTTCATCAGAGAGACACGCTTCACCGAAGGATGGACAGGTACCAGCTCCCTCTCAGCTATTTATTCCCCTGAAACAAACTTTGTTCCAATAACCTGGCTGCTTCCTGTTTAAGCAGAAACAGATCCGGCTGCTGAAAACGCCCCACAGATGTATCTTTCATTTCCTCCCTTTCAGCAGCTGTTTATGACTCACCATTAGCAATTTTAATTATAAAAGCCTCCAGTTATCATTTTTGTATTCTACCATGAGTGCTTATTACTATACACCTAAATCTAATTACTATGAGGTAATTACTGTTGTTGAATTATGACAGTCCTCTATCTTTGATTTAAACTAGTAAAATCAATGGTTCTGCCTCTAAAGAAGCCACTACCATGAAATATTGATCGAATAATTTTACACAGTGTTGGAAGCGGTATAATATTTAAGACTAGCAATTAGCAGGAGACTTTGCTGAACACAATGACATTTAAATCAGTAGTGGATGTCTGAAATGTCAGAGAGAGAGTTATCTACAGAATGAAGGGGTTCTTACTGCTTAATGAGGGTTAAAGATTTTTCACTGCTCTGAACCTGGTCCTTGAATACCAATTCCAAAATAATATTTGTTGCATGCTGCCTTAAGTGGTCAAACTATAGTAATATTGAGGAAGGACCTTTCATTTCCAAACAGGTTGCCTGCCCTACTGGCATGGTCCAAAGGCACTGTGGCAGGGCTTTACCCCAAGGGAAACCATCCCATTTGCCTTTGCCTTCATGAAGCTGCTTTGCCAGATTCTTCAGTCCACAGAGTTTGTGGATTGGTCTCATAGTTTCAGTCTGTAACTCTTCACACTCCCCTTGAAGGTTCTAACTTTATATATCATGTTATTTCCAGGCCTGTAATCATTTACATACCCCAAGATATTAACTAATACCATAGATGTGCAGAGCTTGGCCGTCAGCACTCAACAAATGCACCTGAGGTGCAAAGGGAGCTCGTGCCATCGTAAGCCAAAACAACTGACAGGGAGTCCCAGCGTACACCACCATGGTCCCAGCCCACAAACTCAGACTGAAGCAAAGCACCCTGAAATGAGCATAGCATGGGTCTTCAAACCTCAGCAACCACTGCTTCACTCCAGAAATCCATTCCTAGAAGGCAAGCAGTCTGCTCCTTGCTGACACAGACACGGCCTGAAAGAACTAAATAAAACACAGTCAGACGTTTTAGCCACCTCTCTGCTACTGACTGTTGGTTGCAACAATTTTTCATCTTTCTTCAAGAAGGACTGACACTTAGTCCTGTGCTATGGGTAAATTCATTTACCTCTTCATGAGAATTTTAATTTTCTGTTATAAGACAAATACATCCCATTTTGGGTTATCTCAGTACATTCTCCATCAAAATCATCTGAACTGAAGAGCCCATGGGTTCTAGAAGACCAACTGATCTACAGGAACCCAAAACCTTGAATCTTTGGGGTCTGTATTAAAAATATGGTGTTCCAGTACTTTCCAACACTGGACATTTTTTCACTTCACAGTTTTTTAGGCAAGAGGTGTTACCTTCAGTTGAAATCTTAGTTTAAAAAAAGCTCATCTGCAAAAGAACTTGCTGCAACTTAGATGGTAAGACAGCTACAAAATCAAAGGACAAGAAAGAACTCTAAATACTTTTCTCAAGGCTGTGAAAAAAAAATTATGATTGAGTTCAGAAGGATATTCTCATTGCCAATCTGGATAGAAAATTTTGTCTTCCAAGGTGTACAATGTAGCACATTTATTAGCCTAAGAATTCAGAAAAGTAGAAGGCAGATTTACAGCATCTTTTGCCATACAATAATACCTTAAAAGACAAACAAGCATCTTTTGCCATACAATAATACCTTAAAAGACAAACAAACAAACAAAAAACCTTATCCTCAAAAAAAAAAAGACCCCACCTAAAAGAGGAATCTTCCCTATATTTTATCCAAACTGACCACAACACTAACTGTCTAAGGTGTTTCTTTTCTGTGAGTTAGTGAGTGCTGTGATAAGTAGATCTCACGTGGGAAATAAAAGTCCATACTGTCTACATACTTTGAAAAACAAGGGAAAAATGTAGATAAAAGCTGCTTAAGAAATAAAATATACTGTTTCATCTTGTAGCCATTTTTGGCACAGAATCCTTAGTTTTCTCACCAGACTAAGACTTCAGCTACACCCTGCTCCTTTGATTATACAATCAAAATCAAGCAGCCTCTTCCTTCCTAGAGAAAAGCTCTTCTCTCAGCCCTCCCACCTGCCTGCCCCACCACAGAGGATGGTGTTACAGAAGCCTCTTCAAGCTGCTGAAGTGGCAGGCATGAGCGCACATCTCACAGCATTTTATGTTGTCCTTTTTTCTCCCTTCTCTTTGGCATTCAAGAAAGGAGTTGAGACAAAATAGTCTTCAAGATATTTATATTGGCTTGTGTCAGAGGCCAAAACAGCATTACTGCAGGGAAAGATACCATTTACTAGAATTATGATTGCTCCTGTTCTCAAGTCACTGTAACACTTGGGCTCCTTCAGGGGCGAAGGGTTTCTTCTGCAGGGTACTTAAGTATCTGCTGCTTCCCAGCTGTTTGGGCACACTTCTTTCCTTCTGCAGCATAATTACTCCTCATAGTAATTGCTCCTGGTTAAATTGTGAGCTATTTCCATTTCTCTGAGTCCCTGTAACACTGGTCTGCTATGCCTTGCCCAACTTAAAAGTTGCTAGAATTGTGATTACTTCTTTACAAAGGCTTCTTCCCAATTCCATTTATGTTTCTGCCTCTGAGGCTTGTGCTTTCTGTGGGGATTTCATAGATGAACCACACTATCACATCGTTTACAGATCAGTCTCATGGGTACAGCAAAAGATGATTCCAAATACTGTTTTCATATCCCCTTACAGACAAAACATTAATCAATCCTTCACCTCCAAGACTTATTCCACCAGGTTAGCATAGCAAGCTATCGGTAGCAGGTGGGCTGCAGGTGTGAATTCTGTAAGAATTAAGTTAATTTCTCCAGGTCAAGCCTGTTTTGCCTGTGATGGTCACCAGTAAGTGATGTTACCCTGTCCTTATCTTGACCCATGAGCCTTTTTTTTCTATTTTCACGTCCAGCTGTGGAGGACAGTGACAGAGTGGCTTTGGTGAGCACCTGCAGTGCAGCCAGGGTCAACCCAACAAACTTACCTTTGTCCAGAAACTCCCATTACCATTCTCACTGTCATTATGTCTACTTCCAGTTCGTCTGTACTCAGATTATATCAGCAGCACATAGAGAGAGAGGCAGAATTATTCCAAAATAAACTGAACCAATGGGGAGGGTTTTGGGTATCCCCACAAACACTGAACCGGTCTCTAACCCTCCCCTGTAATTCCTTCTCTTTGAAGGCAGGCTGTCACCACTGTAATCAGACTCCCATTCAACCAAGTCATTTTTGTAATGACCTAATTCTCCAATCTATCCTGTATCAGGAGGTTCAGTTTGGGGTTTAATTGTGATTCTTCTCACTCTCATCACATCTTTACACATCAAACCACTTTCAGAGTTTTCATTTTTGCAGAGCTACCTTGTACATACAGCCATCCTCAGGCTTTACAAGTGCCTTGTTTTCTTTAGCAGTCAAGACTTGCATTTCTAAAATATTAGCAGAAGCAACAGGAGTGTCACAGCAAACCTTTCTTTTACAAAGCAGACCTTTTAATTGTCAAATGCAGAATTTATGTAATTTTTCCTGAAAGACAAGTAATAACAGCAACCACTTTCTCCAGTCCACTGTTACTTATTCAGTGAAAGTTCATAACATCCATCCTAATTAAACCTTTTGTGGAGACCATTTGTCTCAAAACTCCTGGGCATATCTTGTCTTCTCTTCCACTGTAGTTGTTTCCAACACTTGTTTTCCTTTAAAAAATCCAGTTTAAACAAGCAGCTCCTCCTTCCACTACTCAAGCCCCCTCCAAAGTGTTCATCTTTGAGCTGTTTGGTCCTTTTGGATTTTAAATTGTGTAGTTTTCTACAATGTGCGATACGTCCTTAGATGCAGAAAGTGGTGCAAGGTACAAAATCCCCTTTCTTATGCCTAGCACATGACCCCTTTGGAGGAGCAGGGTGGGAATGTATCTTGCACTCTATAAACAGTGCAGTCAGTTGCTTGGACCTTCAGAGACATCCATAAGATGACATCTAGAAGGACCCAGGGTGAGGCTGAGGCTGCTTGGGGAGGGGGTGGAGCACACAACTTTCATTATCTGATCATCTGCATGCCACCAAGAACTGGGTCTGATGAAGTCACAGCCTGTTCAGACAGCTCTCCCCAGCTGTCAGCAAGTCTTTTTCAACTGAACATGTTGAATAGTTGAATTGGGCACTTTGCCCAGTTTGTCATAAAATGTGACAACTGTTCCGCAGGTATCTGACCCCAGCTTTTGTATTTTGAAGGTTCTGCTGCTTGAAATTTCTCTTAGAAGAAGCGGGAATGCCAGAGAGACACAGATGGACCTTTTGGAGCTATACTCACACAGAGATATACCCACAGACCCTGATGCTCCAGAAAGACAGCTGAAAATAGGAGGAATTATTATGCATGTGTGTGTTTCAACAAAATACGTCAGTGCTTTCCATCACGCTCACACCAAAAAAAGGAGCATTGTAAGATAGGAAACACTGTTCAGGCAAAGTCAGCTGAATGTTTTGGAGTAGATTTATTTTGTAGACCCATATCAGATCCATCTGACAGCAAGAGAGTATTAAAATCAAATTTCTTGTCTATCAGCACTTGAGAAAATTTACAATGACTTCATAGTTCCACTCTTTGTGGTTCTCCATGAGGAAACCTACAGCTATCTTAAACACCTGTGCTACAGGCCAGCATTGATGGTTAAGAACATTGATAGAAATCATGTTTCCAGAATTTTTTTCCAAGCACTTACTACAGTAAGATACAAACTTTCTCTTAAAAATACCTACATAAATATGTGTAAATTAGATTGTTGTGTGTGCCTAAACTCCTTTCATCTTTGTCTCTTAATTGAAACAGTAAGCAAATGCACCAGGCTACAATTTGCCGGAGAATCGATGCCAACATTAGAGAATCAAGATGATTCTGGATTTCAGATTTTTTTCTAGTAGAAGACAGACATTTAGAAGAAAGGAAAAATTAGATTTTAGTTAGTACAGCATTTTCTGTTAAAACTATTTTCAGGCATCTTTGCACATGATTTTCATATGACTGCGTAGTTAGGCTACAGCATAACTCCTACCCTGATTTTATTATTCATTATTACTACATTAGTTAGGATAAAACCCCTTATTGTATTTGAACAGACTATTCTGTAAATAGCAGAGAGTCAAAATTGCAGATCAGCATCTCATAATAGTCTATATTTTTACCGAAGACTCTGTAAATAAAGACACAGCAGTATAATATCTGACCAAACACTACAACAATCTAATTATTTAAATGTACATCACATTTTTAAGGCTACTGACCAGAATGCAAATTGTCAGTTTTAACTACTGGCTTTGACTGATTTCTCTCTCTCTGCTGTCATGGAAACCTACATTAAAGGCAAAGAAACAATGGAACCTAATTAATGTCTCATCATCCTTCTGTACAGCAAATGTATTGTGCAATACTTGGAAACATTATGGCAGCACATACAACTTGATTTTCAAATGCATGGTTAAAGGATTTCTGCCAAAAAAAAAAAAAAAGTCTTGCTATAAAAATATTTGAGAAGAGAAATAAGTTAGAGGTACAAGATGGATAAAAGAGGGTCTCTCTCACCACTCTTCCCCCAGATATATTTTGAGGGTTAAATTTAAAAGAGGAAACACCACTTTTAACTGTTCTTTTATTTAGACCCTGCAACCTGGCAGTCTCTCTATAAGACCAAGGATCCCCCTGAGTTTGAAGCAAGAGCCTGTCAGGTTGCCATGAGAGACGTCAGGATGTGGGTATTGGCAGAGGGAGGCAGCATCAAGATGGTGGCAAGAGGGTGTTAAAGAAATAGTTGAGAAAGAAGGAACTCTCTTCATTAAACTTTTTATCACCTGCCAAGTTTCATTCGTCTGTGTACTGTGGTACCTCTGTACTTTACTTCCACGTCTGATTTTTTCCCCAAAGAATCAGTGTTTAAAACAGTACAAACCACCATATCTTGCTTTTCTAGTCCTGTCCTTAGAAGAAGGCTCTGCAAACACAATGGTATATGTGATGCTTTTACTCCCTGCTGCAGCTTCATGTTAAAAATTCAGTATTCACAGAGAATATAGGAAAGGATAGCATGGGTGAATGTCCTGTAAGCTTAACTGGAACTTTTTATTTATTACATAATCAAGTTCTGAAAGTAAGACAAGAGATTAAGAGTAATACTTTTTTTCCCCCGGTTAAACAATGGATAATTATAGGATTTTGTCTTTACTACCAATTCTAGACTGCAACAAAACCCACCATGTCTCAGGCAAGGAGATGCTTGTTGGACACTATAATTTAATTTCATTATAACTATAAATCCTCTTCTTCGGGGAGTTATGAATGAATAAAACAAAGAATCTTCCCAATGTTAAACTGAATCACTTCACACACAACTGATTAAGCAGGGAAAAAAGTGTTTGAGCCTATTGATTTCTGCTGATGTGCACCAAATTGTCTGTCCATGGCAGTGACAGGACCCTGGCTCCAGCTGCCCCATGCTGTCAGCCTGGCTGGGAGCCTCAGCTGTGACTCCTGCCCTATTCTGTGCTCAGCACTGCTCCCCAGCCTGATTGTGTCTGACAGCACCCTTAGTTTCTCGCGTTCTATAGCTTATAAAAAAGTCATGCTTGCAAGGCTGTCGAGGCATTGTTCAGCCAGGATTTCCTACTTAAACAGAAGCTGGACAACAATTTGGAGGGTCCCCTTTTTCTCTTGTCCCTGGAAAAGAACATACAGACATACAGGAGAGCACAAGAGCCTCAGTGACACGAAAAGTTTTCAGCTGTCTCCCAAGTATAAGAGATAAAAGAAAAAAAAAGTGTGAAATGAAATTGTTCATTGGAACAGATACAGAAAAATGAATATAGGATGTTATTAAAGCAGGCTATACTTGCCAAAGGTTGTGAGAATAATAATTAAAGTCCATCAGAATTGAGAGTATCAACCATTGCCACTAGTTATACAGATACTGTGCACATGGCATCAATTGTAATGAATAGACAGCTAAAGAAAGAACCACAGGCAACTCTATATTTATTGATGGGGCATCCTGAAGCTGGTGTGCCAAAAGCCTATTGAAAAGGTCGTAAGATTTCCTTGATTTACAGAAAGGAAAACGAAGAGAAGCAGAGAGGTATTAAAAAATACGTGGTTCATCCAGCCACAGAGGAAACCCAGGAGATACATCTGAGCAAGCATTTCTCTGTATGTCACAAGTGAGTGACAGACCTTGTTGAACAGGAAAAAGCCAATCATAATTGATTAGGAACACAGACAGACACTGTGTGGAGTTTTTTTAAGAGCTCAAAGGAAACTTAAATACAAGCTTGCTGAAAAAGCAGTGCCAGCAGAAAAGTTCTAACTCTTCTTGAGCACTGAATTTTGTCAAGGAGTCATAAGAGTATTACTTTTTTTCCCCCTGTTAGTCTGAGTGAATCCTGTTGTGCTGTTTAGCTGCCTCAGGCTGGTGAGGTGCACAATGGTCAAAGAGCTTTTTACTTGCTGTGTCAAGAGATGTTCAGTTCTTGACAGCACACATGCATGAGGCAGTCAGCTCAGAGCTAGTCCGAAAGACACCCTGCATTCTGTGATTCCAGATGCTCACAGTGATATTTTCAATGTGTCACTGCTTTTTAAAAGACTGCCTTATCAATTTTCTTGTACCTTTGTATGCTAATTGCTAGTGTCAATTTTTCATTGCAACTGAAATTCCACTTTCCACTTGAACAAGTGCTAGAAAACCCTATGCGTCATTAGTACCATTCTGTAATTCAGTGATCCCAAATACAGATCAGAATCAGAGTTTTGTCGTTATTATTTCATAGGAACCTTGTTATACACCATATTCCACCAGACTTTTAGAGGAGTGATAGAACCACTGCAGGTAGCTCGGCTCAAACCGTCCTTTGCTAAAGACTGCAGAAATGCAGGCAACTACACCATGGTTGAAGATCAATGGAAGACATTGCATCAGTCTTCCCAGACCCAGTAAAAATAGGCAGGTGCCCACTATATGAACCTGGATCATACAGTAAAGCTGGTACAAGAAATGGGAAATGTCCTACCTGTCAATTCCACAGAGTATTGACTGGAAAGAAGCCATGCTCAGTCTCCCTGAGGAATGCAGCACTGTACTGTCGAGACTACAGATGTCACCAATAACTAAGCAATGAACAATAATAAAAAGGATAATACATGCAACCAGCATAACATATTTTATTCCTCTCAGATGTTAATATCTTCACTTGTAAATTATATCTCTACATTTTTTCAGGGCCTTATGAAGCTTAACTCCTAAAATTCCTTTTAAAAGGATATGGCTTAGAATGTGCTGCTCCTCTTTATCATATCATTTGATCATTTATCAATGACCAAACTATTTTCTCTATGAAGGAATATCTAGGTTTTGAATATTTTCTTCAAATAAAGGATATTTTCCTCAAGAGAGAATTTCAGGTGCTCTACTTCAAGACAAACAAAATATTTAGTTATTTTTGAAAAAGGCTGCAGAGTTTCCTACTTCCACAGAAAGAACAACTTGCATAGAAGTCTGTAGTTCATCTCTCTTTCATTGGAGAGACGAGAAACAAAACCTGATTTTCTCTTCTGCTTGCTTTATTTTCAAACATCAGTAAAGGAAGTCCAGACCTTGAAGAATCTGATTTATGCAGTGATATTGGTCACACTTTCTAATTAGGTTAGATTTCGTACCCACTGAAGGAGAAAAATGCCTTCTCCTTTCAGACCACAGTTCATGTTCTCACCAGGCTCATTACCATTTTTGTTTGCACCTGCATTTTCTCTCATCCTTCTCCCAGCCCATCTGTTGGTGAGGCTGTGAAAGCTATGGTCAAGAAGAAGAATTATTTCTGTTAGTTCTATTTCACTCACTCATTTGTCAACAAGATTCAATACCACCACCTCACCTTTTGGTAAGAAAGAATTTGCTCTCTGCACCCTGGATACATTCTAGTTTGGGTAGTTAGAGAGAATCTGATGGGCAGAAGTAATTTTCCTACTGGCCATATCCATTTTGCAGAGGAATTTTAATAGTCATATTCATAGCCCATGACCTTTCTTTGGTCCAGATGTTAATTTGTAAAATGTACATCATCATAGAAAAGGAACCTTAAATCCTCCCTTATGTGTCATGTACTTATGAAACATGAGAGTTATCCTCTTCTCATTAGAACTTTACACTGCAAAACTGTCATTAATCTTGAAACAGGATACCATTAATAGTTTTCTGAAGTCTTAGTATCAGGTTCTCACTGCACTTTACATGCACAATAAATATAATTTTCGTTCAGTAAAATGGAATTAAAAGCACACTTATGCTGTAAAAATCTGTAGTTGACTTTTAAATTAATAAAAGCTTTGATAAATTTTAATGAGCTAAGGCAAAGGTTCTCCTAGGCAGGAAAAATTAATGCGTTACAGAACTTCCTGCTTTCTTCAATTGCACTATTTTCCATTTAAAATTCAGTCTGTTTGATACAATTCCAACAATAGAAATTTTACATTTTCTTGTACTCAGGATTTTTATTATTATTTAATCCTTTATTTATATCTCTTATTCCCATATACACAGACTTAGGCTTCTGTTCTGTCCTTCTGTCACTGTTTTGATATCTCTTGATAGTTCCATGGGGGCTTTGGTTTTGTTTTTGATATCATTACTGTGACTTTTACTTCAGCCTGTTATAAGTAAAAAGGTATTCACCTATGTGTTTTATCTGGTTTGAACAAAAAGCATAATCACTAAAACCACAAGTATATTCAAACATGAACCAGGAAAAATTTCTATAGCTGTGTAAAAATACTATACCAACAGTCTCCAGGAATAACTGTAACATTTGTGGACTAGTTGTATATCTGTAGGATCTGCCCAGTACCAAAGTTTTGCAGTGTAAGTGTTAAGAACTTATTTTTATTCCACAATGATCACTTACTTTACATTCAGCCTTTGGGTGGTTTCACAGGTGCATCCAAGACAACTTTGCCCTCTGATGGCCATTCCACTGTGGCTGGGCTTTGTTAACACAGTGCTTATCTGCATCTTGTATAATCTACATTTAACAGCCTTTACTACAGGCTAATTGCAGTCCCAGTTTCCACAGCATAAATAAGAATTGACCCTGACTGAAAACAGTAGATTTACATGATGTACTTACTACTCTGTCACAAGAACCACTTTACCTACAGGACCTTGGTTATCAGTCTAATTGCGCACTCTAGATATTGTGTTTGGCATTCATAACCTTTAAAGAAGGGAAGGGAAAAAACAAAGAAAGAAAAAAAAAAGCACTGCTTGCCAAAAGTGGCAATTGAGGAGTCTGAAGTAATATCTAAGTGCTTTCCTTCTTTCTTTCACATCTCATTAGGTTGAGAGTACCAAAACCCTGCCCTCATGCTCTCTTGAGAATACCCCTGCCACAGCACTGGAGCTCTGCATCCACCCAAAAGGAATAATACTCATTCCTGCCATAAATGTGCAGAGGATTACTGCAGCTGTCTACACCACAAACCTGAGACATGGCCAAGACTCCCTCCAAGCTCAAGAGGGTCTGCTTTGGGTAGCAGGTACCCCCCTGTGAAGGCAGAACAAGGTAAGAATTGCAAATTCATAAGAGAAACAGGACTGGAAATGAAAATTTTTAAAACAGATGGGATTCTTTTTCCCATAAGTTTGATTTTTATCAATATTTATAGTAAGACTCCTCTTGCAGTGAAAGCTTTCTGTGAGAAAAGTTTATTAGGGTCAGCAAATAAAGCGTGGTCTCAGTAAGGATGATGCAGAAGGCATGCTCCAAAGAAGGGTCTCAGGATGCAGTGAGACACACAGGAGATGAAATATCGTGTGCAGCAGTTTCTAATGCAAAAAAGATCAAAACTTAAACTATGCCAAAGGCCAATTCCTGCCTTTAAGAGGAATTCATTAAAGTTGAGCCCAAAGATATATATTTCAAGGTGACAGCAATTCCTCACAGGAAATAATTAGTCACCAGAACAAAATTTATCCAGACAGTGTCCCAATACTGTTAATTATTATCTTAGGGTATTAAAATCAGCACAAAATATAAATATCTGTTGGATCACGCATTCATCAGTTGCTGATGATGTTACAGCTAACATTCATTTAGCACAAACACCCAGAGGTTGCCAGCTGGCAGTGTTGAGTCCAATGTAATTTCCACAGCTAGAAATAATATCCTAAACATTTACAACTCAAGTCAAATCTTTTCCATACTCTCTTCTTCCAATTATCTTACCCTTCCTGCTGCCTCCTCACCTTTCCCTGCCCTTTTTCCATCATTATCTCTTCTAAGGCTCTAAAGAACAGAAAATGTTTTCAGTCTTTTTCAATATCTTCACCTATTTCAGATTTACATTAATGCAGTGATGAATTGATCTAGCTATTTGAGGAAAGTACTCACCCTTTGCTTTGTCTATAGCAAAAATAATTCACCCATCTAAGACCTGTGCAAGATGCTAAATATATCTTTCTCCCTTGATTTACAATCTCTTCTTGGCTGGAATAGAAACTTAGACCTGTCAGATACCTGGAATGGACCAGGATGGCATTCATGATCTCAGCTAAATTCACAAAAGAAACACATGTTTCATCAATAAACATGTCGATGACTGCTGCCCAAATGGCACAAAAAAGTCTGTGCCTGGTTAGGTCCCAAACCCAGGGAGATGTGGGTTTGCAAGCTGCCTACCTGCTGGGAACAATCTGGCTGCACCGGGGGCTGCTCTGGGATGATGCTCATGCCCCAGCCCACAGCGAGGCTGAGAACAGGTCTAGAAACATTTTGCAACATGAAATGTTGGGTTTGAGAGCCCAGAAAGGATACCTAGTTCCAAGTTACTGGTATAGACAGAGCCAATGAGGACAACATCATAGTTTTGCTCCACATAAACCAGACTTGGAGCAGCTGGGTATAACCAAAGAGAGCGAAGAGCATTGAGCACCTTCATTACTCTACAGGAAAACTGAACTTGTGTCAGGATTGTTTTATTACCTTTTTGGGATCCACCACTTACTGTGAAGACAGACATCAGTGCAGCTTACCTTTCCTTTCCAGCACAGGGCTGTCAGCACAGCAGCAAACACCCAGCCTATGTCCTAGCAGGAAACAACACAACTCCACTGCTCCCTTCCAGAAACATAATGCAATTTTTCTGTTAGATCACGAACTTTACCCACAGCCTTTACTGTGGTGCCTCATGAAGCTCAGAAAACCAGTCACACCACATGTCAGAAAAGAAATTTTGAATCCCCCCGTAAAATCTTTTCATTCCAGATTAGGCCTGCTGTATCAAGGCAAGCTAAGCAGCCACAAGACCACAGCCACTAAACAAGCTCACCTGAGACTGACCTAAACTACCTTCTCTTGTTGCCTTGGTCTCTGATAGGTAATTGGTGCTCCTTGGTTGGTCATTTTCATCTCCACCCAGCAGTAAAACACTTGGTCAGGTGTTCTTGCTTCCCTAGGTTTGCAGATTTATGCACATTTTTGATACCAACCTGAGGAGCAAAGCCATGCTATGGTGCAGTTCAAGGTGACATTGCTCCCAAAATATTCTAGAAAGAGCACCTTCACAGGGAAGTGTTAATTTCCAGTTATGTATCTGTATACGTGTGTACATTGAGCAACCCATCCAACACTTGAGACTGAACAAATAATTTCTTGTCTCCAGAATCCTTTTTTTTCCTCTTTTTTGCCTCCTCTTTCTTTTGAAGGCACGTTGGGGTATTAGATGAATTCAGAAATGCATGAACATTTTTCCTGCAATGTGTATTCTTCACTTTTCACTGATTTGAAACTTAGCCTTAGTGTAGCTGGTAACAGTAATGTACTTTTGTGGGTCTGTCATGGAATACATGCAGTTTCTGCAGACTGATGAATCAAAAGAAAAATACATCGCAGTATACAGCCACTCTGAGAATGCAGCTAACACTTCTTCACAGCTTGTTAAATAAATCAAACATTGTTTTGTCTATATTAAGAAAACAACCTATAAGCTGACAAAAGTAAATGGTTATCCTTCTCCCTCGGCTTCTTTAGAAAATGTTCTGACAAGTTAAAAAATTTTAGCAAGGCTATCAAAAATAAGATCACTTCAATGCTTCAAAACTTTTGAGAAATGGTCCATTTTTTTTCAGTTTTCTCAGATCCACATCAGCATAGAAACCACTTTGATACACGAATTTTTTTGTTTGTTTGTTTTTTTTTTTGCAAAAAAAATTGTGTCTTTTGTGGTAAGCCATCTTGTTTTCAGAGCAGCCAGTGGATGCTTCAAACATCTCCTTGTGTTTGAGGACAAGTCACATAATACCAAATCTACCTGCACTGGTATGTGGCAAGTAACCTGGCTCTTGGCTCAGTCCTAATGCACATCATAAGAAATGCATTTAAAATATGAATACTTTCAGGAGCACCACTCATCTTGCCCAGGGGACACTCAGATATCTGGGGAAGGATGAACATGGATAAAATGCTGAATATTAGAGAGGAACAGTCTCAAGGTGGGACCAAGTTGACAGCTGACATTTCCACAGCCCATTCATCTATGCTCGAAATATCCAGGGCAAAAAAAGTTCTGATAAAAAACAGACTGCATTTTATTTTAAGAAGGAATCTCTATTATCAGAAATGCCGTTAATGGTGATAAAACTGGCTTAAAGCATTTATTCAATTTCATTTCTAAAATGAAGGTTATAAATCAACCCCAAACCCTTCCTGAAAAACACTGTTATCCTCCAAGCCTTTGTGAGCATTTACAGAAGAATGATTCCTTTCTGTGTCAGATGTTATGAAAGACAGTTCATACTTCAAATAATTTGATTTATAGGTTGAGATTGTGAAGTTAAATTTAATAAAGCTCAGAGAAGATGCATGAACCTCAAAAGGCTTTTTAATAGAGATCTTTGAGAGTTGAGATGCTACCCTTTTTTAATATGAGCTGCTCTGTATTCTTGTGTAAGCTGTGGTTACTGATAGATCCAGCAGAACTACCCACCACAGAATGTTCACCTTTTTTCCTCTTCTTTTTCTGTCCACAAGAATTTAACTGATGACAGATTGTATACACACATCTCATTACTTTCTTCAGTTATCATGAAAAACTAAAGGACTTTCCAGTATTCATGTTTGTTTCTTGAATTGCCAACTTTTATTTTTGATGATGTAATTTCTCAAAGAAAGATTAATATGCCTGGTTAGTATTCCCTTTTGTTCAAGGAGTTGTTGGGAGATTTATTAGTAGTTTAATTTTATTTTGAAGTCCAGATGATAAACTTTTGAAAAAATCAGCTGTTCTTGTCAGGGACAGTCCCACAAACACATGAAAAGGTTACCATGACAGAATTTCCTCCAAATATACTTTTCAACATTGATTTAGGATTTGACATTTTGAATTGAAAGATGTAGGATTCCATTTCAACTCAGCCCAATGCAAAAAAAAAAAAAAGAAAAAGAAAAAAAAAGGAGAATAAAATTATTTCTACAAAAAATGATACTTTAGGGGAAAAAAAAGTATTTTGATTTCTGGATTTTAGTTACCAAAATCATACCTTAGACAGGATTTCTGAAAAACTGATATGAACCCTGAGAGAGTGTGATAGAGGCTGGAAAGCCAGACTAGGCCAAAAGAACCTTGCATTTAAACAAGCTGCAGCTGTGTTATTCCCCATACACCACGACATAACCGTTTTTTGTTAAATTACTATTCCAGTTTCTGAAACAATACAGGGTTAGTAGCTCCTGTTACAGTCCATTTGCACATTTGCAATACAATTAACAAAACAAACAACAAAATCTAACTCTGAAAAATGAAACTAATTTAGCTGCAATTACTATAGAAGAAATGCAGATTCAAATGTTTCCTTCCATTAGTATGTCAGGAATTGACTCATAAGAGCAAAACTCATGGATTCCTGTTAATCATCTTATACAAGTTATAACTACAATGTAAATGTATTTGATGCAAATTATTATTGCATCTAAACTGCAAGTAAAAATACATTAAACAGGATGCTAGTTCAGCAACAATCAATGAAAATGTTATTTTGAGAAATTATTTTTGGGAACATCATATTTAAGGACTATTCCATTCATACGTGCATTGTTCTTTTTCTCATGGTAGAAAGAAAAATGTAATTTCAAATATTAAATAAATGAAATATAATTAATGTGTTTAAAAGCTTCATATGGCTTAGTGTTAACAGAACAGATGTGACCATTATTCACGGATCACTTATGATTTTTGTGCTTTGCCCTTGTTGCAGTTCAGTAACAAAAGTCATTATTTGAAGATAATATGTAGAATATCTTGAAATGCAGGTGAAAGTTAAGACAGAGAAGTCAGAGGTCTGGAACATGCTATGGTAGCCTGCAAGTGTAGACACTCCAGAAATATAACAGAAGTTATTTAAAATCCATTTAGGATTGTTCAAGGCTAATTTTTTATAGAAACATATTATAAGCCTGATACAAGGAAAGAGTTATTTGGGGTAGACTAGATTAATTTTGGGAAGGCTCAGGCTCAAGGTTTCCCTTTGCTGTCCCAGGGTGAAATACAGAGTCTCCAGCAGTTCAGTAGCTCACACTGGAGTCAGGGCTTTGAATCACCAAACATTTAAATGTGCAGTGTTTGAGGTGAACACTTCAGGTGAAAATAATAAGGGTCAATGAAGTTATTTTGTGGAAAAATTTCTGCAGTTCTGATAGTGTTAGTCCGAGTCCATGAATATCAGTAGAGCCTCATACAGAATCATAGAATCACAGAATATCCTGAGTTGGAAGTGACCCACATGGATCATTGGGTCCAGCTCCTGGCCCTGCACAGGACACCCCAAGAGTCACATCAGGTGCCTGAGAGCAGTGTCCAAATGCATCTTGAACTCTGTCAGGCTGGTGCTGTGATCCCTGCCCTGGGGAGCCTGTTCCAGTGCCCAAGCACCCTCTGGGTGAAGAACCTTTTCCTGATATACAACCCTAAACCTCCCCTGCCTTAACTTCACGATGTTGCCTCGAGTCCTGTCATTGCTCATGAGAGTGAAGAGATCAGTACTTGTAGATACATTGGTCAACTATAACCATAGCTAGAGACACCAAATATGAAACATTGTTAGTGCACTGAAGCGTCTTGAATAGTGTCCTGTTTGCCTGAAATGTTTTGTAAACTCTAGAGTACTACATTTCTCTTTCATTTTCTGCATTTCTCATACACACATATAGTATAACATTTGAGCCTTGAGATCCTGTGACAGTACCTTAGAAGTGCAGGAAGGATAAAAGGCATCATAATGCCTAATACCATTTTAAAGTATTGCTTATTTCAAGTTTAATCTTTGGCATGGAAAAAGAAAAGGAGAAACAATATTTATCATCTGATTATAATTCAGTAATGGGAATCTAGCATTGTTTTTGTTTTGCAATAAATATTTGATCGTCAGTCTTTTAGCACTGAACTGTTATGTTTATCTCTCAGATCACATTAACCTATGACTGTTTCTTCACAGTGTCTAGTTACACAGTGGAAACTTCCACACCTCCTGATAAAGAACAAAAGTTAGTGGGATTTCAAAAAAGGTATACAGATGCATAACAGAGAAATCCACAGGCTCCTAGGCACAGACATACCATATCTTTGGTCAAGAAATCCCGAGACTACAGGTTGCTGGAACCTTGGAAAATATACTGGGAAAGTTTTGTATTACAGTCACAATGTTTTTATCTTTTTCTTTAAGCCTTCAACAGGGTATTAGATTAGCCCAGATCATTCATGTCAAGTGGAGAGCACAAAAGTATATATATATGTATATATGTATAATTAGGTCATTTTGGAATCAATTTTGTATTCAAATGCTTTGCTGTTAGAGTGCAATTATACTAAAGCTGTGTTCTCTCAAGACAGAACACAACTTGGCTTTTAAACTGTGAAAGGGGCTAACCTGGCACCAGGAGTGAGCTAAGGGATGGGCAAAACACTGACCTCAAGTAAGGCAGCTAAAACTCACAAAACACAAGATCAGTGTGCATTGTGACCATCTTCAGTCAATCAAGCTATTCACAAACCAAACAATTTTATTATCATAATGATTTAAGTCCCCTCCACCTTTTTATTTTCTGAATGATATAGGTCATTAGAAAAGGAGGAAAACTCTGCATCCCATTACTACTATCACTATGAGAGTCAGCAAGTATTGTCACACGACGTAAGAGACAGCAAATATTTTAAGCTGGTGGCATAGTTGAAGCTAGTCATTGCTTGACCAGCATTTTCTCACACTCATATGTGGCCAAGACATTCAGTGGCTAGCATGGAGAAGATAAGGGAAACTCTAGGTGACAAAAAGACACTTTTCTGCTGTCCTGTGTCAGTAATTTTTAAAAAGTAACTGAGTTTTGAATTTTCTCTGAATCAACTCAAGAAAAAAAAATTAAATGAATTATTTTTTTCGATATTCCACAGCTTTAAGAGAGATGTTAAATCCAGGTATTATCAAAAATAAATGATGGACAGGACAACACATTTCCACACAGTGCTGTAAGAATTTGGAGAGAAACCAAATCAGAAATGAACAGATGAATATGATGCTTAAATATTCCAATTAAAAATACTTAAAAATACCTTAAAAATACTAATGACAAAAAAAAATTCTCTGTGAAACCTTAATACCTTTAACAAAGGCAGTCACCAAAAATCTTTTGTTCTTCTCAGCCTTCCATAATCTGAACTGATTCAGCAACAAGGAGAAAATGAGAGATCCTTGAAAGCATTTTAAAGATTTTCTTACCACAGATTGACTAGGAAGGGATGTTCCAGGCCTTGCATTATCTGTAGCTCCCGGAAAACATTGCGAACTTCATCTCTCTCAATGCACTTCTGTTTATTCATGTACTTCATGGCATACATTTTCTTGGTGTCTCTCTTCTGTACAATGCACACCTAATTGGCAGCAAAGTAAAAGAAAAATTTTGACACCTTAAGAAAGTGAATTCAATTGTGACTCTGAAAAAAAGGATTCTTTACTGATACTTCAATAATTCAGATCTGGATACTACAACTGAGTAACACATTCGTAAGTTCACTTCACAGCTCTGCAGAGTTCTTTGTAATAGATTCTAATCAAAAATTAACAAAAAACCAACCCAACCCTGCATAAGAAGAAATGGGAACCCAGAAAAGTGTCATAATTTTCAGAAGTTACATGGTAAAGCTGAGAAGAATATACTTCAATGGCTGAAATCACAGGCTATTTCATTAGTCAGTGAAATTATTGCCTCCTGCCTAGGAAAACGCGCAATCATTGTCCTCATTCCCACAAGTCAATACTCACATCTTGATTACTGCATCATAAACCTTGCCTGTGTTCCCAAGGCTCAATATTTCATCTAAATATCAGAATTATGCTCCCTTAATTATTGTTGAAAAGAAAAAGCATTTTCATACAGATATTCATCATAATATTTCTGAATTCATGAGAGACCATTACCATGATTTACTCTCTGGCAGTAAACTTCTATGATTTTACTTTATCTTTTTTTTTTTTTTTTTTGGAAAGAAGTAAAATAATGTAAATGCATGAAGAAAATCTTAGTCAAGAGAACTCCCATGGGAAGTCTGGATTGTTTTCTGTCATGGTAGTTTACCTTGAGAATGGAGCTGGAGAGCGTCACAAGCACCACAACCAAGCATCAGGTTAAGTACAATTTTTGGCACCACAGAAATAGACAATTGTTCTGAATGTACTACAAACATCTGGCTTAGGTATCACAGGTCTATAGTGTCTAAGTTCAAAGGTATTCTGGATTCACTTGGTGTGGGCATTATTTTTTCATTTTTTAATTTATGTACATACACACACATGTAGACATGCATGCTCCCATATTATACACACAAAAAATTATATTATGCACTCTTTAAATTCGTGCTCAGAGATCAGATTACAACATGGTGACAGCCAAAATTAAATCCTTTGTGTCTGGGTTGTATTTTAAGGAACTTATGCACTCAATATTTAGAAACAATCAGGAGTAACTAAGGCAACTTCCCACAGATGAAATTGGGAAGAACAGGGCCAGTGAAGCCAAACCACATATATTTCTCTGAAACACCATTTTCATAAAGTGCATCCTTGAGCTCAAATCTACTCCAAATAGCAGAGTTAATAGAGTACCTTTAACCTATAATGATAAGGCATGATTAAGCAGAGTTTCTAATTACCTTTCCTAATATCGGGAGATGTTCTGCTATTAAGGAAAACATGGATGGTAACATTTTGTTTTGAGCCCATCAATTTTGCACAATGGTGAGTACTGAAGTTTTGTTTCATTTTTCACATTGGACTGTTATGAAAAATCTGAATATTGTTGATGCCCTTAAGATAACCAAAGGTTCACATTTTTATGGAAAGAACCCTGCCTGTGGAACAATGGGGAATTGTGTTTGGCCTTTTGGAGGAAGAAAAAGTAGCAACTGGCATCGAGTTGAAACTGAGTGGGAAAAGAAGGGATGGAAATGAATTGTTCAAGCTCCCACAGGTCCTTCAAAAACCTAAGCAATATTTTCAGGGGCAAATCCTGACATCCTGTCTTAGAATATATGGAGACTCCATTTTAGCAAGTCACATTATAAAGTACATTTGGGGATTTTAGCTCAGAACCTAAGTCCAGGAGTTCAGTCACGTGCATTAGTTTGCATCATGATTTTCATGTACAATTTGGCCAAGAGTTAGGTGTTTGCAGAAGTCTCCTATTCCATTACAGTAAAAGCCTCCCTATTGAAGGGTTGACTAGAGAGACTGCTGAGAGAATGGGGTTTTACTCAGCTGAGAATTATAGGTTTGACTGATGTGGCAAACCAAGATCATATGCAGCACCTAAATATGTAATGTAAACAGGTTTTGAAACACTGCTGTGACTCCAGAAGGCACTCAGTTCTCTTACCTGGCAGTAAAGACAAGGGTGTTCAGCACAGCTGAAACAGACCTTCTGTTGTTGGTAGAAGCTTGCCTAACACACAGCTTCAAAGCAGAATGATACTAAACATTTTCTAGCAATGTGTGTACCTACGCAATTCTTTTAGCATAGTTACAAAATCAATAGGATTTTCATGAATATGATAAAGCTACTTCCTACTAAAAATCAGGAAACACGACCTGCATCCATTTTGATGTTATTGTGAAAAATGCCTGACATTGCTATGACAGCACTGGATCATAGTGGAGATCCTCCCTGGCACTTCTACCTGCTGGCTGTCAGCTCTTCTGAGAGGGACATCAATGGATTGAAACTTTCCACTAACGCAAGAAAGAAAGGAAAAGCCCTTGAGCTCTCCTCACATGTGCGGTCTTAATGGAAATGTTTAAGTTGGGTGGTTTTTTTTGTTCCAAAGGAGCAATTTTAAAATAGGGATAAACAGGTGCTCTGGAACCTCAACAAAAATTTCTGTGATGACTCATTATGATGAAAGTCTGTGCAGAATTGCCTAATTTACATGTATCAGTATGGAAGCCTGTCACACTCACATCCTCTTTCCATTTTTCTGTGAATATCATTTACCAAAGCCCAGACAGTGTGATGATTCAGAGCAAATATGGGTTCTGAACTCAACAGCTATCCAGCTTCATAGTCAGCAGAGAGGGACAGGAACATCCATCTCCACATAAGGTACGGATCTAAACAGGTACAGGGGACTATCTCTGTACCTGGGAGGGTTTCCCTTCTAATGTGCCCTACAGAGACTGCAGAGTACTGGTTTGGATATAGGCATCTGTGTTGTACATGTTTAAAGGCAGGCATTATGAATCCCCGTTAATTTTCTCTGGATGGTATAGTGCTATTTTCAAAAATCTGTTGTGAAAATATTCCCTTTCTAGAGAGGTGTTGTTAACATAGCTCAGTTGTTATCACAGGGTGGTGTCTTTTATTATTTCTGATAGAAGGTAACACTGAGCTGCCTTAAAACCCATCAGGTTAGAAGAAATTTGACCAGAGAGTGACTTGGAACCATTTTCCCTCAAATCTGGGGAAGGAAGCCAATAGATTATGGCTGTAGGGCTAAACTTCCTTTTTCAAGAACAACATGTGCCGTGGTCCACTTCTAAACTACCTTCTTGGATTTCCTCTGATTTCACATGCGAAAAATAGAGAACCTACATATCGGGTTTAATCTGCAGATTAAGAGGTCACACAGACACAGTGCTGTGGGTGACAAACTGCCCTGTGGGCTGCTGCAGAGCTTAGTAAGTGAGGTGAGATAGTCATGCTGAGTAAAACTGGGGCAGAATTTGCTAAAGGTTTGCTGAAGGAAGCTGCATAATGCTGTATAGGCTGAGCAACCACGGGTAAGTACAACAAAGTTCTTCCCAGAGCAAAAGATGGGGATGGCTGAAATACCAGACTTGCTGCAAAACACAGATTTCTCCTGTTTCCCACTAGAAGAGACTTATAGCTGCTATGTGCATGGTCTGGAAAGAACAAGGTGCACTTAGTCTCAGTTTTGGTCTGAATTTGGCACGTGAGTACGTAGACCTCTCAGACTGCCACATGATGTGGTTTCACAACAGGTCATAAAAGAGGAGAGATACAAAACCCACAGCCAGAGAAACCTCTGCACAAAGCCACTGTTAGGTGGAGAGCTGGAAGCTGGAGTGCACACTCACCACGCTCCTGTGTGATATTATGCACCTTATGCCAGTAGATGAGATGGGGCAGCTACAGCTGCCACGAGGAATCGCAGCCCAGCAGAGCAGCTGTGGCACTGCTTGGGCAGAAGAACTCACCCCAACACAGAGGACTACGAGACAGAAATCAGATCTATCCTTCACACTCCAGGTGGGAATTGATCAATTTGCTATTGAGCATTTGCCTGAAATACTGCTACCTTGTCTGTTCTACCCATGTGCTCTGAAATAATCGTTCTCATAGTCTTAGCCTACAAGCAGAGCTGGAAAGATTTACACGAAGAGGCTGGAGAATGGAAATCATAAGTTTGTCTTTATCGCTTTGTCGCTGCCAGGGCATTTCCTTTAGATAGGGAGATTCATTCCCAGATTCCCCTGAGCAAAGCATGACATCTGGAGCAGCTGAAGCATCTGCTTAGTACCCTTTCAAATTAACTCAACCTAAAGAATGGGTTGTTACACTGTCAAACAATATTAATATTCTGCAGTTGTGTGTTACGTTGCTTTTAGGATAGTAGCGTATTTTTTTCTGAAATATTTTGCATAGTATTTACTAAAGTACCCTCAATCAGTGCAGACATGGTTCTGGGCTCCCATCTGGTTTACACCACTGTAATTTCAATTACTTCATCACAGGAAGTCACTGTTTTATACAACCAAATTAATCAGAACTAAGTCTTGTATCTCAGCATCTTAGACAAACAAGAGAGAGTTTGTACATTGAAATTATAATTTGAATTTAATTTAAGGAGGTCAGATTGTTCAATACACCTACTCCCATGAACAGAGAACTCAAAGAAATTTGGTACTATAATATCTCTGAGAACTAGTTGTTACACCTGAATATAAATTATTTTGTAGCAGTAACCCTGCAATTACATGGTTATTGTTGCAGTAAAGGACAATGAGAATTCTTGTATTTCAATTCTTGTCGGTTTTGTACGGATTGGACGATCTTCAAATATATAATTTTTTGCAATATTTTGTTTGAGAAGAGTGATAGCTCTACATATAACAACATGGGGAAAAAATAGCCAGATTAAGCAGGAGAGAGCACTTCTAAGGTATCGCATGTCTCTGTCTCTGCCCTTGCAAAGGGGCCCCTCACCCTCCTACAGCATGCAGGAAAATAAAACAAGCCTACTTGTTTTACCTTCATAAAGTACTTTATGAAGGCTAGTTGGTTGACTTTGATCCACTCTTCTCCATGGCATTCAGGAAACTGGTGAATGTTTCTGTGATATTTCTAAAAACATCTCATTTTCTTACAGGTTTATATGAGTGTGGTTCTTGTGAACTTGCTTTGGGGAATGTGTATTGGTGAAGAAAAAGTTGCACAATTCTGAGAGAACATGCTTTAAGTATGAGTTCCCTCTAAACTTAAATCCTTATTTTGCAGTTGTCAAATGCAACAGGAAGGTCCTTGGTGTAACAGGCTTTGTTTTTCCCAGATGAGCACAGGCTTCTGACAAATCACCTTGTTTTTCCTTCCATGGGCAAGGGAAAGAAAGCAGCCCATTTTAAAATGACCTATTATAACATAGCCAAAAGCACAACACGGTAAATCAGTCACCATTTCAAATGTCTGTCTCTGTGAGTCAGTCTTGCCTTTATCGTTCATTTAGAAGCCTCATTGCTGGCAACTTTTCCTATTATTGTCCTTCTGGAAGTACCTGGCAGCAGAAAATGTCAAAAAATGATGCGAGACTGTTAATCTCTATTGTTGGGTGTTTACTGCTTGGGGTCTGTTGTACTCTAGCATCTTGCAACATATAACACCACGTTCAGTATCACGCTTTCCTTAAACTGCCTGCTTCCTTTATGGCTCCTCTGTGGCCTTTTCTGTTTTCTGAGAGCAACAGGATGTTTTAAGACATGCTCTACTTTTTATTTTATTGCTCTTGGTTCAATATCTCCGTCTCTCTCTCTCTCAATATTTCTTAAATTACTCTGGTTGCTACAGCAACCTTAGGCCTCTGCAGGAGGTATCTGATATGGCAGAGTCTCCACACTGCTCAGCTCGCTCTTGTGCGCAGAGCTCAAGGTGATGCTCGGCACCTCACCTCCTCCACTGGGGCTGGCTGCTTCAGCAGCTGTGATCTGTCCCCCTTGCTGGCTTCAGAAATCAGCTCCCTGCCTTCAACTTTGGCATTTTCAATTCACAGTAGCACCATTTGCTGTTACAGGGATTCCTAGGCCATTTGGTATCAAATGCTTTGTATCTCAAGTGCTTGTCTTTTCTGAGAAGTGGCCACCTGCTTTCAGCTGCTGCCTCTGTACCCACTGCTTCTTACGGACATGTCAAGAGCAGGTGCCATCTCATAGGCACTGATGCATATTTTTCAGAAAAAGATACATCACAGCAGTTTTGAGAAGGGTAGGAAATGCATATGGAGAGAAGAAAAACCACGAGCATGCTCTTTTTTCTGGAAATAAACAGGCTCACTTCAAAGGTGTCCTTTGAGAGCTCTGGTTTCACCTGGGTAAGGGGCAGATAAAGGAGGGGAGGTCTGAGCCTGCGTAGGACCATCACAGCCACAGCTTCTGTGTACGCTGGCAGTTCTTTTGTTCAAGCCAAGTGACAGGCAAGCTGTGGCACAATGTGTGTGACCACTCACTGAGCAGTTGCCCACACTCCTGGGCACGTGCAGACCTACCTGGTGTATTATCTGTGCAGACAGATGCTGGCACAGACCTGGTGTTATCACCTGGTGCAGATTCCAAGTACATTGGAAGAGGACAGGTTAGAAATTCTGATGAAATGGGTTTTATTTTAATATTAAAAATTTGCCAAGTAAATTCAGAAGCAGACAATTTTAAATACTCAAACCGAAAATGCTGACCTCTGATCTAAGTAGCTCTTCCTTTGTGAAGGCCAGCATGATTTGGATATATCTTTAACCTCTTTTCCCGTACTTAACACGCACTCTTGGACCTTTATTTAGTTTGACATGGTATTCCACCTCTGTATTGTGATAATAAACAATCACAGATCTCTGCTGCCCTGATTTTTAAGGGGTTTTTAAGTACCATTTTGCCCAAGCAGCATATTCTTCTATTGACCTCAAAGAGGATTTCTCTTGAAAACTACTGAATTGAATAAGGACCATGCCATGAAGGACTATGCTGTTCTGCAAGAAGTATTTCTGGTCTCTCTAAAATTAAAGTCATTGTTCTGCATTGGAGGCCAAGAACCAGCAAAATCCTTTGTGTGTTCTTAGTGCATGGCTACAGAAGTGCCTCACCAGCACTGAGTTGGCATATGCTCAGGAATCACTGAAATCAAGATCTAGACAGCTGTTGTTTTATCAGTCACCTGATCAAGCATCAGTTATATTTCACCTTCAGAGGTATTCCTGTGTGAAACGGTTTCTAATATTTTTAAAATATGATTTTCTCTGACTTTGTGGCTTTGTATTTACCCATATTAAAATTTAAAACCTTATTATAATCACTACTATAGGAAAGAAAGGTTGTGTACTCAAGTGTAAACAAACCATTAATCTTCTCTGTTTCAGAAAATCCTGTTGAATTGAACAAACATTTACTCAATGATCATTATTATAGTGTATGTCAGTTTATATGGTCCCAAGAGGATTTAATCTATGTAAAGTGCCTTTAAAATACTGCAATTATTTAAAGACGCAAATAAGCTCAGAGATTTAAGAACAAGATCACTCTGGTGGACTGTCTAAAGAAGTAGTTTGCTCCCACCTTTTTATACATTTTTGTTTTCAGGACAGATTTCTAAATTCTGCTCAACTCCACTGGGGATAATTAATTATTATAATAATTTTTGTTCAATTAATTTTAGTGAATGGATTATAATAGAAATATTTTTAATGAATAGTCAGACAGTTCATACTGGTTGTCAGATGTCTTTAAGAAGGAAAAGGCTACAAAACCTACATTCTTTTACCTTAATCAAGCCAGAAAAACACAAAGATATTCCCTATTAAACTTTCACCTGTTACAAATAAGTTGATTCTTACCTTTCCAAAACTCCCTTTCCCAATAGCCCGCAATATTTGAAAGTGGTCAAAGTTAACTGCAAAATAAAGGAGAGAAGAAAGGAAAATAGTTTGTAGCATGCTAAGTAAGAATCAGAAATCAGACAAGAAAAGAAATTACAGTGTGCCCAACTAATGTCTTTTTACCATGTGGTATTCAATTTTTCTCTTAAAACACCAAATATACTTAATAGCTAGAAAAGAGGACGTTTGCTTTAAAATGTGCTGCATTCATTTTGTTCATCAATTCATCTTGGACTAAAGCCTTCAGTGCCCGCTATCTCCAAAAAGAAACATATCTCTGTCCTAACCAAATAACAAGACAAAAGTTAGCATCATGCAGCCATTAGCAAACATAGTAATATGTATTTAAACCCTGATGGTGTGCACTAGCCAAGCTCTCCACAGCAACCAGGAACAACCACCCCAACCCTGGCTCCTCCCAGGGCTAGATTTATAGGGCTTGTGCCCGCCCTGCAGCTACAGCTGTTTATAGGAGGTTAACGAGCACTTTAGGTTGAGGTGGCCTGAACTCTATTTGAATAACAATTGAGTTCAGGTGTTGAGTCCGGTCCTGAATAAGAGCTTGGCTAGTGCACACCATCAGGGTTTAAATACATATTACTACAAGCAAAAACTGCTCAGCATTTTCCAGAAATATTGAGATCTATTAAAAGGACACTGAATAATTCAAGTAAGGAGCACCCTCTACCTACAGATACATAATAACATATGGTTAGTATTTTTACAGTAGTCACTCTTCAGAATAATTCCTGTATTTTGTTAATGGTGATGGAAGCGTGTCCCATGGTGAGCTAGTATGATTAGCCTTTCCAATGTTTTCCACCTTAATGCAATACATAATACTAATATTGTAAGACCATTTCATAAATGTAGCATAAGTTTGTTTTGAGAGATTCCATTTTAGCTCTGCAGTAGAATGGATTTACTTGCACATCAGGGAAATCTGACAGCACAGCCTGTCCTAGACACTGAAGTGCTTTGCTGGGAGGGTGAGTGAGATTTCATTTCTCAGAAATGCCATTACTATTGGTGTTACATGAGTTTAAACACAGCATGACCTTCAAATATTCATTGGTAGATCTGGTAGTTTAAAAAAAATCCAACTACATCCTGAACAAAATTGATGCAAAGTCACTGAAATACAAACACGACAATGTGTGATACAGTTTTTACAGTCACTTCTCAGAAAAGAATCACACTTAGAGCTAAATTCAGTGAACCAGAGACGACAAAGTTCAGTGCAACTTAACAGGATTTTTTTAAATTAAAACTTTCTTATGTTCCTGGCTTTGGCCATGGACCTTCATCCATGTGCCTGTCATTGATGTAACAGTAACTGACAAAATTGTGGACACAGACGGTCACTGGAAAAATCATAGAACCATAGAAGGGTTTGGGTTGGAAGGGACCTTAAAGATTATCTCATTCCAACCCCACTGCCATGGGCAGGGACACCTTCCCCTAGACCAGTTTCTCAAAGTCCATCCAACCTGGCCTTGAACACTTCCAGGGATGGGGCAGCCACAGCTTCTCTGAGCAACCTGTTCCAGGTCCACCCAAAAATGTGGTAACAAGAATAAATACAATGAAAATGTGACTCACATCAAGATGAAGGAGAAAATCCTATAAAACTCATAATACTTTAAATATTTGCCAAAAAAGTTATACCATCTCTAGCTAAGCTTTGCATAGAAAATTGAAAGGTTGATAGCCATCAAGCCTCTAAAAAGGGTTAATATCTTACTTTCCCTGTTGCAATAATATCTCATTTACACTATTAACACCACAAAGCATTTGTTTATTTATGCTTGCTTACACTGCCTTCAAGGAAACATGGTTGCTCCTTTCATTAGTGCAGCTATAGCAACCGCCTTCCTGGTAATTGCTGGAGACAAATCAAACCCAGAGCTGACAGAGCTGAGAGCAGCAGACTCTAGTGTACAGGAAACAATGATGGTGAGTACAGCAGCTTTAGAATTTGGATCCTGAAATAAAAATGCAAAACCTTATAAAGGATTTATAAGCTGCTTAAAAACTGAAAATCGGGGGGGGAAAAATTTGTGCTGAATGCTGTAAGATTTAGGGTTACCCAGATGTTTGAGAATCAAGATTGTCTGTCAGCAACCTGCAGCTGGGACCTGTGCTGACAGTTTTTACCAGCGGGGCACTCTCTTGTAGTTCTTGCTGGCCGGTACTGGTCTGATGAAGAAGGTAGTCAGTTTAGCAAAACCCCCTTCCACATAAACTTACATCCACTTAAATCCTGCTCCCACCAGTCATCCCTCCCAAGTGCATGACTGAGTCATCTAAGATGATCCTTAATTTAGGTAGAAATTCAACACAGTATTGAAAATATCCTAAACAACATGTTAATCTAATTAATTGCTTTGATAGGAAAAAATCATCCAAAAATTCAGCACAGCATGCTGGTGTTTTCTGTGTCACTCCTCTGTTTTCAAACTTTCTCACGTTTCCTGCTTATTTTGCTGAATTTTTTAACAATCATGTTCCTTAAAAAAAGGTTACTTTGAATTTGTTCTTTACTTTGCAGTCATTCATCTGAGTCCAGTTCCCAAAACAAGTGAAAAATTGTTGAAACAGTCTGTAATTATCTCAATTTGAGTCAAGCCACATTTCAGTAATACTTGACTATATTGTATTCTGAAACCTGACATGTTTTGAAATACATCAGTTTGAAGAATTATTTTGTTTTTGTAAAACTAAGATTAAGCATTTATCTTTAGCTATGAAAAGGACATTTTTTATTGTCCATATAACTTCTATTCTATTTCTCTGTACTTCCTTCTTTCCTGTGTTTGTTGCTCTGAATGACTAGAACTATTTAATTTTTAAATTGAATTTAATTTAAATTGCACTTCCATACGAATGAAATTATTAAATGAGGCACAAGACCATGGAATTGAAGATGGATTATTAGTAAGGTAAATAAGTGGTTAAAAGCCATAGCCACAACAATTGATCAAATTTTCTTAATTTCTGTGCTTAACTTGTATAGAAAGTGAGATGTTACATTTTCATATCTTCATTAAGAAAAAAAAAGATTATTTTCTTTCTGTAGTTAACAGTGCCATAAGCCTTCTTTAAATTAAGGTACAATGATTGTAACACATTTTTTGCAAGAGAAAATAAAGACAATTTTAAATGACTGAGGAAATATGTAAACATGCCTGAACCTGCATCTAAAATGAGCAAGGCTTGCAGCCACTGTGGTTCTCTGGAAAGCAATAATTCACTGAAGAGAGACAACTCAGTCTCTTTTGATCATTCAAACATACAACACTGCAGATTGACAAACTGAGGAAGTTCCTCTCCTGGGATATTAGGAAAGAGTAAGAAATGGGCTACCTTGCAGCTGAGAGCAATACCAAACTCACTGAGTAAAACTGACATGCTTTAAGCAACAGCCCCATCTAGAACAGAGCAGCACAGCCCTGATAATAGTGAAGGGTTGAGCTAAGTTCACTGCCACCTTGGTACTACATTAGGCATACACCTCAGGTGTTTTCCTCAGCTCTTTTTATTTTCACAGTCTCAAAATTTTTGTCTAATTTTGTTCCTCTCAAGTTTTTTTTCAGGTTCTAGATGTGCTTTTTTGCCCTTTTTTTGGTGCAAATTCAATGCCAAAATATCACCACTTACTCTGAGAAGAATTACACCTCATCATGACCTCTGTCACTTCCAACGTTGAAAATATCATCAAGGTCAGACACTGCCATTTCCTCTGTGCAATGAGGAGATCACAAGTGTTAAATTCTTGTCCTCCAAAACATGGCATGTCTAGTTCTTGTGGTGCCTGGTGTTACAACTAATGACATTTTTCTACTGCAAAGTCCACTGAGATAATGGTGTGGCTGGCAGAAGGACATTTTCTTTGATATCAGTAATATGACTATTACTCTTTTGAAAATAGCTTTCTTTGTACCTTTTAATCAAGAAAAAAAACTATATTTTCCAACTCTTTGAGCACTTTCATTTTTATACCACACCATACTTTGGAGGTCTTATACATCAGCTCTGAATTTGAGTCTAAGAATATGAACTGTTTTCAGAAAACAAAATTTGTTTGTATTGTCTTCAGGTAATTTTTCATACAAGTATACCCACAGAATGAAACTTACTAACAACACAATGAGATACTTTCTTTCCAGTTTCTTTGATTTCCATCAGTTTGGAAAAAGTAACTATTATAATCTCCTCTCCTACATCTCCCGCCTTCATCCCTTAAAAAAGCCATCATTAATTCAAAACTAAGAAGGAATATGGAATAAATCAGATATTTTGCTAATTAAGAAAAAAACAGATCAGCATTTATGACGTGTTTCATGTTACAGTGTTAGAGCAATGGATGCACGTTAATTTCAGCAACGTGCTATATATATACATATAAATACTTTATTTTGTTTCTTCCCATTTTGTAATACTCAAATAAACCTTAAATTCATTCCATTGCACAGATTCAACTCTCTATTAGCAACTTTTAGTGTAAGTATACCTTACTTGGATTAGAATCATAGTTTCGAATTAGCCCCATGTAGAGTAGTTTGATCTCGAACAAATAAAAGCCAGATGATGGTACTGGGAATCACAGCTGAATTAAAGGCTTCATCCTGCTTGCCATGAAAAACAAAAAAATGTGGTCCTAGCCATTACAGATACCTGGTCAAATATATTAGTCCACTCAAAAACTATCAGGAACATCTAGAAGGATGGTGCAGTGGTTTGTGACTGAATTATACACAGGAGCCCCTCTACTGCCACAGTCTTCTCAAGTGACCCTAGACAAGTGCTCCAATATCTTCTGCCACTGTCTGTAGAAAAATTGAATCATTCCATCACCAAGCAGCTTAAAATATAGGAAGTACCTTAGAGCTCAGACACACAAACAATTGGGAGAGTAGAAAGAGCCAATTCAGGTAATAGTACTTTATAAAAGCACTGTGAAGACTGAAAGCCATTTTTAAAGTTTGAGAAGTCTACACCACTGTGGAAGCGGAGGTACAGAAATCAGTAGACTGATTCAAACCCCACACGTCAAGTTGTGGCGGAGCTGAGAACAGAACCTGGCTTCCAGCTCATACCACACATTCTCAGGCACCTCTTCTGAGCTGCACGAGCCCTGATGGAGCAGATATTTGGTATAAAACTTTCTACTGAAAGATAAAATAAATATTTCTTGCTCCACTGCTCCCTGAGGATAAGGTGTGCTTTGGGGAAAATATTCACATCACAGACTATTGGGTTTTTACAACTACCCTGCAAAAACGCTGGATAGTGGTAGTGGAAATACCTATTCTTTTTTTAATCAGCACTATATACGTAATGATGTATGTTAAAACAACAAAGCACTTTATAAGCATTCACCTCTGCTGCATTATTCACAAATGCTATGTTTACTTGAACAACAACAACAAAAAAGTTACGTCAACAACAGACTATTATGTATTACGTGTCTGATTTATGATCTCACAAAGGAACACAACATTTTTACCCTTTCACTTGTAGTTTTACTGGTTTAAAATATTCTCATGTCACACATCATTTGTTCAAGCATAAATTACATTTAACTAAAGAGGCAATATGAATATTGGGTGGATTCTAGATAGAGCTGACATCTGTTTTCTCACTGCAGCTGAGGAATATTTGCTGCATGTATATGTGATTAGTCCAAATACACTCAATAACCATTACCTGAAAGAAATTTGTTTCTCCTAGAGAAAATATCCAGTTGAACGTGGCCAAAGCACAGGCATACACATGCTCTGCAGAATAAAAAAACGTAGAGGCCTTTCTGGAAGAACTTGATGAGCTAAATCAAAAACAAACTCTTCTTCCCTGGATGAGTCCCACCGATTTATTTGGACTGTCTGGGAGTAGTCAAAACCAGAACATGAGCACTAAGGCATTAGGAGGTGTACAGTAAAGCCATATTTCTAACATGATGAACATTTCAACACATCGAGCTTCATTCTCACTGATCTCAAGGGAAAACAGAAACAAGGAGATATGATGTGGCCGTTAGCCAAGAAAATAGATTTTTACTTAAGTCTGAGCACTGCTTGCAGGTCTGTTTTGGGGTGGTTTAATGCTTCCTGTTTCTGTGAATCAGGAAAACAGAATAATAACTAAATCAAATTTCCTTCTAGATTTGGCCTGTATGGTTTGACCCGAGACTCACTGGATAGCACTGCTATTAGGATTTCAGACTATTTCTGCCGTCTTCCTTCTGTGTCTGTCTACTTTTCAGATGCTCCAGCCTTTTGCAGGGAGAGCCACAGGCTGTGCTGACAGAACCTCAGCAGATCTTAGCAGCCATTAGATCTTGTTAAAATTGTTACTGTCCTTCCACACAAAACATAAGATGAGTAACCAAGTAGCCACAGTCATATATACTCAATAGTCATAATAAAATCCCCTGCTTGAATGGACATAGATAGGACAAACATGAGCAGCGCCTAAAAATTAAATTAAGGGTCATAAAATGGTTTGGGTAGTCATAAGGAGTCACATTCCATCATGCTCTGTTCATGGTAAGTGCATTAGTGAAGAAAGACACTTCTTAAATTAAGGCAGAAATTAATTTCTGCTGGCAGAATGATAAAGCCAGGCATGCCTTTGAAGTGAACAAAGAGTACAAATCTGCATAGCTTCATAGGTTTCTGAGTAAAATGGGACATTACTATACATTATTTGACTGGGAAACTTACTCGTTAGAAAGAGATACATAACAAAAAAGAAGTTTTAGAGCTGGTTTTATCTCACTAATGATGAATCATGATGCTTCTGATCATATTTAGGGGCTTTGTATTTAAATTGCATTACAATGTCTCAATTCTTCATGATTAATGAGTCGTTTAGTCTCAATATAAACTAATTATGTTAATTTTTAATAATTATTCGACTTTATTTGCAATTAGAAAGAATTTAAGATCTTTGTATGCCAAACAAATTTTATTTAAAATTCAGCTAATTTTGTTTTGAACTTCACAATGCATTTTAGTCTGATCATGTTTGCATACTTCACTTTCTTCAATCAATGTGAAACATTCCTGTATTCTCAAAAGACTTTCATTTCAGAACTCTTGACTAATCCAAAGTGGCTTTTTCAGAACAGCTCATTTCTGTGTTTTGCTTCCTTGTGAAGCCACCTGCAGGATGGGATCCTTGGTGGGCTACATCTCCCTTTCATGGGTGTCCTCACAGCACCTGCATGGCCTGTGCTTTGTTCCCTCTGAGCTGGTGGCCTGTTGGGCTACGGGAGTTGTAAACAGGTACAAGATTTACATCTACAGAAGGGGACACAAGAATCAGATTCCAATACCTTTGAAGAAGCATCGTAACACAGAAATGTAGCCCAGCTTTGAACTGTGCCAGAAGGAAATCTGAAAAGGTAAACTGGAATTCCATTCAAACTTTCAAGACCAGCTCTGTTTTCGCAGCATAAGGATCAATTTTTGTCAAGGAAAATAACAGCGTTTTGATTTGGCAACAAGTTTAATTACGCATTAAAATTGTTTTCAGAGGAAAGGTCTGATTCAAAAAAAAAAAAGAAAACAGGGTAACAGAGTATCTTGTTATCCTCCATCTATATCACATTTCAAACAAAACATAGGGGAAGAAATCTTTTCCCTTATTAAAATGGGGAGAAAACCTCAGTACCAGGGTGTTAGAAAACCAACAATGTGATTTTATTTATACCTTTCTTATTTCTATATTCTATCAATAAATAGCTGATACCACAGATAAAAGAGTGGGCTGAAGAACATCTGCTGTGATGCATTACAGACACTGTGATTTCCTCATGTCAATCCTCCTACAAGGCAGTACTTCACACACAATTTAGCTACACATTTGATGAAATTAACAGAGTATTTAGACCATGCATAGTTTGTTCATCAAAAGCAGTGCCAGCATCATGGGGTTCTACACTGTAATTAGTGAAATCCACCTCACATCACATCGTTAAAGAGAGTGGGGTTTTCCCTAAATGGCTGGGGAATTTTCTGAATGTGTTAGTTAAAATGAATACTGGAAAGAACTACAACAGCCTACCATTTTTCAAAATGCTATAAAAACAGACTAGAAGAATTTGGTGAATCAGCTAATAATTTACACTGTTAGAGAAACAGGCATGTGTTGCCAGAACCAGAAGCAACACTGAAATTCTAAAGAAAATTAGCATTTGAAAGTTACCAAGCTGCTAAGTAAAAAAGATACTAGGACTGATTCTCAAACTCTTCTTCCCTTTTAATTCTGTAAAAGAACATAATTGTATTTCTAATGCTATTCCGTAAAAGCTGCACAAAAAAACAACATGAGATTTTGCATTCACAAGGAAACTGCAACTCCTTGGTAAACAAGAATCTGTTTGAACCCAGGAGCAAATGAAAATTTCTCTCCAGAGCTGCTTATATCCCCAATAAACCAAATTAAAATGATACTGCCATTAAGTACATCTAGTCTGAAAAATATATCAGGCAGCTACCTGAAGCCTGTAAAACAAAGTTTGCTCCTTTGACAAGTAGAACAGGCTGCAAATCATTACAGCTTTTCTCTCAGGGAAGTTTAAACTGAAAACTCCTCAATGCCATCCCACAGTCTCCAGACCTTGTCTGAGAAGTTAGAGGTCTATCACCAAACTGAAAAAATCAAGCAAAGACATCTGATGTTTTTAGGGATGTGAGTGTCAACTTCCGTGAGCCACTGGGAGGGATTTGCCTGCCAGCCACTGAAGTCAGCACAGAGCATTACAGCTGTAAACTGCAGCAGGATTTTGATCTAAGAACACAGCCATCAGCTTTTGCCCAAAGTGGACTGGAAGTTTGCCCCACGGTAGCCTTAGTAAGGGCTTCACCGGAAGCACCAGTGACTCCAGGGGTTGCTGTTATTGTTATAATGTGAAAAAACAAAAAAATTGTTGCTCTGTGGAAGGTGTGGGGATGTTTAGCTGCTGCTTTGCTCCACAAGAATTTTAACACAGATTGGACGAAATTAGCTATTCTTTCTGAAGGTTTGAGCACAAATAGGTGTTTACTGCCAAAGATTAATTGTACTGATCAGAAGATCTCTTGTGACTGCATATCTCTCCTGCAGTGTTTCTTGGGAGCATTAGACTAAAAAATAAAGTTACTTTTCTTGTCTTTATGCCTCTTTAAAACAAGTCCATATTTTTACCATAACAATTCCTAATTGGAGATTTTTGTGTGCTGCCTCTGTCTCCAGACAGATTACTCTGTTTCAGAGGCATACAGCAGTACTCTCAGGTGGCTGGGGAAAAAAAGGACCAATTGAAAAGCCAATTCTTGCGTGTGATGGTTTGTGTGACCAAATGCAGGAAGAGGTGAGACGAAAAACTATTCTTTTAAATAAATAATCTCTGTCTGAAGGATACAAAGCAATATGAAAGTTCTGTTCTTTTGAGTAAGGATGTGATTTCCGCTCCAATGAAAGCAAACAGAAAGTTACTTAGTTTTGGAGTCTTTCTCATCTTTTTGCTTTGTGCCTTCTTTCCATTCTTCGTCTTTTTTATTGGAGAAGGAAGCAAAAGAACTACAAAATCAAAAGGTCTTCACTCATCTCAGCTGAAATGAAAAAGTTCTGAGTATTGATTCATGATGATTTCTGCTTCACTATTATTGCTGTCTGTGTCCATATAGAGTATGTGCATTTCTGATACTTTTTTTCTGAAATGAGAACATTTCAAGAAATTCTACTTTTCATTTTGCTTTTGGCTTTACACAGGAAAGATTTCTATTTTCATACAGCCTAATAATGAGAGGAAGTAGGCAATATTTATATTTCCCAACATCAGAAACATATGCTTTAGGCCCTACGCCATACCAAATTTCTCTCAAAGACCACCTCACTGACACTGTATTTTAGCCCTTTATGATCCTTTTTATATGATGTTATGACAAGAGCACACCATCATCCAGGTAAAAAGGTAAAAGAGCTGTTCTTTGACAAACTGACAAGAAAATGAGGCAATCACGAAGACATCATGTCTGGCACGCTGCAGACAGCAGGAACAGAGGAGATCACAAGCACCCCTTTTGATGGCAGTATGGATGTTTAGACTGGATTAAGGTGATTGTGGCACCTTATTATACACCTACAGTGCTGGCTTGGTTGGAAGTCAAGTTTCAAGGGCAGTGCAATGAGATGATCACCTTCCTAGGAAAGTAACAGTGCTTATTAGTACAGAATTTATGTGTTTTACTGTAACAGGAATTGCTTTATATCAAAGTAGAGATCAAACTCTGATCCCTGCCATGTCAATATATACTGACACCAATATTTGCATTTTTCCTCACACATAAGTGAGCGCAGGCAATAAAGACAAAGAAAAATTTAAAATTACCTGTTAAGCAGGTCGTTTGACTTTGATGGCAATTCCAAGAAGGCAACCAATTAACTTTATGAAAATAAGCAGGAATAATAATAAACAACCTATGTCAGAAAGATTTAAGCTAATACAGACTAAAGTTCAATTACTGTTATTTGAAGGCAAAGTTAAATTAATGAATTAATTTAAATTAATGACTTTTAAATTGTTTCTTATTAATAAACAATAACAAAAGGAAGGTCAAATATTGCTATCAGAGCTTGGCAGAAGATATAAGGAACATGAAATGTATGTTATCACTGCAAAAAGTCACCTGGACAATCTAGTTGGGATCGAGGTCAAATTCATAGCATGTCCTCAGGCAGTGCAGTACAAAACAGGAAAGAATGACTATCTGTTTAACGTCACCACAGCTGACGTGAGCAGCAAAAAAATTAGCACAGACAATGATATGATTTAGTTGTCTATTTTTTGGGATAATGGAAGATCCTCAAAAATCCTGATGATGACTAACGGTACAGGCAATTACCAAGGTGAAGATCCCTTGACAAATACCTAAGATTTAAAACAGCAGCAGCTGAGACAGCTTAAAAGGAAAAAGGGACAAAATACGACAGTGGCAAGCATGAATGGAGGATAATACTGCAAAAAGTCGATTAAATTTATAATAATTCCTGTCCCAAGATATCATCAACTGAAAGGCAAGTTCAGAAAGGGGTAGAACTAGCACACAGTGAAGGCACAAAGTGGGAAAGACTCAGACTGTGACTAAGGAGAGAGATCTGTGCAGAGCTGACTCTGCAGGGCAACCACAAATGACACTCTTTTAATGTTACTTCCATGCCCATGGTGGTGGAGGGTCACTGATCTGATCAGTCTGAAAATGTGATACCATGGACAGAGAGCGAGAATTTGAATGCTTACGATGGGCTGTCAGCCTAGATGGTCTTGATTGTGTGGGTCAATTCAGTGTAATCCTTCAGCAGCATAATTTTAAAGGAGACCTTTTCAACATCTCATTATCCTATGTTACGATGTCTGGTTAAGCATCCATCGGCTGAGCTAAAAAACCCCCAAACAATTGGACTCCAAAGACATGGGCTTTTACTGTTAGATTTAACAGAGAAGTGAAAGGAATTCAAAGTGCCAAATCTACCACTCTTTTTCAGCGAAGAGCAAATGGCAATAAACTGTTGTGAAAAGCCTGTAGCAGCGGGTCAGGGGTTTTACATATTGATGTATGACTCAGTGCTATGAAAAATATGAATATCAGAGGTCAGGTGCTCCTCTGGATGGACTGAAATATGGTAACAATCCTCACCTTTGCTAAATAACAGATATTGATGTCTGGAAATGACCAGAGCCTGGTTAACACAATCCTGGATCTCAGAAAAGATTTGCTAGTAGTTGAAAATAACACACAGTGTGGTAGGTATGTTCACTTCTTGTGCACAGGATTCAGTATGACTGGTCACACGAAGCTGGCCATACAAAAATGGCCACATTATTCTATGATTCCATGAAAAAACACGATTCTCTCCATATTTAGACTGGCACTGAAACTATGTGACATGAGTAACTGCAATTATTAGGTTATTATTATGTTTGATGTATTAGCTAAAAATGAAACTGCCTTAAGTCCACAGCCCTGACCTCACTGTCACACAGAAATGATCAGGATTTAGTCAGGCAGTGTCAAATCTTCAGTATAACCGTAGGTTAGTTCATCATAACAGAGCTGATTTGTGTGCTTCTACGTCTTCTTAGCATTTATTCAGGTAACCTATTTTCTAGTAGAAAGGTTTCTTTTCATTGACTCAGTTGGCTTAGTGGAAAGTAATTGGAACTTCTCATCCATGTATCCTATTATAAGCAGCAATTTACAAAATTTTACTATTATAAACTCACAAGTCAGGGAATTATTTTTATTTTAGGACCAGTGAAAGTGTCAATTAAAGATCCCTTTTTGTGGCAATGAAAAGTTTTGTTTTGTGACAGGACAGAGATTTGGTTCAGAAAAGCTGATAACCCAATAGCACCACTGGAAACATCAGAAGTCATCGAGGAACAATTGAATTGATGTACTGGACCTCATCACTGCCGGTGAATAGCAGGGAAATCTCTGTGAGTCTCCATGTTTTCATAGCTCTGTCAAAAGACATTGACATTGAAACTAAGGAGAAAAGTCCCAGGACCTGCTCCAATGCAAAATTTAAGACTTTTGGTAAGTGAAAAAACATAGCACCCTTTTGTTGAGAAAAGAGAGTTTCTGATTGACCATGTTGCTCACCTATGGATGAAATGACAGGAACAATCTCCGAAATCACTGCAAGGAGAAACAGGTTGACAGGTATAAGCAGCAGAAAAGATACTCCTTGTGAAAATGTATTGCTACAATATAGAAAATCTAAATTTCACTTTACTGTAATAGACTGCCCTGTGAGATCAGGATACACATAATAGACTATGAAGCATCTTTTTCAGCTGGAAAGTGGGAATATTCACCTCCCTCAGAGTTTCTATGAAAATAACCTCATTAATAACTGAACTGGAAGGCTCTCTGAGGGAAGTTGCTATGGGAATAAAATGTCAAATATCAGTGTACCAAACTGTTTTCTCCTGCAATAAAATTTATCAGAGTGATCCCCAGGTGAAGGAAAATTCTTTAAATGAAGTTAAAAACAAAATCCTCAGTGAGACATCCATCAATCTTACACATGCAAAGGTCTCTGTAATTCTAAACATGCCAGGGGAAGCAAATAAACCTCTTTGCTCTTGGCTCCTCAGGGCAGTGGCTCTGAAAGCACTGTTCTTGCAGATCAGGATTTCACAAAATGAGTCTTGGTGCTACGTTAATGGGTGGTTGGGGACCCATGTGAAGGGGATTTTACTCAAACACCTGGAGAACACCTTCAAACACCTTCACCTATGAGTTGTTCTCTTTTTCTTCTAAATTCAGAACCCAAAACACGAGGAGTCTCTCTCCAGAACAGAATCTTGAATTATCTCTTCTATTTTTAACCACAACTACAAATTAAATACTTGGAGTGAGTAAGGACACTAAAGAGACAGAATGATTCCCATTTCAATTGGGATTGCCTCCCATTCAGTGATTTTAAACCAAACCATCACCATGGGCTTCAAATGATTGGTGCCAGTTCAAAGCTGCAGCAGAAGTGTGCCTGAAGTGTCCCTGCCTGCTCCAGCTGCACAGAGGCACATCCCAGCTATAGCCTGGGCCGTGGCTGTGGGGTCCAGCTGCAGGCAGCAAGGTTGCACAGCACCAGCTGAGGGTAGAATGGGGACTGTAAACAGGAAAATCTCCTTCTCACCATGGAAAAAAAGGCAGTATTTAATTACATTAACAGCACATATAGTGAGTACATTTAAGGGCCAGAACTCCAGCACAGGAGAATTAAAGAAAATTTCAAGTATCCCGTTACTGCCTGACCACAAAGTAACACCTCAGAGTCCAGCGGATGCTGGATACCTCATAAACTGGCCAGATTTCTGTTGACTGTTTAAGCAAAAGACACAACATACTTTTAAGAGGGCTGACCTCCATTAATTCCATCTGTTAGCTACCCATAGTTATCCATCCTCCACAGTTAAATGACTTTCACTGTGTACTTCAGCACTCAAGTTGCATTTTATTCATAGGTCTAGTAAATTTTTAAACTAAGTTATACCTCTTAAAAAAATAATAAAATGCATTTTAGAGATGGAACCTCAAATCCCAACCTCTGAGGTTGCAAAGGGACTGACCTCAACTCAGGTTAACATTTCTGATTTTTATAGTCATCTGGAGCCAGGAAGAGGCTTCTTTTTGATTCTAGCTAGGGTTCTCAATATTTCACTGTGTGAATCATCTACTTGCATAAGAACCACTCCACTTTCTCTGCCATTTTGGAGGAACGTAGGTCTCACAAAGGTTTTTTTTACCGACATGCTCCAGACTAAACTGTTGTTGATCAAACATGATCAATTTTTTCCAACTTCATCTGAGCTATAAGTTAACACCTTTGTATACATCACTTTTTGTGGTTGTTTCTCTTCAGCGTGGTGCAGAAAGGGTAGGGAAAAAAACTGATAATAACAGCTCTATTTAATTCATAAAAAACTTCCATAATTTCAGTGCAATCCATATGTCTTCATCTCAGTGTTTACAGATAAATATTTGATGATGGAATGTGTAGTTTTTCTACAGAGGCTGAAAAAGATGGGTTGACTGCTGGACATAAAATGACCACCTAACTGCAGAAGTTTTTTTTACTTGGAGCTGATTATTTATTCTCTCATCATTGTGCTTGTTACGTCTGGGAAATCCTTGTATACTTATTTACAAGTTATTTATAAGTATGCATATTTACACTCCAAAAGCAATTGCACCAAAGCTGATAGGACCATTCATTGCAGGAAACAGTAAATATGAATAAAGAAAGCAGGCACTCTATCTTATCTATCCACTGCTAAGATTAGGAGTTACCCTTGTTTCTGCTGGAATAGAGTTAATTTTCTTAGTATTTAGTATAGTGTTTATTATTATTATTATTATCATCATTATTATAATTTACTTTATTGCAATTATATTCTTAACCCACATGTTTTACCTTCTTCTGATTCTCCTCTCTATCCAACTGGGAAGGGAGGCAGAGTGAGCAAGCAGGTGTGTGGTACTTAGTTGCCAGCTGGGATTAAAACCACAACAGAAGTGAAATATTAAAGACTTCAAGCAAAGCAAACATAGATACACTTACGAAACAAACCAAATCCACCTCAGGTCAGCTGATACTGTGGTGACTGAGGAGAGGAGGAGGACTCCACACCAGCCACAATTCCCAGGTCAGGCTGGGACTATGGCAGGAGGTCAGCAGACCCTAAACCACAACTTAGCTTAGATTTAACTCATATCACCACACAACAGGGAAAAATGAAAAGATTCTCTTGGTGAGCAGGGTGGGTAGCTGACAGATATTAATGGAAAGGACATAAGTTCTAATTTTAACCACAGAAGTTATTAGGTGCAAAGCACAAACAGTGAGCTGCAGAGGATAAAATTGCTCAGTGTAGCAGAAGGCTTGTTAGTGCCCGAAACATTCAGTGGCACTAAATGTGCTTATACCAATTCTGTATAATCACAGAAACAGAACCTCAAATAAGTTTAATTATAGATGTTAGATGAAAATAATGAATACTGGTGACTCAGTTCTAGAGTTCCCTACCGCATACACTGGGTTTGTTTTGATGAGAGTAAAGTATATAAAAGAAATTTGTTTATATATAGAGAAAAAGAGGGAGAGATAGAGATAGTCTCTAAAAATATATGCGTATTTATATTATATTTTCTTAACTAGAATAAAATGGCAAATCAGTATATCAGAGTTTCTTCTGGCTGTCTATGAAAATAGTATTAAACAACCTTGGCTTCTTCACAGAACAGATTGGAAAGCTTTCAACATAGCAAAAAAAAAATTGTGGTCTTCTTTTTTACTTACAGGTTGTGAAAAGGACTGGAAACCAGCTTCATATCACTAGACTAGCAGAAACATGATGTATATGGCAGTATTCAGCAATCTTTCTTGGGTGATCTGCTGGAGTGTGCTCTTCTTTTCCAAATTGGAATGTAACACCTCAGGAAGATTTTTACAACATCTGGGACATCCTGTCACTCAAAAATTCAGGATGTCATTGATCCACATATGTCCATGGATCAAAAGATGTATATGATCCACCCAGCACAGGAAGGTTAGAGGGCTGACAGCAGCCTGTAGTTACTGCCCAGGGGAGCATTTAAAATTCTCTGCATCTCACAAGTGAGAAACATGAATGCCACAATCTTTCCTCTGTAATGGACAGCTACAATAGTGAAAGGGCTGCCTTCTATTAATGCATTTAAAATCCATGAGTGTGCTTCATCCAACACTGCTGAGACAGACTGATGGCTCCTGGCTTAGGAGCATCAATGACCTGAAGTCAAGGCAGCACTCAGCATAAGTGCTTGAAACCACTGAAAACATGGTAACCCTTCACCGCCACATATTACTTAATCTTTTCTAAACAGCAGACATAACCTCTCCTCACTCTCAGAAAAGTCCTGGGAAAGCCATTCAGAGAGCAGATGCTATCCTAGCAAAAGCTGGAGCTCGCCTAGCCACCAGACAAGATCCATTTGGATGTCCTGCCTCCCGCAGCCACAGCCAACACCTATGAACCTGATTTCCAGTCCTTTTCCCAAACCACAATAAAAGAAAAAAAAAAGGAAAAAAAGGACAAGACAGACCATGTGATTGTAAATAATTTTTTTGTTATTTTGAAACCTGCCCAGGCAGCTTTACCCTAGCTGTTCTCTTCCCCAGTTCACCAACAGAGAGCTCACTAAATCCAAAAGAAAAACTATTGCCCTGCTGAACGTTTGGATCAACAGCAAGTGTTAAATATTTTATGACTCCTTTCCAGCAAAATCGCGCAGCACTTAGTGCTGACAATTTTGTTCAATAAAGATAAATAAATCCTTCAGGAAAGTCTTTCAATACTGAGATTTTTATGGAGAATTTCACACTAAAAATGTATTTTTCTTTCTAAGGTATTTTCACCTGCTATTATTTTTTTGCACCATGAAACAACCCTAGTTTAATAACTCAGTTTAAAAACTTGAGCAAGAGATCTCAAAGACATGTCACTGGGCAGGAAAAGATGTGGCAATAAGGGCATAATTGGCATGTAGTTACTGAAAAATCACATGCCAAGGTTGGGCAGAGAAGAATCTCATGAATCTGCATAAAACTTCTGTCTAATCTTTTCCTCATGTTATGTCCAAATCAACCTCAATAAAAGCTAACTTTGTTTCACAGAAATTCCCCACACATAAGATTGTATTTCTGTAGTTTTCACATGCTAAAAGAGTCAAATGTGAATCTTGGCTTAAAATAATGACTTTTTCCTACTTCTCAAAACGATCTTTTGATGATCTCTTGTTGTTTGAGTCAAGCTCTGTGTAAACAGTTCACAGTGCTTGCCCCAAAAGTATTTGCAGACTTTACAGCTTGGACAAAGATTTATCTAAACCTTACCCCAAAAGGCACAAAATCAATCTTCATAACATAATGTGAAAGCAATCCAGGGGAAGTGGAAGATAGTTTCAGAAAGGTGTGAAGGACACTCAGGAGGCTAACAGTGATTTTGTGATTATTTTGCATCTTTGTTTTAACAAGGTAGCTAAGAACAGTTCTCATCAATCAGCAAGGGAGGTGGAACAATCGCAAAAGGAAATAATAATTACTGGAAGGATTAACTCAGTTTGCATTTTTATGTCCTAAATAAGGAACAGCAGGTGTTCTCTTATCACTGCAAAAATAGGAAAAAGAAGGAAAGTAATTTTTGCCCACTGCAGCAGACAGCCTTGTAGTACATTTATCTTACTAAATACAACAATCTTTCTTACACAGAACAGTGTTAGCAATAGAATGATGAAGTCAGTGTTCTATTTTATTCAGTATCATACCGAGCAAAAAATGACAGGGCAGAAAAGTACACCAGTTGTAGAACTGATCTAAATGTTTCTAAATTTGAAAGAACTAGAATGGATATTATTAAAAAAAAAAAAAAAAAGAAAATGAGAAAGAAAGTGTGAATAAACACAAAATTAATAAAATATTACCAAATAGAACTTTAAAGCAGTGATTTAATTCATATTTTGATTCAGATAAACAAACTGTATAGTAGATTTGATGAATATATCTAAAATAGCTTTTTTCAAAATAGACCAAAATGGAAAAAGTTTAATGAAGTGTAAAATAAAGAATTTCATATTATGTTGTGATATTATGAAGAAAATATTTATGGGAATATAAAATTTGGAAAATGAATTTCAGATTCATCAACCATGTTCAGTTATCATTAGAACCTCAAAACCCTGTATAAACATGCTGCCACCAATGCTAGTAATGCTTTCTAAGAAGCATACTTCAAATTAAAAGGAAAATACCCTTGTCTTAATTATGGACTGAATGAAACTTAGGCGTCTACCTCGTACTTAGTACCCATACCAGAAAATACAATACAACACAACATTTCTAAGAAAGAAAGCATTACAGCATTTGATACTTTTGTGTCAAGATCTATGACAGAAATCATAGAAAAGGGGTGTAGAGGAAAAACTGATTATAAAGAATCTTCCATTAGTTGTAGCAGAAATAAATCATATGCAAAACTGGAAGACAAACCTTGACGGACTGACTACCAGTGAAATAAACTGAAATAATAGAACCATACAGTTTTTTAGGTTAGAAAAGAACTTCAAGATCTTTGAGACCAACCATAAACCTAACACTGCCAAGTCCACCACTAAACCATGTCTGTAAGAGCCCAGTCTCCAGTAAGCTTTCCTTGCCAGGTTGGAAAATACAGAAAGCTGATAGTCTTTAGAAAAGAGGTGGTGAATTAAGAAGACTTTTACAGACATCTTTTTGCAGAGTTCAAATTTCCAGTGATTAAAACCAGAACAGTCCAGTGACCTCACAAATCCCAGCCTGTCCATTCAGACTGTTTCACTTACTCACTAAAATACACAAGTTGATGAGAGTCAAAGTGGAAGTCAAGGAGCTAGAGATGAGGTCAAACTGAGCATGTGAGAGGCTGCATGTAAATAAGTCTTCTAGTTATTGGAGCGGAAAATAAGTTATTTGGAAACAAAAGGAAGGAAGTCCTCATTTCTGTGACACAAAAGTACAACCCTACTTGTATCGTTGTTGATGGATATTTGAGGTGAATGCTGACTGCCTAAGGGAATAGACCAGTTTATAATAATAACATTAAGGTTTTCTTGAGGACCACATGAATACATTCACATGCAGCACTTCCATTGTATTTGTTAGATTTTAGTAAGTGAGGAATCTGAGAGGGAAAGCCTGGCAGTATTCACCAGTGAACAGATGCCTTCTTTCTTTCCTCCAGAAATGTGTGTTTCATAAAGGTACAGTACTATACTGTAGTATATAAATAGTATGTATTGACCTAACTATAAAACTATACTGTATACATGTAATGTAAAATTTAAACAGTATAATGTTAATTTCTAAAAGTTTAAAACTAAATAAAAGGATGTGCCATGAAATACTGTATTAAGGCAATCAGTTCTAGGTCCTGATGAACATATTGATGCTCAATATCTTCTCGTACTGAGAAGGTGTAGGCATCTTGGGCCTCACCAGTGCTCATCTGCAGACACAGTGGGATCTGAACATGCATTTCTGATAATGGAAATAGTTTCCTGGGATCAAGTGCAGCCAAATAAAAAACAGTGTCATTTTTCAAAACATTTAATGTGTAAGAGACTGAACCCTAAAGAGTAAACCAACTTTGTTCTTCTTTAACCATAGGAGAAAAAACCCAAGACATTTGCCTGCTCTTTTTCTGCAAAGACCCTGTATTTGCTATTCATGCCAAATTTTGATTGAGTCCAAGGAAACTCAGAGTATGATTTAGTAAAGAAAACAACTTTTATTGATCTCTTCAGTTTTTTATGTTCGTATAATAAAAATATTTTACTTTTTCCTGTTGCAGGGAAGCTTACACACACACACACACACACACACACATACATGGTGTTCACAGGTACAACAGCAAATTAGGCAACAGTCCAACACAGGCCTACATTAGGCAGTAAGTAATGTCATTCAAGGTAATCAATTTAACTAGTTCAGGAAACTAAGTGGAACTGTGCTCAGGAGAGATCACACCCTCTGATGCGCACACTGCTTACTACTGCTGCTCTTCCCATCCAAAAAGTCCACGCTTTTCCTGCTGAGTTTGGTGGGTGTCCTGTACATTTTGTTCCTTCCCCTCACATGTTTTACATGATAGGATGCTGTGGAGCTCCTCTAGCAGACTGAACTAGAAACTGTCCTTTTTAATTGAATATTCTCTCAGAAATTTTTACTTTGTATGGATTGGTCTGAGTAGCAACCTATTCTCTTCTACACCTTTCCCATCATCTCAGCATTAGCTCACTCTGCCTAAGTCAAAATGTTGTGAAACCTCCAGAATAATTTGACAATCTCTCCTCTATTCCACCCTTCAGTGCTTAGTCACAGGTGTCACAGCCCACCAGGTTTTGCTTCAGAAAGGTTTCGCCTTCTGCCTCCCCAAACTTGCTTTTTAATGAGAAAGCTAGAAAAGAGTGAGTCTTGTGCTTGGCCAACAAAACCCTGCCTTCTTTGGTTTTATACCCACATTCAGAAAATACTGTACAAAGACAGTTCTGGTGAGACTGGATCTACTTTCTCTGAGTATCTATGAGTAAGATCATAAATCCTTACTATGTGTTTTTTCCCAAAGATTTTCTTGGCCATTTTCTAATTCAGTCAGGTACAACATTCGATTCCAGGCTGAACTTCATTGATTGGACAGTGTGATACCCAAGGTGCACAAAAAACTGCATCCCCCCTAGAAGCTACTGCTGGCTTTGTAACCCACATTCACACATCCACATCAAGGAATTCTTTCACCTTTATGCCAAGTGCTATCCATGACTCAGTGTCTGTCACACCGGTGCCAGGTGGGAGGAAGTAGATCTGTTCCCCCTTGTTCTATGGGAAGCTGTCAGAACTTTTGAACGCCCCTGGAAGTGAAGTCAGTATTGGGGAGTAGAGTCAGTTCAACATCTCTCTACATTTGAAAACCATTTGTCCTGGGATAAAACCAAACATTTACTTCTCAGATTGCCACCCCTCCCACCATTCAGCTTTTCCTGTCCTTCAGAATCCAGCTCTCTGAAAGCCTGCTCTTTGGCACAGAAAACATCAGCAGCACAGCTGAAAGAGCAGACCCTTTTCACAGCAGGAAACAGCTGTGGGCAGGGATGGGAGACAATGTCTGGATTTGTGAAGGAGGGATTGTAAAAGCAATGGTGTTGAGATTGAGACAATAATCTTGTTTTCTCAGAGTTTATTTCATAATCGGAATTTTCCCTGATCTTGAATAGGAGTCTCTAAGCTTACCTTGCCTGATGCTCAGTTAGCTTTGAATTAGTTATACTTAGTTATACACAAAAAGCCTATCTTGATTTGCAGGCACACTACTAACATATATTGCAACATGGGTAAAATGTTACCTCTCCTGAGCACGTCCTCGATAAAAGTCAACAAGAAATTCCTTAACATTCTTAGACATAGGTGTCATGCCAACCACTTCTGCAAATTTTAGAAGTCTACAAAAGCAGCAGCAAAGACTTACATGATACCTTTGTTTAAGATGGAGGTCCTGACAAGGATGTTTCCACTAAAGCAGAAAACTAAATCTTGGAATTATAGTAAATATTATTAGGAAGGATCTTGAAAATTTATCTGGTCCATCTCTAAGATATTGCTGGCAGAGATTTTGTTGAATCTGGATGATGTAAAGTAAAGTAGAATTGGCAAATACTGGCCCTGGAAAGGATCTTTGTTCTAATCCTGACAGTGTGAGGTAAATCTGATATTGCACAACATTTTTAGTACATTCAGATGGTGGAACAGAGATGCAGCCCATTTGAAATAGAAAGAAGCTAAGATGAAAGTGCCAGATCCATCTTCTTTGAAGTTCTCTGTAAAAAAGCGAAAACTGATATAGTATTAAACCTCGCCTTCAATGATCAGTGTCTGAAGAGGTCCACATTATTTGTGTGCACTGTACCAAAGCCTGAGTCAGGAAGATGAGGGCTGATGGTGATTGCAATGTCACAATATTCCTTCTGAACCTCCTTCGGCACAGACCATGTAAACTGTCAACAGCAGTTTGGCAGTTGGCACCTCTGTGGCTGCCTGAAATTATCATATTGTTCTCCTGTGCTCTCCTTTCAGTCTATATTCTCCCACTGTCTCATATCATGCTGTATGCGTAAACTCAACACCGATCTATTTTGTTCTGTGATTGTACAGACACTGCTATTAGGGTTTCTGAAGTGTTTTGCACCACACATAATGGTGACTTCCTGTCTAAAGTTCAATAAATAGAAAATGAAATTGCATAAGATTCAATGTGGTCATAAAACAAAATATAAAAAAATCCAATGGTCTGGATCTAATTTATCTAAAACATTGATATTCAGCATAAAATAATGCCTTCGACAGCTGTGGCTTTCAACAGAACTGCCTTTGAGCAGTTTTTAAATCACATTGTGGTATTCTTATCCAATTCAGTTCTAAAGGGAACTGGAATATTCGTCTTCGCAAACAAAAAATTACAATGCAATGTAACACACCGTAGAACTTCCATGAACAAACTAAAAATCCAGCAGAAATATTGATCCCACAGGATGTTTGCTGCTTTCTTTAACAGAAGGTATTTGGATGCCAAGCCCTTTATTTAACTGTTCTTTAGGGCTGTATTTTATGAAACAAGTAGTTTGAAAGAGTGTGTTATTATCTCGTGATTCAAGTTGAGTGCAGCAGCTCCGTGACTGCATCAGGCGTTATCCATTATAGCTCTGTGGCAGCAGGATGATGAGCACTATCATATCACTGACAATAACTGGACACGGCATAACTCTGTTCTCAATCTGACTCATTTTGACATTTAACCACTGCTTTAAATTGGTTCCAAGCAAAACTCTTGTTTGTCATTTTTCCCTATGTCACTTTATAGTTCTTCAGCTTTCACAGCCCTTATATATAAACTCAGCTATTACGCTCAGAATTTAACTACCTGAATCCATACTAATTGCATGCATTTTTCTTGGGCTCTGCATCTGGGCTTTAGGCTTTTAGTACAAGTCTTTTCAGCAGCTGGCCATTTAATAATGATGTTTTCTGACACTCACCAACAATTTTAAATCCTTCATTTAAGCTGAAGGCTTTTCTAAAGAGGAGAGGTAGAAATCAATTTTAAATTACACCTTCAAATTGGAAGTTTAACTCCAGAGGATGGATGCTATATTCTCTAGTACATAAGATCTCCATTGAGCTCTGTAGTTATGACACTACAGCAGAACAAAGCCTTATGACTCAGGCAAGGAAGTGGGACTTCAGCACTTCCTTGAAGTAGATTCATGAGCACTGAAGTGAATCAGGCTCCAGCCATAGAGAGTAAGCCAAGGCATGTTGCTGTGCCTCATTTCCCATACACAAGACTACACTACTGAGGCACAGCCTGTCACAGTGATCTCCACAGAGGGGTGTTAGAGCTCTACAACTTCAGGATGCACAGTGAAAGGTTCTTTGGAAATACATATTTACTTTAAATGTAAAGTCATGTATTATGAAAATAAAAACAAGCTCTTTAAAGGTTCAGTACACTTATTTCTAAAAGTAACTGCAGCAAAGCTGACTTTTTAAGCCCCAAATAATCAAATACAACTGCCATATCACTTGGCAGAACCAGCTTCTAACACTTTGTTTCTTATCCTTTCCTCTGTATCTTCCACCACAATGTAGGCAGATGCATCATTCCTGTTTGATAGTACTAATATTTCTCCTGAGTCAGCTCTTTTCTACATTACTCTTTTCGACTATTTAATTTTCACATTTTGAATATGATTGAAATTTTAACCGAACACAGTCAAGCAAATCCACCATGAAAGACACTCTTTACAGACACTAGGTTATTGTTAATATATTCATTACTTGTGATATTTACTGAGAATTTGCAAGGAACATTTACCTATGGTGAATATTACCCTTACTATTGTATTGCCATTCTTGTGAACATACTGCTGTTTCTGAAGAGTTGAACACGAGGAAAAATTTACTTCTTTGCTCTCCTGATATTAGTACTGGATATACATATTGAGGAGAGGGTAGTTGTTATGAGAATATGAAATATTCAAGGTGAAGAGAGTCAGGTTCCTCTGCCTTGGTAGTATGAACCAAAATAAAACTGTTTTCCTTTTACCTGAATTGATTACACAATTTGTGTAGTACCTCGCTTAAACTGTTTTTTAAATGTCTGAAAAAATGTTGTCGTTCCACATCATATAAGTATCTAGCTTTGGCTAGAGGTAGTGATGCTGCACAACACCGGACCTAGTTTTCTATCCAACATATACAGCAATAAAAATCAAGAAATGAAACATATTTTTCTATATCTTTAGCCGAGTACAAGGTCTAGGCAAACAAAGGGCTCTGTTCCCAGGATTATTCCTAGCTGTTTTCGTGCTTTAACCCAGGCTAAGAAGAAAAAGTGACATAAATACAGCATGGTTTTTTCAGAAGTTTTTTGCACCTGAGTAACCAGACATTTCTCCTTGATGACAAGCTTATTTTGTAGATGATAGAGTTGGCTTAAATTTAATTTTTCTCAGTTTCAGTGGAATGATAAGTAAGAAAGTATAAGGAAAGCTGAATATCGTGAGGATTAACTGGCAAAATGCAAGGTGGGCATCTGTGTTGGTTTTGGATGGAATAGAGTTAATTTTCTTCACAGCAACTAGCATGGGGCTCTGTTTGGGATTTGTGCTGGAAACAGTGCTGATAACTCAGGTACATTTTAGCTGTTGCTGAGCATCTCTTCCACAGATTCAAGGCCTTTTCTGTCCATCATCCCACCCCACCAGTGAGGAGGCCGGGAGTGCACAAGGAGCTGGGAGGGGACACAGCCAGGATCGCTGACCCCAACTGACCCAGGGACATGCCACACCATATGGCTTTGTGCTCAGGATATAAAGCTGGGTGAAGAAGAAGGAAGAGGGAAACATTCAGTGTGATGGCATTTCACAGGGACACAGTGAATTAATTACTTGTTTTGCACTGCTTGTGTGCACAGCTTCTGCTTTCCCTATTAAACTCTCTTTATCTCAACCCACAAACTTTCTCACTTTTATTCTTCCAATTCTCTCCATCATCCCACCTGGCAGGAGTGAGCAAGTGGCTGTGTGGGGCTGAGTGAGTTGCTGGTTGGGGTTAAACCATGACAGTAACACTGGAAAAAATATTATGTAGAAATGGGAATTATGAGGTTGGCAGGGGTTAACAGCAAAGAAGATTAAGTCTGGATATGATCCAGCTGAATGCTTATACAAAGTGTTCAGTGGTCTTGATAACTGGCATGGAGCTGATCAGAGTGGTGATAATTTAAAACATTGGATAAAGAAGAATCAGTGTTGCAAGGAAGGGAGTGATCATCTTTGAGACTATGAATAATAGAAATGGACCAAAATCCAGTCCTGCAAAAGGCCATGTACATAGGAACACCAAGAATTTCTGATGTAGATTGAAGTTCATCAATGGAAATTACTGAGCAGGGCACTGACCACAGGGTGACAGAACTATCCACATGGTATGTCCATGAAAAAGGCATATGTAGTTATAGGCTGTACTAGAAGTTATTTCCAGTAGAGAACAGGATGTATTTTTCCAACACAAGGCCCTGCTGAAAACTCACCTACAATTCTGTGTGTAATTTGGGTTATCTGTGTGAAACCAAGACAGGTTCAAATGCAGACAGATAAAGGGCACAGAAAATGAGAAAGCAGTAGAAATAATAGAAAAATACAAAAGGTTTCCCTACAAATAAAAGAGTGAGAGGGGACATTTTTGCTGTTTGTCAAAGCCCCAGAGTAATCCTGGAGGGGGGGGGGAGCATTTTAAACTAACAAAAACTTGAAATAAACACAACACTTATAAATAGGTTTAAGAAACATTTAGTCAGGAAAACAGATGTTTCTAACCATTCAAAGAGAAACATTCTGGAAGATCCTGATAATAAAAATGGAACACAGAGAACTAATGTAGCTGGTAAAAATGGTATGCATTACAGCCTTCAAAAAGATTAGTGTACGGTAATGATATGTTGTACTGTCTGTAATAACTGGGGACTAACAGCATGCAGTTCAGGCCTCTGATTCTCTAGAATTATTTTTCTATTATCCTGAGCATGGTGGGGAGTCTACATACGACTTACAGTTTTTAGATCTACTCAATGGATCAGCACCTCTTCTCATCAGAAAGCAGGAGTTGTAACTCTGGAACACACACCCTGTAGGCTTGTCAGGCAGCACCTGGGTGCTTTTCACGCACTATTTCCTTACATTTATTTGTTAAGTAATACACTGAGTAAGTAACTTTTTTCTACAATTTCCAGAGTGACATTACATTGTTTTAAACCTTTTCTTCAAAAATTCATGTTTTATTCTACATCCATCATTAATGTGTATGGATATAAAATGACAATACTTTATTCTGCTCATTTTTATAATTTTAGGAGGCAGCTGTGACATTATACACAGTACACTAAATAGCTTAGTTTCTACCATTCTTACATCTTCATGCACAACTTACCTATTCCAGTTCTCTCTGAATTGTCACTCTTGAGCAAAATTATACTATCTCAAGAAACAAATGCACTTTCTCCTGTTATACTTTCTCTTTAGCTTTTTTTGTTTTTAAATTACATATGGAGTCCAATATTGTGGGAAATAGTGACTTTTTTAGCTACTAGTGGAAATATGAAAAAACCATTTTGCATTAAATTCTGCAAGATACTTTTTCAAAGAGGACATATTTCCCCATATTGTTTAGGTACTTGGGACAATGCCATCCTGAACAATATTTTGTAAGTAGTATTGGAAACTGGTTATTGTTTCAAAAGCAATGGACTCTTCTGAACTAGATGGCTGTGCCAAGCAAAATGTCTTAAGAGGAATAAAAGATTAGGTTAGGAACATTCATAATGGGGAAAACCATCTCAGAATAAAACAAAACCATGCAAAGAATAAATAATTACCTAATAGAAATCCATAAATACTTCATGTGCTTTTTTTATTCGCTGTTAATAATGGCTGCATTAGAGAAACATGTTCCTGATGGAAAGAGAACTAAGTGGCATGAAGGCATCTCTGCAATAATTTACTATTGAACTTTGTTCATTTTTTTAAAAAACTGACCACACTTTTGTATCATGGAAAAAAAAATAAGGTGGCAATAATTCATGGAAACTGCTAACTCAGGAGAGCCCAATTAAAAGTCTTCAAAGGCAGGAGCATGGGTATCTTTTTACCTTAGGGTGTCTGGACAGCATGCTTTCACTCTGGAGTATTTCTCAGTGAGTTACCTCAAGGTTTACAACACCAATTGTGCATGGTCGAGACTTTACCTGGGGGGAGGCGTGGGGGGCTCTTTCTTGTTTGTATGTGTACATAGCATGACTATGGTAGAAGTCTGAAATTTTATATCACTACAAGAGAATGACAGCTATGGCTCCACAACACACAAATGGTAAATAATCTGTCCCACTCCCCACACAAACAATGGAATGTTGTAAACCACACCTCATCAAGCTTTACCAAGGAATAGGGAATGGTAATCTTGTCTTAATGCATGTAAAGTGCTTAAAAGGGTGGATACATCTTTACCTGCATTTTAGACTTTTCCCCCTACTAACAAAACAATACAAATATCTCCATGTGCCCTGAACATACAGGGCAGAACACGCATGTTTTTGACTTGTTATAAAACCCAGGAAGCCAAAACAATGTGAGTCTATCAAGGCACAATCACTTCCTAATAAAATATATTGGGAAGTTCTGGGGAAGGAATACACTCAAAATTAAGCACCCATTGTCCGGATAGGCAGCAACATCTATTCCATAAGTAACATTAAAAACATTTCTGTGTTCATATACAAATATCTGCTTTCTAAGAGTGCCGTGTCCTCTCTGCTTCAAGACACAAAATTATTTTAATTGAAATGCATTCATGTAATTCCAATTAATTACAGTCTACATTGGAAAATGGCATTGAAATGCATAAAGAGAAAAGAAACAGCACATTTTAGGCAAACTTTTCCATTGCCTTCCAAAAACTTTACAAGATACACTTTCTTATGACATATTATCTAGGCAGGGAGTAGAAACTCAGAGAAATAGAACAAGCTAAAAAAAGTTTCAGGAAGTATAGGTGATGGAAGAAGTATAGAGTAAGTGACACATCACCATTTAAAACAGGCAGGTGGGCAGAGAGACTACTATAAACAAAACCAAAAATGTGGGCATCCATCTCCAAAACGATGCCCATTCATAAACGCAGGTATGAAGTTACCTGCCATGTGCTTCAACCCCAGCTGACGACGTGCTAGACTTCAGCCTGTGCCTAAAAGCAGCCACCCACTCTCTCGGTGTGGATGGCTGGACAAAGGCGGGCTCTCCCGCTGCTCCCCCGGGCAGCGCACCCGCAGCTGGCAGCCCGCGGCAGGACCTGCGCCCGCGGCTCCGCACGGAGCGGGGCCGGACCCCGCCCGGCCAGAGGTGCCGCGGCCCCG
>VZRS01012338.1:616188-718601 GCA_013398055.1 Ifrita kowaldi
AGTTCGGTGAGTTTACGAAGTGGTAGGACGAAGGCAAAGGGAGCCGTTCGCTGCCGCTCCCCTCGCGGGCCGGCCCCGGCAGGCTCGGGCGGCGCGGGCAGCCCGGCCCCGCAGCGCCACCTGCAGCGCGCACCGGGCAGCCCGGCCCCGGGGCGGCTCCGACGGTCCGGGCGTGCGGCTCCGGCAGAGCGGGGTGTGTGTGTGTGTACGGACATGGACACGGATAAATGCGTGCACATATACATGTGTACGCCTGTGCATCTGGAAATCACTCCGCTGTAAAAGTGCATTGGGGAAAACTGCCAGCACCGGTAAGGGCTAACAGGGATCACCTGCCATGGAGCAAGCAGTGAGGGCTTTCTAGGCTTGCTATTGTATAGACAGAAATAGCTGTATCACTCCCTTACAAAAGTCCTACCGTTAGCAACTTTTGACGTGAAGTAGCAACAATTGCATTTGGCACTTCCTCCAAAGGGAAACAGATAAAAAAATAAATATCCGTATTATTATTGTGTCCAGGTCAAAGCCTTTGCAGTTCCTGTAGGGGAAACCTGCAGACAAAAAAAAAAGAAAATCAAATGGAATGGAAGTTGCATTTTTGGCTTCTTCACTGTTACACGGGGAGAAGAGGGGGAAGGAATAGAAGCTTGAAGACAGGGTACATGTATTTCCTTATATACAGGCAGAGAGGCTTTAATGTTCTTCTGTAATATTTACCACCCTTCTTTCAGTATAGCTGTTTAGAAAAGCCCAAGAACAAATACTACATAAAGCAGAAGAACTTTCAGTCTCTTTGCTTATGATTTTTACCTGCCTTAGTTTCTTTAATCACCTGTCTCTGAACCCAATATAATGCTGCTATAACCTCTCTGGGAAAGGCTGATTAGACTTAAATGAAGTGGGTAAGACCCTGTGGTGTGTGGCTGAGAGCTTAGAGCTTGCAGCAGCTACAAACCCAGAAAACTGATAAATTCAGACATGGTGATTTTTTTTCCATAAGTAGGCACGGACAGATTGTATCACCTGCTGATGTCCTTTACTTAAATTATTTGGTTTACCATTATTTCCATGTGAAAGCATCTGCAAAATAGGGAAGCTTTCAAAACTTTGACCCATGACTATTCTTCTAAAATGTAGTCTGGAAAGCATGACTTACTCTTTGTTATTCTTTTTCTAATTACTCACCCATTCAAGGATTTAGTCATCCAGTGAAAAGCAGAAGTAATATCATGTTACTGAGGTTATATTCCTTCAGTCAGAAGACAGTAATAATATTTAGAAATCACAGACCTTCAGCTCTCTTTTGGGTTAACTAGCCAATATGGTGCTTTATGTTAATCCATTTTCTTTGGCAGGAGCAAGGGTGACTGCACTTAGAGTTTAACACATTTCAGCTGATAAGAGTTACCTTCTGCCTGAGCTAAGGGCTTACATCCAGTCAACCTAACTGCTTCAATTCATGTGAAAGTGTTTTAAAGTCACCTTCCAAGTAACATTAAGAACTAATTTGCATAAGTCCACAGGCTGATCATTTTGCACACAAGAAACACACCCATAGAATATAGATATGAGGGATGAGAAGGAGCAGCTTGGTATTCTTTTGTATGCAGAAAATGCAAATTCATTAAAAACTACTTAAAACTGCCTCCAAGAGTTATTCTATTTCTTTTTTACATCTGACTTCCTTCATATATACCAAAAGTCTAATGAGTCTTCTGAGATGACTTTCTTGATTTCACATGACAAGGCCCATCATGAAACAAAACAGTTCTAACGATTTTCAGACCAATGAGTTGCTTGATCCATTAATTAGTCACTCCAACTAGGCACATGTACCTTTTTGACGGCTTTGCAATAAATCTGTCCTTGATTTGTAAAAAATTCTGGCTTATGTTTAAACCTCAGCATAGCTAGGAGGTTAAGACAAATGGCATGCTGTGTTAATGGGAGATGTGAAAAATTAACATATAGTAATGAAGTATTGATGAGACATTCTTTTTTTGATTTATTAATTGATAACATTATATTCCTCTATAGCTCTTGCACTTGAGTAGTGCCAGCCATTATCCTTCACAGTCATCTTCTATAGAAACAGAACAAAACCATGAAAGTCTGACAAGAATTGGGTTTGCTATTCTGAAAGCAACGTAATGTATTCTTTGTGTCAGTGTCTTTGCTCTGAATTAAGGTATGATACTCACCAGCTTCCTGGGAGCATCAGTGGTTCTGCAACTAAATCAAAAGTTGTTTACGTAATGGTGTCCAGGGGTACGAAGCTTAGATGTGTGCTCAGAGCCCAGCAAAGACTCAAGGAAATCAGTGGCAGTTTTCCAGTACCTTTGACAAGAGTAATATCAAGCCTTGGACACAGGCTCTTTATTCACATGGTCCTGGGTTCCCCTTTGTCCTTTGAAACTCTGAATGCATGCTAAACTCTGAACAGATGCATAACTCCAGTATCTTTTTTCTTCAAAATATTCAGAACAATCTGAATTCCATTGCATCTGCTTCAAATTTAGCAACAACTCTTCAAGAACAATTACTCATATGTTTTTCCAATTGCTTTTGTAAACCAGAAATGTCTGAAATTCTCTATCATAACATCATGCATATCTGTAAAGCTCTCTGAAGCCTGAGAATTCTCAGAACAATTAAATGTTTACTCTTCTGGGACAGAGAGTTTACAAGCAGTCCGTTTCTAAGTCTTGCAAGACCAAGACCAAACCCAAATTCTCATGCTTCTCTTTTCTCTTAAAAGACAATCAAGTTTTGCTTGAAATAAACAAAATTCTAAACTTAAAAACTCATTTTATTTTTAGCAGGTAACTGCTGCATAGCCTATGCAAAAAATACAGTAGGGAAAAAGGACAGTCTAATAGAGCTCTTTTCTTCCCCCTCTTTTCTTTCCCCCTTCCTCCTGCAATCAGCATGAACATCATTTTAAGATATTGTTTTACATTTTCATTTGAGGCCTATGTTGTCTGGCTTAGATTAATAGTGATTTTTTCAGATCTCCATGCAGAGTTAGCAATAAAGAAAATCAAATATGATTACACTCCTTTGCATTATAAAACTTCCCTCAGGGAATTCAGTGGTTTAAAGCCAGTAATTCTGTGATTACAGCTTTTGTATTAAAATGCTTCTGATGAGACTTACGGGGTGAGGGTGACCTTACAGTTCTTGATTTCACAGCATACCTTGTTGATATGCTAATATTTGTAAATTGCAGACTGTTTACACTGACATTTTTGTGTTTGAATACTATCCTGGAGTTAACAAAGAAGATATTAAAATAGCATCTTTTGTCTTTATGGTTATGACTACTTTAAAAGGAAAGATGATGGGTTAAAAAAGTCCCCTCCTTCAAATCCAGTAGGGTCCCCACACCTATTCTATTCTATTCTATTCTATTCTATTCTATTCTATTCTATTCTATTCTATTCTATTCTATTCTATTCTTTGACTTTGCACAGGACTGCAGTAAGCTCACTTTGGCTGTTCACTTTGTCAGCTGAAGCAATGGTAAATCCGCTCAAACTCTGTTTCCAAACCACATGTACTCTCCCCCAAAGCCTTTCAGATCAGTAGGATGTGACAAAAGGCAGAACATGCTGAAATCAGAAGAAAAACATTTTCTTTCCATGGTTCGCTCTCAGAACATGGCCTCTGCTCATACTTATTTTTGTTTTAGAGAACTTATGCATTGGGAGTATTTGCTAAAGAACCAAGCAAGAGGCAAGAACCTGCAGTACATGCTGACAGTCTTCTAGTCACTCTTCAGGCATAAGTGCTTGCTGTTTCCAAGAAAGGCCAGAGACTGTGCAAATTGACTGACTCCTATTTCACTCCAGATGAATTTGGAGAAAACTGTTTCTCTTAAGGCTCTATCAAAATAATGTTAAAACCCTGGAGTTTTATTGAGATTTACTGTGAAAAGCAGTGAGTCTAATTGGCATCATCTGGCATATCCATGCAAGAGACAGATTATAAATTCAAGCATTGATCAAAGTTTCCAACAATTGGTTCAAACACAGACCAAAGTTTCCTTTACTTTGCCAAAGTTAAGACAATCCTGGAAGAGAGTGGCTTAGTCTGGCTTCACAATCTGCTCTCCCAACTGCTCCTTCCCCACCCATCCCATCTCTATTCCCCAAGACACCAGTTTGAAGCATAACAGAGTTTTGGACTAATCCCAGTATGGGTCACTGGCATGGGTTTGTGTGAGGATAAAAGCAGCTATAGCCAAGATAATGGAGTATGGAATAAAATCATGGACGAGTCATGCACAATCAAATCTCATGTTTAGAATGTGTTTCTTTTCCCATCATCCATTTTACATGGAGGCCAGCAGATTTCACTCTTAATTATAAAAAGCTGCCAGCCAGCTCCTTCATTTGCATTGCATCTGTGTGAACACAACACAACTGTGAGTATTTACTCAGACCTGCTGTATCCTCAGCCTTCTTTCAGGAGACAAAGAAAGTTGATGGTCCCAGCTAAGCTTACGAAATCATAGAGAACCTTTACCACCTTTAAAAGAACATACAGGGTAAGAAGAACAAGGATGGCTGAGTAAGTAATATATTAGAACAAAACTGGAACAATTTATTTGCACAGAACCCTAAACAGATAAAGAGGGGAAAGTCAGTTCTGTATTACATAAAATACACTGGGGTCCTAATTACAGTAGGTTTGGGGCTGGGCTTCCAGTTAAGTTCTAGTCTTACTTATCATATTATACTTTATCTGTACAATACTGGGATACCAGCCAAATAGTATAACCAGATTAAATTACCTACTTGCACAGCAAATACCATTCCAGCACTGGCTCCAGAAAGAGTCCCCAGCCCTCTGGAGTCCCTGAGGAGTTCATTGTCTATGGAAAGGAAGTCAGCTTCCTGTGTGTATTCAAGGAGTGAAAAGAAAGTGGTTACTGGAATCTGAGATCAAAGTAATTACAGGTCCAGAATTGCTGGCCCCAGTTTGGACATATTACTATTGAGTTGTGTTTTTGCAATTGGCTTCAGTCATAGCCTGATCAGGTCCATTATGCCCATCTTGTGATTTGACTCTGTTACACTGAATCTCAGATTGATAAATCCTAAGTAATTTTCACTGCAGTGTATAGCAGAAATCACTTCAAAATAGAGAGCATTTTGTTCCTTTGTAGCTTTTACCTATTTTCTGTGGAATTCAACGTGGTATGCATTATTTATTTCCCTCAGCACAGAAATAGCACGGAAAACTTGTGAAAGACTTTCCTAAGTACCTTCCTTGATATGACTGAAGTTTTGAAGTCCTGGGTGTGAGAAAGCAAACCCCAATGGTACAGCTGGAATGTGAGAAACTTGGTGTCAGCTCTCTGCAGGATTATGTGTGGCTGTCCTCTTGAGATCCCTGGCAATACTTTCGTCTGAAACAGCTGTGGTGGAGCAGAGTCAAGTGATGTAGGACCAAAAAAGTATAACAAAAAGTCAAGAGAATGGTCGTTACTGCATGCAGGTATATGAACAGGAAGCATGGGCAAAATATCTTCTGCCTGCACAGGTTTTCGTCGCAGCCTTTTGTTTTATATTTGGGATGTTGCAAAGGATTTTTTCTATGCCTTCTGAAGCTGTCAAAACATGTATACGACAAAAGACTTGGGAGACCACAGGACTTTGTTCTGATCAACTTACTGCAACATCAACTGTACTTGAGCCTATTCAGCTTGGGCATGAAACTGTGACTAGGGATCCCCATGTTCCACTCCCGCTGCTCATGGTCTGTGGCCACTACACACTTCTTTGTCTTTCCACCAGGTGTTTTCATGCACAAAATATGTTTTTCAAAGTAGACTTCTTGCAACTTAAGGAAAGGGCAAATGAAAACGTCTGAAGTTTCTTTCCTTTCTTTAGAGAGACAAAATGGTTCTGGCACCTAACCCACCTCCTGCCCCTCTCCACAGCGAGGTATTCCACAGGAGGTCATACTGGATCTGTGCTTGCTGGGGCAGCCTGCTCTGCTGTTCTGCTGCTCAGCAGTGCTGCCATTACCCTGCACTGTAATAGCTCAGCCGTGCTCTTTCACAGCCCGCACCAGCCCTGTGTGGTTTATGATCCCCTCAATCTTAGCTGTTTAATAAGCTTTATTGCTTAACGATTTTTTTTCTTCCTCTCTTCGCGTAATACAGCTGTATCTGGAGCACTGGGGATTCTCCATTAATAACTTGTCCTATTGTGTTTTGCCACATCCTTTCTTGTGACTAGTAATTTATCAGCGACATTGATTGATGTAAAATTATAGACTTCCCAATCTTTCCTAGCCTGCAGTGTGTCTTTCAAGAACTCATAAAGTAGCTCAAGTGATGAAGAGCCCTACTTTGAAGAATGGTTAAGAGGCTGCTCTTTTAGAGCTATTACATTTGAGCTATTAAGGTAAAACACTTAAATAGGGGTGCCAGGGTGACTTACAGCTCTCTTGTTTCTTTTATTCTCAGGAGTGTAGCTACACCTTTTAATTTTGGTTTTGTGTTGTTTTTTTAAATTTGGACATAAAAATCCAAAGCTGCTCAAGACGTGCATTCTCATCTCAGAGATAAGAAAATATAAGCTTGTTATTTGAAAACTGAAGTACTCTGCTGAATTCACAAGATAAAACCATGCAAGTTGTGGAACCATGATGGTTTTGAACACAGGCAGCTGAGAAATGAAAGAAAGAAAAATCCATTTTTCATAAAAGTGGCACCTGGATGAACTGTTATCAACAATAATTGGATGTGTAAAATAAGGAAAACATTAGTTGCTGAGTAACCCATTCCATTTGCTAAAATGTGTCAGAGTAAAGCCTAGATAGATGCATTCATTAGTTGTTCAAGTTTGCAGCAAAGGGTGAAAAATTCACATTCAAATTTACAGAGCAAATGAACAAAATTTAAATGTTGTCATGTGTCTGCTGAAAACAATAAATAAGAATCCAAGGTTTTATAAGTGTTCTTGAAATTAATAATTTTATTATTTTCTACCTTAGTTGCTTAGAGGATAAGAAATAAATACTTGATGATAATTTTCAGGGGGAAAAAAAATAGAAGAATAACACTGTAGTCCTAAGAAAGATGCCTGTATTTTCCTGTTTGATTTGCTTTGCTGTTCTTGAGATTTAATCACATCTCTCTCTGCCGTTGTCTCATAAAGAGATTTGCTGCATGTACATTCAGTAAATGCATACGAGACTGTAATCTGTGCAATAGGATGGTAGAAAAGACAAAGTAGGAGGGATAGGCTTAAGTGTGCTGTGCAAGTGAGGCCCAATAGTGCTTGAGAACTACATGGGTTTGGAAAGTTAAAAGTATGTAATTGCACCTTGTGAAAAATAGCAGGAATTTTTTATCTGACGCCTTGCAATTTACCTTTGGTCACGCATAAGCATGGGAAAGCATTTTGCTGCTCATTGCTATTACATTTACTGGAATGATATCCAATTAACACAAGAGCCTAGCTATCTGTCAGAACCTTGTTATAGAGCCAAAGTCACCACCAATCTCTGTAAAATATTTTTCCATGAACCCACTAAGCACCTTTACCCCCCAGTCATGCATTAGCTCAATGAAAAAAATGAGACTAATAAAGCTTTCCATTAAGGTATGTTTGTCTTCTCAGCTCTAGGATTTCCCTCAAGTGAGACTACTGCAGAGATGCCCTGAACAAACATGTCCCTAGGACTGTGACAAGATGCATTTTTTTCCCCCAGCACTGCATACATTGACATTGCTGGTTTGGTTTGACACAAGAGTGCACTTTTGAAGCAAATCTCACAGTTGAGTCAATCCATTGTGCTGTGCTTTGCACCACGCAGCAGTCTCAGTGCACAATCTGGATTCCTTTGGGGAGCACCAAAACCAGAAGGTGCCTTGCAGGAGTGCACCTCGTGCAGCCTGATGGTACTGGGCCCTCAGCCCATGGCACCACAAGAGAGATCATCCAAGTGAACCCTCAAAACACACACACACAGTATGGATATTACAGCCTCAGCACCAACTCTTTCCCTATCCAGATCTAGGCCAACAGCACTGAACTGATTGCTAATATAGATAGAAAAGACATCTCCAGGCCCCTAAAGAGGTTATGGCCCCTGTTTAATGATTTTTTGCCTCCCTCCTCCCTTCCCAACACCCACCCCCAATGCTTCTGTCATTATCATGAACATGAAGCAGCATATCATTAGATCAGTACCAGAATTTACCTATTCTTTCTTCACTCCTTCTCTAAAAAATGAAAATAATCTGAAAATGCAGTTTATGGAAAAAAGATTGGTGAAGAAAACTCTCTTTTTATGCACAGTCACAACAACATTTAGTTCTGTGTTACACTCCATCTTATTTCAATTAACATTTAAATAATGATTCAAACAGAGAGATGTATAAAAGTACCAGGAGAGGCATCCTATTTAAAGTCCTCAGTACCGTGCAGGGGTGCAGGTGATGAGCAGGCTACAGCCAGATACATCAGCTGTCCCTGGGAGCCAGTCAGCTGTGAGAAATGAGTCTGGCTCCTGGGGGGAATCCTGCAGGATAACATACATTCGCAACAGCAGTTTTTTTCTTGTTAAAGTACAATTGGACACCCAGTTTGGAACAGTCATGCTTGGTTAGGAAGGGGAAGGAGCTGTTTTCTACACAGACTAGTCAGAGCAGAAGGGGAAAGTTGGCTATTCTCATGTTATCTGGGATTTTCTATGATTCCTAATATGTGCAGCTCTGTAGATGGCATTGATGTGATGCAGTTGTACATCCTTATAGTGTGAAGAAGTTCCTAATTATTCTGCCATTTCTACTTTATTCAGATATTATATTTTTATTCAGATATCTTTATTCAGATATTTTCCTCGGAAAAATTTGTGTAATGGCGTATTTAAATTCAGGAAAGAAACTTCTATCAAAGGTTAAATTTACAGTAAAATTATGCTTTTAAAATATCTTAATGTTAACATTTTTTATGCCTCTAAGAATAATTTTATAATTTAAAAGTAATTAAACTTTTTAATAAGTATAGATCTATTAAAGGGTCATTTTATATGTCTGATGCTTTTCTGACTTTTCAGGACACAATCATTCAGGAAAGAGGAGAAAAAAGACAACCAACACTGAATGGGGATCCAATTTCTTCTGTCCTGATACAGAAATGAGATTTACGACAATTTGGTCTGGATTTTAAGACTTTTCAGATGTACTGTAACCTTCAGTGCTTATCACCCCCTCATGCCTGTTTATTTTATATCTTTTCTGAATTCTTTTTTAGCTTTCTGAGCTCTTCCATGAAGGAGAATGGAAAGGGAAAGTAATACAGTAGGAAATATACAAAATTTTCTACAACTGGTGACACAATGTAATATGTGATTATTATATGAGTTTTATGATTTTGCCTCCCTTTTAGGATGTTTAGAAATAGCTTCAGAGTACATTTATGCAAATTGTGACATTTATAGACAATTATCATTCATGTTGGAACCTTAAACCAGCTTCCAGGAGGTTCCTTTTTAACATGCATATAAAAGTGTTTGTCTCTTCTGCTTCTGAACAAACATTCATGGGTAGAGAGTTATGAACGTCGATACTCAGCAGCGACTGCCATCTGCCACATCCATTCTTCTGCCTGTGTGTGTGTTTTTTCCATAAGGAAAGCCCCATTGCATCTTCAAGATGGAAAATGACCCTAAAGTAGTGATGCAAATGGTGAACTGGAAATTAAAGAAAAGAAGATGAAGAAAACATGGTTCCTGCTTCCATTACTCTGAAGCCAAAATCTGATTAGCATCACTGAAGGCAGCTTCACAAAACTGTTTCATTTGGTATCAAGGTTCCCAAAAGTAGGAGTCCCTTCAAGTCTCCTGAAAAGTACGATAAATTTCCAACTGCAGGTCAAAGAAGCGTGATGTTTACCTTGCAAAGGGCTTTACCCCTCAGCCTGGAGAGGAGAAACTGCAGCAAGACCATGGGAAGGAACAGAAGCTCCTGCAGGCAGGCAAAGTGCAAATATTTGGGTTATTTTTCTGCAGGAAGAAAATGGTTTAGCTTGCTTATCTGTTTTGTTTCAACTCAGTTTGTAGCCTTTGTCTTGCTGGGCTGGGAGATGGTGATTTGGGATTTGGAGCACATTTGTGCGCCTGAATGAAGTCAGAGTGTGCTTGCTTGGAGGGAAATGTGTTACTGTTTCTTGCTGTGACGCTGCTGCTGTTGATTGAAAGGAGCCTGCTGTGGCTTATTGCTGAAATTACAGGAATCTTCAATAGAGCGACCGACAGCCCTTGGAGGGGGATAAAAAACACAGAAAGGAAAATGTTGATATAAAATTGTGTTGGTGGTGAAGTTTGTTGATATTAACTGTTCCTGCTACGAGCCCAAAAGTGACCTTTTCTCACATAGGGCACTGGAGCTTGTTCCAGGCGAAAGTATTTGCAAGTGTGCTCACAAATGAGGATTTTACAGAAATCCTGGCAGTTTCCATCTGAGTCATCTCACAAGAATGGGGTAACAGCAAGAGTGCGAGATCCCAAACACCCCCGCTCATGTTGATCTACTATGGCCCATGGGCATGGCAGCAATTTGGGAGCAAAAATGTACTCTTGCTGGTTTCAAAGCAATTCTGTTTCAGTTGATCACTGAAAATTGATAGGCCAGAAAGCATCCAATTTTCTTAGGAAGAAAACTACAGGACTCTAGAGGATAGTATGTTCAGGGGAGTCAGAATACACCTCCTATACTGCACTGACCAAGGGAAAAATGAGTCTCCAGCAACATCCGTCCTAGTGTGTAGACTCTAGGTGTGTGTAGTTACTGAAGCATTCAGTAACCCTATTATTAACCCTATTGTTACTTTAAAAGCTGTTTTTGAAATTTAATATTTTGCAAGACAGAAAAGGAGGCAAAATCATAAAAATCAGAGCAAAATATGACCAAAAAAATCAATGAATTTATTTTTGTTTTGATTTACATGCTATCTGTACCTAAAGAGGTGTGATATGTTCAGTTACTGAATAGATAAATTCCAAACCAGTGGCATTGTGTATGCTTGAAACGTCTGAATGCGTGTTTTCTCCCTATATTTTGTGCAAACATTTACTTTCTTGCCAAAAAGACCAGGAATTCTCTTTAGGCAGCATTGAACACACAGCTCATGCTTGCTTGAACACACAACTTGTGTTTGCTTGCTTGCTTTATTCAGTGCAGAACTCGCTGGTCATTTGCCACCATGTTTGCTTGTCCACAGTTCATTGTGTGCTCTCCTGCTTCCCCGTGCCCTTGGGGTTTTCATCCTCACTCTCAGCAAGACATGAGCTCACAATATTTCATCTTCAGTCCTCAGTGTCATCAAGATGGAAGCACCACAGAGAAGAAAACAACTCTCAAGCATGTGGTACACACAGTCCAGTGGCTGGCACTGGATTTGTCTGTCCAGTGCCAAATGAGCCTCTATTAGAGAATTATGGACATTAAAGTGACAGAAGTTGAGCTGAGGCCTTCTGTAGCTGAATAAATGAGCTGGAGCAGGATAGCCAAGTTCTTGGTGCTGTAAAAGCTCTCTGTTCTATGGACCAGATAGTGAAGTGGTAATACAGAGGAAGAGTTTGCTTTTTGGGTTTAGACCCATACAGAAGAAACTATTTAGGAACACAGACACAGTCACTGCGCTATTCATCCTAAATGTTGCCAGATGAGATAAACTCCACAAGCACCGTTTCTTCTGCTAGGAAGAACTGTTGGAGGAAGAGCTGGCCAGTCTGAAAATCCCACGTACACAAAACCCCCAAACCAGATACAGACTTTTTCAGATGTATGCATGTGCTCTTGGAAGAGACAGAAATTTGAGTACCATCTCAGTGTGCTGTCTCAAGAAGGAATGATTCATTGATGCCAGTAGACACAACAGTGAGAAATCCACCATATTAACACAGACATTTTTCATTTATTGATTCCATGAAACAAATGCTAAGCAGGCATGCAATTGCCAGACAAGTAAAATACATCGTTATTAATGTACTGTAAGGAAACAACCTGCAGAGAAAAACGGCAGTAGGTTAAACAGAGAAGCGTGCAGAGGTTACAGCAAAGTTCTGTGACCCAGAGATCGTCTTTTCACCACATGTTTACACAGCTTCTAGCTCAGTGGGAGTCTTGATCTATGACTTTGCCCCCTAAGCTGTAATCCATACAGCAGTGCTAACAACACGTGTCATCTGGAAATTAGTCTCCAGCCCTCAGCAGCATAGTAGATAATGACATGTAGTGTCTTCATATCCTATGCTTCAGATATCCTCTAGTGAGTTACACTATCGGTAGATTTCGTTCCCTCGCCACAGGCTGTGAGCCAAAAGACAAAAGGAATTTTTTAAAAAAAGCATGCATAAACAAAAAAAAAGGAAGAAATCATTACAGTCCCTAAGGCATCTGTGCTTCAGAAGGACCAATGGCCACATGATTTATTAAAGAAGATTCTGAATTATGCATTAAAACTCCAGCACAGAGTCCACCTAAGCATACTTTGCTTGAGTAGGCAGTTGCACACAAGTATTTGTCCACAACTTTCTCTGGGTGCTTTTTATGCTCTTGGCACACACACACCATTTCAAGTCAAAGGGTGCCCTTACTGAATTCACCATCAGGCTGTGAACCTTGAGTTTTACCCCAAGAAGAACATCATCGTCTTTTAATCAGTGCTGTCTTTGAAAAAGAGGTCAGCATCTGATGCTGATCTCTGACACAGCTGAAGGTCTTCCAGAGATTGCACTGGAAATTCAAGTAATTTATATTCTGTAGCAAGAACCTCTCAACATCAGCAGTCTAATCCAAAATTATTTTGTATTTCTTTTAAGAGTGTAGTTGTCACATCTACTGTTTAATGTTAGCTTAAGCACCAGAACAATCTGAAGGAGAGAGAAACACCCTCATTTACATTAGTCTTATCCTAGTTTGTAAGTATCTGCTTTCTATTTACTAATAGAATTCTAATAGAATAATGTGCTAATAAATGATGGTGTGTTCAACACTGCCCAAAACACTTATAAAAATTTTGTCCCTGTCTAGTAGTGCCTTTGAGTAAAACAAGCTGCAACATCCATTGCAGAGCTTGTGATGTTTTTACCTCTGAGTGGAGTCATTTTTCTGTATCATTCCAGCATCCAACACTGGCACCTCTTGGCCTTTGCTCACCTAAGACACGACCATCTGGCTTCTGGCTCTTCCTCTGGTTGGGGAAGCTGGTAATGGAGGGAGCCCCAAGAAGGAGAGCCCTTGAACACACTGAGATGAGGGGCTGTGATCCTTGGGGACTTTGACTGGGCAGCAGAAGAGGGGCCCCTTTCGCTGGGTCTGGCAGGAGAAGTATATCTCATGGTTTGTCCTCATGTTTGCTCATCTGAGCCATCTGCAAGCAGCCCACAAATCCCTGGTGTCTTTAGTTCCTGTGATCAGAACCTGCAAAACAAGTGAAGTTAAATAAATAAAAATCTTGATAAATAAAAGTTCAATGTAGATAGATAGATAGATAGATAGATAGATAGATAGATAGATAGATGTGTTAAACAAAAAAATAAAGCACTAGAATATAGTTCACTTTCAGAGAGGGTCTGGCCTAATAGCAGCTCTGTTTCAGGGCTGAAGCCAAGTCCTAAGTGAGGGTCAGACTCTGATAGTTTTAATCATGTTACTGTATCGGTTGTCCTGTTTCTGGCACCAGCTGCCAAAATGGATGCCAGCATCTGGCTCCATCTGAGAATAAAATAGAACTTGATTTTCCTCACAGCTCTGCCTTGAGTGAGTGAAAAGAAAAGAAGGCATGAAAGAGTAATCATACATATATGACTTCTCTTGCCTCCTGGCTTGCATGATTCTCCTCCAGAGCCACATACTGTGCAGCAAGTTCTCACTCATGACAACAATTGCCACTCTCCATGTCTGTCTCGCAGATGGGAAAAACAAGTGAGTGCTGGATATGCAAATATTTTTTCCATGTTGTTTTTTTCCACTCTGACATGGCCAGGGGATATAGGGCTGTCCTTGGACAGTGCTCCCTGTGTTCAGAAAAAGCCTATATTGGTCCACAGCCCAGCTGGTAAAAACAAAGAAGAATGCGGACTACACAATTCAACATGCACTGAAGTTCAGATTCCAGACCCAGTACTGGTTTGTTTTCTCTTCAATCTTTGAATTCTTCTAATAGAGGGCCTGTGTGCATGTGTGTGTGTGTGTGTGTGTGGTTTGGCTTCAATATTTCCTGGAGGAATGTGTCCACACAGCTAAACAAAATACCTCCCTGGGGGCAGCTTGTGCTTTACAGTCGCTGCAGCACAGAGAGAAAATCTGATTTTACAAAGACAGAAATGGAGTACATCCTGCCAGGGTATAAGAAAAGCTACATGCTTGACATCATTAATGGTAAAATGATAACATCAAAAAAATAATATTTTACTTCAGTGCATTTAGATCAGGTGCCTTGAAACCTTGTCTATGTCTTTGGGAAAATAATGGGAGATAGATACATAATCAATATTTCCTAGCCATAAAAGGACTATGGCCAGGCACCTTCTCCAAAATGCTCTTACATGCTTTGTAAGTTACTCTTTTTCCCTGAGGCTTGGTCTGCTAACAAAGAGCTGTATTAAATACAGATGAACAAAAAAATCTACTCAGAGCTTTTCCTCACGCTTACAAATGCTGATTTGTCTATAGGGCTACTCAGGCCTGACACCAGGTCTCCCTCAGTGAAGGCTCTGCTTCCTCAAAGAACAACAAATACATTTAGCCTTTTCCTAGCAAGTTCAAAACTTGATAGCAAGGCTTAGAAAATTCAACTCACTAAAGTTTTTTTTGTGTTCCTACTCCTATCAAAGCATACAGCTAAACGGAGCTGGTTTATTGGCATCAGGAACGGACAGTGTGTGTTTGGAAATGTAACACTTCTTTGAAAAGTGTGTGTAAAGCAGAATCAAAGAGGCTGCTTTGATCACTTTGATACTTTCCTGAATGTTGTTTGGTTTCTTTGACTCCATTTGCTCCATTTCTCTTTTATGTCAGAGAGACAATGGTGTGGACAATGCTATCATTCTCTGCCTGGCACATTGTTTTATTACAGAAGCTCGTGTACCTAAATTATGCAATAGGAAGAATTGGAACTGTGTCTTTTTGATGTGAACAAAGTTGATGCCAACCTTTTTTGTTAGCATACATTTAATGAATAAAGTGGGTTGATGTTCTGAGCGTAGCAGCTGCTTTGCTGCCTGCTTGTACATATGCTTTTCATGCTCCCCAGGAGCAAACCCAGCCTTTCTGAGAGCGCTGTGTAGCTGCACAGTGCTGCTGGCACAGCAGTTTTAATGCTCCATTCAGACTAGGTGGGACAACTGTCCTTCTCTGGCATTGTCACGTCCTTCTCTGGGCTGGACTCCAAGGCCTCCAGCCTCTATTTCAGGCAGCTGTGAGCTCTCTCCTAGAAAGCCATGGACCACTGTCCTGTGCCTCCGCAGCTTCAATTCTCACCTCAGTCCAAGTGATAGCTACTGGTCAGCCACCAAGGCAGAGCCCAATCCAAAGGGTTGGGCACAGAAGCAGAGTTCCCTCTTTCGCTGGGCTCTACAGTCCCAGTGTGCCTGGATTTTGAGAGACTGGGATGTATGTGCATAGGGGTCTGCAGGACCACCTCCCTTTCCATCCCCTATTACAGAATTTCCCAGCAGCAGCCATGGGAAAATGGATTGGAACAAGGCAGGGTGCGATGGATCCGGAGTGCCCTGAGCAACAGAGCTGAGAGCTGGCTTTGCCAGGAGAGCAGGGCAAGGACCCAGCTGTTGGAAGAGTAACTGGGGTGACAAGGAAAGAGAGATAGAAGGGAAATATGCACATCATGTCCCAAATTTCCCATACACTGAATATTCTCAGTTCTTTCTGCACCCCATGCAGTCTGAATTCATCCTCCTCAACTACGGGTGGCCAAAAGTGGCCAATATGCCAGATGAGCAGATCCCTGCATTTATACCAGAATCAATATCTCCTTGTCCCTACTGGCTGTAACTTCTCTGACACATCCTAAGATTAAATTCACCTTTTTCATGGCTATTCTAACAAGCGGCTAATATTTATCTCATGATTAATGAGCAAGTGTGTAGTAATTAACTTAGCACTTTTTTTTGCATCCTCCACCATCACCATATGAGTCCTTGTATGACAGTAGAAATTCTATGTAAAAGCTCATAGACAAACACATAGTGCTATTGGATTTAATTATTTCCATTAATCCAGTCTCTAGTTATCTGCTTTTTGTTTCTGATCATTTATGTTGATACAGACTCCTAAATGTTTAAGTTAGGTCGGTGGAAGGGTATATGGTAATACTTGTCACAAAGATAGATCATGATTAATATAGTAAAGATAAAGCTTCAGCCATGTGTCTTTATGTTACCAGGAAGTCATTATTTCACACAAGCTGCTTGGTTACCAGGTAGATGGTGAGTACATTGAGTCTGGATAATTTCAGATAAACAGGCAGGGTTTTCCTTTAGTATTTACTCAAGATTACTGGAGAATTGGGAAGCCTCTTTCCCTCTTGTGCACTCACACATGCTTTTACCCTTTTGGGGCTATTTATTTGAGAAACCATGTTTTAACAAAGAACATTTAAATTGCCCCTGCAGACTTTAGCGTGACTTTACTCTTGTATATTCTATATATATGTATATCAGAAGGACACTTTACATTTCAAAAGCAACCGTTCTCAGTTTTTTGAAGACAGCTGCTTATTTCAAGAGAGCTTCTCATTTGCAAGGGTAGCCCCAGCTCTCAGCAAGAGAGATCACTGCAGTGATCTAACTAACTCTCATTGCTGATAAGATTGCTTTTTGCCCAAATGCAGTTTGCCTAGTTTTCAGCTTGGGAAACTTTAAATTCTCCAGTGACTTTGCCAGCTAGACAACGACAGCATCAGAGTGTGAATCACACCGTTTCAATGGGCTGATTGTGAAATAAATATGAACAGGAACAGCAGGGGGTGGCTTTTCTTTAGCAGTCACAGTTTCCTTTTCACCATATGCCCTTAAAATGCCCAGGCAGACCATTAGCAGAGGAGAAGATTGATAGAATTGCATTTGCATCTTAAATCAAGCCAAGTTCTCACTTCCCCAGCCACAACGCTTCCAAAACATCAAACAAACAAAACAAAACAAAACAAGAAAAGCTGCAGCCAAATAGAAAGGAGGAAAATAAATGTTGATTTGATTATTCTTCCAATGGAAATTAGCTTAACGGTCCAAAATTAAAAGCATACATGTTTAAGACCTTAGCTGGTTCTACACATGAAAGACATAATGCTCCAACTAGGGTGATCCTTCACTCAAAATATTTCTCTTTGTGCTGTCCCTCAGTGCTTTCCTCACTACATTACCCAGCTGTAATATTGTCTCTGTTTTGTGTTTTATTTGGGAATAACTATAAACTGGAACTTTATAAAGCTGTGAAAGTAGACACTCTTCTGAAGAAGGCTCCCAAGCCAGCCTTGGCTCGGCCACACCTTTCACCCAGGTGGTGACCATGAACACACATCCCTGCCCTGGCTCCCCACGGCACTGGTTATCCCAGGGCTGGGTTAACCCAGCGCTGGGCGCTCTCTGGGGAGCTGCCTGAGAACCAGCCCTGCAGGCAGGAGGGGCCTGTTCAGCACCTCATCCTTGCAAATGTTCTCAAAACTACCTGTGAGGATGACAGGGCAACCTCTGGGTGTAGGCAAGACCCCCTGCAAGCTACAGTCTTATTCTTGTAGCAAACTATCAAATGTATCATGTATGTATGCAGCTACACTCCATGGATCTTCGGCTCCGTTCTTTCCTTAGCCACCCAACTTAAAACCAAGCTAAACCACACTTGTAGGGGCACTTTGTCATCTGGGAACACATATAATATGTGATTCAGAAGCACAAGGAGATCCTTTTTCTGTTTTATTTTTATCAAAAGAATTTAAAACAGAAAAGTTGTTCACGTTTAAATGGCAATTACATCTGAAACACAGTCTGTTGTTAACACCAGTTTCTGACATGCTCTGGTATCTATTTTTTTCTTTGTTTCAAGGCAAGCTGACAGAACAAAAATATAATTATTAAGTTTATGGATTTTCTTAAATAAAATTAACCTCCACTCATTTTCATCACTTCTGGATATTACATACTAGAGTAGATCCTCAGCTATTCCCCTCTATTTTATACACTTTTATTCCTTAGAGGAGTATTTTAGCTGTACAAGGTGCTTGTCATATCATTTGGTTTCAAGGCACTGATAAAGCTCTGAATCTGTGCTGTGTCACCAACAGACAGGACTCCAAAGGTAATACTCTGTGAAAAACAAGAAATAATGTGACTGATTTACTTTTACTTTGGCTTTAGGGCCTTTGTGCTACTAAGGCCAGTGAACTGAACACAAGTTTTAATCTAAAGTGAGAATGTGGATCCACAGGAGTCTGTGACTTGTGTTATTGATTTTAGAGATGGCAGGATTTCTTCCACTATGCTTAAGTATAAAATTCAAAAAGCCGTGTACAGAAAGAAAGCAGAACTAGGAAGACATGATGTATTGTGTGGAGTTGTACCTTACCTTCTCTGCCAGCTGAGATGAGAATTTATGTTACCTTGCAGTTGTTCTAGCCTGCTGGAAGAACTGTTGTTTGTATCTAGAAATACACAGCAACATAAGCTATGACATTTGCAGTTTTCTAGGCAAGAATAAGTAGAAAACTGTGCCTGCTAGCATGCTAAGCAGCTACTAAAAAGCTCTTGTGTAGGCAGTAGTTCAGCAAAGTCTCTTTGGATTCTTCTTTGGCTTGGGTTGGATTGTTATACAGAGCTGCACTTTCAGTCTCATCCATTTTTCTTTCAGTGACATAATTCTTCTGAAAGGTGCTGGAATACCAGTCCTAAAAAACAGAGTCACTCATCCCCTTGTATATTAAGCACAGCGTAGACAAGAGCTCCTTGGAGGGACAGCAGAGAGCTTAGACCTTGCATTTTTCAGCATTTGAATTCCCTGGAGGGCTTGTATCAGGGACAGATTTGGTAGATGAATACATTTATTTATATCACCTCCGGTACACTCCTTGGTGGCCGACATAATTTTTCATCACGAGGGTAATTAGGGAGAGTGGGAAGCTGACCAGCAATGATAAGACCTGGAGCTATCTACCACATTTGCATGTGAGAGAGAGAGGGAGGAGGATGGAGGGCAAGGCAGAGCAGGAAAACATGAATAACTTGAAATACTGCTGCTCTAAACCTGAGCAAGGCTCCCTCCTTGAAACCCTGTCACTGTGACTCTGACTGCAGTGTTAATAAAGAATGGTATTACCTTGGGGTAACTCATACATGAGTGGTCTCAAAGCCCAGGCAGGGTTCAGACAAGGCACTTGTGTGTTACTGGGACAAGGCAGCTCTGCCTGTGCCCACGGCCAGACAGGGATTCAGGCTGAAAGCACCACTGTTATTTCACTGGAGAGGTCTGCAAGTTACTCCAAGCTAAAATTGCCTTTTTCTTAGCAAGGTGGTGACAGCTTAAGCCTCTAAATCCTGCATTACTTGAATCAATACGCCTTGCAGTCACTGAAAAGAGTATCCCTGACAAGGCTAAAACTGCATAATCTCCCGTCTCCCTGGTGCTGATGGCTGAGTTCCCACAGTGTCTGTGGGAAATACCATTATCCCCATTATGGAGACAGCAGCCAAGACAGAGACAAGCCAGGCTACGCCTGCACTGCGGTGACAGATGCTCGTGTGGACATCTCTGAGCTGTCCCGGGCTCTGCCATCATCCAGAGCCCCGTGTGCCCTCTGGGTGCAGGATGCTGCTGCCCGAGTCCTGCTCTGCTGCAAAGGCGGGTTGGACACTGCCTGCAGAGAGGGCTGGTCAGCACAGGCAGTGCAAATGATTTGGTCACTGGTCTGAAGTGGCACATGGAAATGAGTCCTGTTCCCCAGCTCTGCTGGGCTGTCCTGTCTGTGTCCTGGACCACAGGGCTCTCCATTTCCATATGTTTTTCTTCAGGGAAAGTGCCCAGTGCCAGGTTTGTGCTAGCAAGACCAACAGATTTCAGAACATCTAATTTCTTTTTCTGATCCAGATGGCTTTACCTGCTTCTATAACCATTTTATGTAAGAACAGGCTATTGAGCAGTAGCATTAGTTTCCTCAATATGTATGTAAATTTTTAAAAATAACAACAACAGTGAAGAAAAACGAAGCCTGTACCACTGAGTAAGGAAAAAGGATTCTTGCTTAATTATGGGGAAATGGCATTGCTGCACCAGCCCAGAGACAGCTTTGAGACCCTGCCTGCCTTGTCCATTTCTCATAGCTTGGCCAAGCCATGCAGATTGCCAGCAGAATCTTACTGCCCTCCTGGAAGAGAAAATAAGACACACTGGATTACCCCAGCTTCCAATGCAGGCACACGGTGCTGCCATATCAGGCTTCTCTCTGTGCCAGGAAACTGTCAGCGTTGTGCACCAGCACCCCTAGACTCAGGGCAATGTGTGAGGCTGCACAACCTCTGCACCGAATTTCAGCTGATGTTTACAGAAAGGCTCAGCAAAGTGGACTGTTGCACAGCAAGGAAAAACATGACAAACTGGTAAGACCTTAACCAAGCGGCCAGGGTTTCCAAAAAGTCTTGTGCTGAGCTGGGAGCTTGCAGAGCAGTTTAGCCCTGCTCTGAAACAAGAAGTGGCACCTACATCACAACAAAAAGCTGAGTCACTTTGGGCTTTGAGGTGCTGCTTAAACACAGGGCTTTCTATGTTTTACTGGTTTTATATTTTACTTTTTCTATTTTTCATTAATATTCATTACAGGAGGTGTCTCATGACAGCCCCCAACTATTTTAAAATAAACATTTTCATTAAGCAAGTGGATTTTGGTGTTAAGAAATCATCAGCTTCCAAGGGCTTTTGTCAAAAGTTGGTGGACACCCGGGTAGACTATTCAAACATGGGAAAATTTCTGACTGCATAGTGAGTCCTTTGACTTTTAAAAAAGTATTATTGTTTGAGTTTTCAGTAACTTGGAAGCAAAAAGACAACATAGCTTAAAACTTTTTTTATAAAAATATATACACAGTTATATCATGATAGGCTTCTAAGTTTCTTCTCAGCCCATGTGTCTGCTTTTGCTATGGAATATTCCTTACGTAAGAGTAAATAAAGAGCACTCAGAGATGTAGTGACATCATCAGGCTCAAGAGTTAATGCAAAACTGTGAGAGTGTTTGTCCCGAGCCCTTGAAGCCCCCATGTTCACTGAATGGAAGAGCATGATAAAGATGTGTCTGTGCTGGAGATGTCCACAGTGTGATAACAAGTATGGTGGCACTGATTGACTCACGCTGTGCTCCCTCCTAATGCCAGCCTGAGCATTGTCCCACAAACTGGAAGGGCTGTAAATAGCTGCTTCTCCATAGAGGCAATCCTTAGGCAAGTTTTGACTCTAATATATTTTGATCCTTTCCCCCTTCCCCTCCTGTAGCTCTAAATTCTATTTCCATGTCCATTTTGAATATTGCCTCTAAGGGGTTATTAGCCTTTGTGAAGAACAGCTTGTATTTCCCTGTTAAAGACCTTCTCTGCCCAAGGCAGGGTATGCACCAGAATTAATAAGTGGCTTTGCATAAGTGACTGGATAAAAACAGTCACCAAAAAGATTCTGGAGTTTCAAGGGCTTTGGTAACTGTGTATCTGCTTCACAGTTGTGCCAGGTGCCTTAGACTGAAAGGACTCCCCGTGCCTGGTGTCACTTGCAAGTTCTCCTGAAGTCACCACTGAGCTTCTTGGAGAAAAAAAGAAATTATTTAGTCATATCTGGACCATAAATTGAATGTACTCAGAGATCCAGGATAATCTTGCTGATGAGCTACAAATAGAAATAACTGAGAAGAAAGTATTTGTTGTTGTTTAACTGAGTTGCATATTCTGCACGCTGAGATAGGCAATAGTGCTGATGAGATACTGGATATTGGAAAATAATCATTTGGGTCAGAGTCACCTATGCAAGTAATCTGGCCCAGGGAGAAGATGTAGGTGAGGAAATTAAACTGCAGTATTTTGTGATATTTGAGGGAAAAAAAATCCTATGGTTTCTGAGGGTAGCTCAGACATCCATCAAAGGTGACTTTCCTTGACTTAGGTTATATGGGATCAAAGGGAAACGACAAGGCAGGAATACTGCAGCTGAGCAAAAACCTCAGAGCAAATTATCTTAGCAATTTTTCCCCTTCACAAAATAGTTGTTTGGGTTTGGGTTGGGGTTTTTTCGGGTTTTTTTGGTTTTTTTTTAATTTGATTAAGTGTTTTGGTGAAGCCTGGATCCAGCCTTTGCTTTCCTAAGTCATCCTTGGCAGCAGCTAGGTTGCTGACTTCTAGTCTTGGGAAAGCATTTATGCTGTTCAGAAAACTGCTGTTCTGGCAGAGCAACTACATTTCAGCAGCTTGCCAAACATGAATGTGATAGAAGGATAATATTTCACTCCTACCCTCAGCAATTCTTTACAGCAATGAGATGGTGATTAAGAGTCTGTTTCTTTACCAGCAAGGCTCACAGTCAGTAGGATCCTTTCCTTGGATGTGCATCATGTTGCTGCATTTAGAACTATGATCCAGCTGCTTGGGGCCCTCTCAAAAGGCTTCCTGTCTCCCTCTGGCCTCTTAACTCACTTGTCCAGGCAACTCCATTTCCTGAAAATAGGTCCCAACAGTCCAAGGCCAGTCCTAAAATCCCCACAACCAGGACTCCCAACTTTTCTTTACCCTCCGAGGATCTACCATTTTAACACTCAGGAGTAGACGACGTTACTAAGCCAACTGTTCTTTATGAAGGCAAAGAAGTGCATAACAAGACAATAGTCTACAGCCCTGTTCTCATATTTCCCCCAGGTGTTTTGGTGGACTTGTGTCAGAGTCCTCTGCAACATACAGAGTATGGGTTTTTTTCTCCAAAACAAGTTTTCCCACCTTCAGATGCATCTTCCTGGTGTACTATAATGCCGGAGGTTGCAGTACTTCGCCAGATACTTTATTGTTTTGGTTAATACCTTACTAAAATTTGAATTTAAAAAGTTGGGGGTGGCATAACTTTCAAAATAACCAATTATTCATTCAAGGGTACCTCCATTTTACAGGACAATTAACATATAAAACAACATATGTTCAGCTTCAGGCCTGCATCCCAGCATCTGGATTTCTCAGCTCCGTCTGTCATCTACTAAAAGAAAAAAGCCTCATAAATTCAACCCAGCAAGCAAAATAATTTTATACATTTATCACAGTCATATAGAAATGTATTCCCGTTGCTTGAGACCATGAATACGAAATACATGGGTCTCCCCAAGCAGCCATAACAAGCACTATTGTTTTGATTGATAATTGTGAATCACAGAATCATAGAATGGCTTGTTTTGGAAGGAACCTTAAAAATCATCTCGTTCCAACCACGCTGCCTTGGACAGGGACACCTTCCACTAGACCAGATTGCTTGCTCAGAGCCCAATCCAACCCAGCCTTGAACACTTCCACAGATGAGGCATCCACAAATTCTAGAGGCAATCTGCTCCAGTGCCTCACTAACCTCACAGGAAATAATTTCTACCTAATATCTAGTCTAAACCTACTCTTTTTCAGTTTGAAGCCATTCCCCCTTGTCCTGTCACTACATACCCTTGTAAAAAGATCCTCTCTATCTTTCTTGTAGTCTCCCTTCAAGTACTAGAAGGCTGCAATTAGGTCACCCTGATGTTTTCTCTTCTCCAGGCAGAACAGTCCCAATTCTGTCAGCCTTTCCTCACAAGAGAGGTGCTACATCTCTTTAATCAACTTGGTGGCCTCCTCTGGACTCAATGCAACAGGTCCATGTCCTTCCTGTGCTGGGGAAGTTTGCTTTTTGGAAGGATTTCTCTCTATCTGCAGCCTCTGTAGTCCCACAACTCAGAAAAGAGACGCATGTTCCAAAGCAGCTACGGGATTAGGGCCTATGACACTTGATAACCCTGTGCTTTCTTACACATATTTCTGTTGTTTGAGATGCTCAGTAGGTTGTTTTCTTTCTGGAATGAAAAGGGCTGGTGGTGTTTGTTTTTGTTACCCTCATTCCCTCCTTCCCTGCTCTGGGCAGGAAAGCGCTTGCAGCTCTGCCTCATAGGTTGGCAGGAAATTTAAGACGGCAGTAAGCTGCTGCTCGGACCACCCCCAGACTTTTTTCCTGTTCATGCAGGAGACTATTTAATTGAGGGCTGATTTGTCCAACTTACTTGTTGACGCTCAGCAGTACCTACCTAACCAGTGGCAGTGATTTTTTCCCTCCCTTTCTCCTCTTCTGGACAAGCTCCCCACAGTGAAGATGCTGCTGCTCCTGACTGCTCTGCTCTCTGCTGCCCTGCTAGCCAGCACAGCCCCTCCAACTTGCTACTCGAGGGTGTTGTCTCTGAGCAAGGAAATCACAGAGTCCTTTAAGGAGTTACAGACCTCCAAAGCTGTGGTGAGCCTCGTTTTAAAAACTGCTAAAAACTTCTAAAAACTGCTCCTGCACAGACATTGCAGGTTGCCACTTCTGACACAGTTTTCTCTTAAAACAAAATCGCGACAGGCTTTTCTTCTTTCCTGCAGGACTCGTGTGTGGAGACGCTGCCCAGGCTGTACTTGGACATACACGTAAGTTTGCACACTTCTTTCTTACTGTTGTGCAGTAATAGCAGTTAATGAAAAGAGAGAATAGCTCTTAATATGATATCCCAGAGGAGTGATTTAAAAGGATTTTTTAAAAGCTTAATTAACTAGACAGATGAGTGAAAAAAAAAAATCTCAGTTTGAACCTTATTAATATCCTCATGAGCTTTCTGAGATTTTGCTTGATTAAAAATTTAAAAATGAGGAAACCAATATTTTGAAGTTATTACCATATGCACAGTATTAATTTACTGTGGCAGAGCCTTTACGGAAGTTAAACGTGTGCAACAAAACTTTGAATAATAGTTTAAAAGAAGAAATGCAGAATAAACTTTCTTCACTTGATAAATATACTTCATTTTATATCCTGAGTGGTTCTTGGCATGTAGTTTTAATAAAAAGCAGTGCAGGAATACCTTGCTGGCTTTTTCTCTTTTAAATAGCTACTTGTTGAATCCAGAAAAAAAGTGTGTCTGAGGATACAGAAGTGTGATACTGAGAAAAAACAGCAGTAGTTGTCTCCCAGCTAAGACAAAATAACCTCTGGCAAACAGTTAGTGTCAGTGTTCTGCAGCGGGGTATTTGATATATTTTGCTTCTTTTTCCAGTGCTCAACAGAGTAAATAAAAAATAGAAAATTTCAGACAAAAGAAATGTCTGACACATTTTTCCATAAGCAACTACACCAAGTCTTATAATTCAGGACACTCTAGATCCCAATTCCAGAGCTGCCAGTGTCTCACATCATGGCAAAGACCAAGAAATGTGAGCCTCAGTTTCCCTGGCTTTAAAGCAAAAGCCAGGGTATTTATTTACCTGCTTCACAAGGATGTTGTGAAATTCATGTTGTCTGTGCTTTATTTTGGTAGCACAATGTCTGAGGTAAAAATTACTCTGAAAAATTCAGGACTGGTAGTCACGGTTTCACCTATTGTACAGGAACAGATTATCGAGTCTGTGAGATCTCGATAATCTGTCCCTCTGCTAAATCAGGTGCTCTCTAAAAAGTGAGATAGTGCACCTATTCTGCAGAATACTCCACCTACTATGGGAGCAGATTTGATTGTATTGGCACTGCTACCTCCTAAAGCATGTGAGAAATAAGCTGGCAGACTAAGACTGTATATATGCAATTTTCCAAGCACTTATTTGGACCAAACATCTTTGTTATAAAATATTGATGATGAATTTTCTTAACTAAAGGTTGGATAGGTTACATGTACATAGAGGTAGGAATTCAAGGTTCCCACACAGCAGTAAGAATTTTGGAAGTGGTGGATGAGAAACATAAATCTGTATTTGTGCAGGGTTACACAGACCTCTTTTGCATGCTTTGCAGAATTACTGTGTGTTGGCAAAACTCCGTGATTTTGTGGCCTACCCCGGATGTGACAGAGTGGTTGAAGTGAATGAGCTGAAGGAAAAAGCCCGGAGCCTGTACACCATCTTGATCTCCTACTGCAGAAGGGTAGGTCAAGATGCATCAACCCATCCACAGGGACAGAGTCCCTGCTTTTAGCCATTTTTGTCTCCACACTGTCCCCTGACCAGCAAAACTGGATCAGGCCCAAGCTTCTCAAAGTTGTGCTGTCTTCTGCCTTCCTCCTTATAAATGTTAGCATTCCTTTTTTTTTTTTTTTTTTGTTTCTCCAGGACCTGGTGTTCCTCACTGATGACTGTAATGCTCTGGAAATTCCCATTTCACCTCCCATTGAACACTCCATCACTGAGAGCTAAAAGACAGTTAAACCCAAAAGTTATACACGGGAAATTTTCGAGGTGACCAAAAGTCAAAATATGTATATGCAGTCTATAACATTAACAACTAAGATCTTTTTCAAGCACACTCACAATATAATCTCAGACCCACCCATTTTTCTCTGCCTTGGCAGGAAATGAATTGCATACCTTGCATACCTACTGAGCTGCTAGGGAACCTACCATTAGGGAGCAGTTTTTCGTTTGGCAAGGTATGATATTTCAGCTTAGCCAAATGTATAAGGTATGTTTTGTTTAAACATCAGAAACTATATTTTTTATTTTTACTCTTTTATTAATAACTAGACTCATATAAAGAAAAAACTGTATGATTAACATTCTCTCTTGACTTAGCTGTTTTTCTTGTATTAGATGGGCATGGAAGGGACCGTATTTGTTTTTCTTAGAATGTTTAATAGAAGAACAGTAACGTTGTAGTGGCAGATTTCTCTGCCTGAACAGCTCATATATATATCTTGATAGTTTTTGATGCTAGATTTGTGAGAATAGAGGTGAAAAAAACATGTCTCTGTGGAAAACTGAATAAAAACAGTCTTCTAATCCGAGATGCTTGTGTTGCAACATGTCTTTCAAGATCAAGCTGAAAGGTGTCATTCTTATAAACTTACTTCTCACATTCACTTGCAAGTTGTTTTTTCCCAGCATAGCCTTTGTTTCCATAGCAATGCAAACTTTGTTGTGTCTGCATGATTTGACAATGTGTAAGTTTCTACTAGTAGAATTTTTCTGTACTGCAAACAATTTCTTTGATGAAATTAGTGATTTGTTTTTAATAGTATTTCTGAGTTGTGAGAATGTAAATTCTAAGCCGGAGGCTCAGAAAGCCTATTAAAATTTCAGACAGTTTTTGAGACATAACCCATATAGTTCAGCTACTGGGATTAATAAAACTTCCAGACAATAATTCCAGAGTCATGGGTGTCTTCAGAATCTGTGGCACATGAGATCTTCACAACCAACAGCTCTTTGGTGCCAAGAATGGAAAGGTTCTTCCCCATATTCTTGGAAGTAGCCGCTGTAGAGAATCCCTTTCTTCCCTCTGTGCAAGTAATTCCTCGCTCTCCAGTATAGTATTTTTTGACCATTTATCTACAGCACCCCCGACCCTGGTGACTTGGTCAGTGGTCTCCCCATGTTTTATAAAAGCCCCATCCTCTGTAACTGGGTGTTTACATGACAATCACAGCTCCTCTACTTGATATCCTGATGGTACAAACCAAAATTTTTACTGTTATGCAAATAAGTGAATAATAACATTAATTCAAAGGAAAATAAGTGTTGAGGATGGGTAGGAAAGGGCTTTTTCTTTATTTTGGAATCACTCTGTTTTGTTGAAACTACTAGTCTGATTTTAGCTGTGGGAAATTTGACTGTCCCCTTGAGTTGTAGCATAAGGGTGGGAAAATCTGAACCCAGGGGAGGTAGGGAAGAAATAAACAAGTGCTTTTCTTCCCCGTTTGTTTCAATTCTAAGTGTACATTCAAGGAATGTGCCTGTCAGACTTTGTAATTCCCTCTTGAAGATTAAGTCCTCATGTGCTAACCCTACTAATCCTTTAGATGAGCCATTCTGCCCACAGTGGTTTTACTCAAGTGTCTGTACAAGCATCTGGCAGAGACAGCAGCAACTGTGCAATCTAATCTAGTACCAGACTGAACTCAAAAATGTGCAACAGCTCAGATAGTCCTACATTTCCAGAAAGTCATTGCTTAGTTTGCCTTTCAGAATCCTCCTCTCCAAGCTAACAGCCTCTCTACAAGATCTAACACGCTCTAGAGATACCAATACCTATTTTTCTGCATCACCTGGACATGCCCAAGGCCAACTCCTCCATCAGCACCCATATTCTGCAATAAGGGCACCTCTTGGCATGCTGGTGGGGAGCCTGGTATCCACAGAAGGAGCATGTAAGCACTGGCAGATCCCTGGATTAAGGAGAAACGCAGGTAGAGTTGAACCATTTGCTGTCAGACTCCACGTTCAAGCTTTTTCTCCCTCTAACCAGGGACTGAGACCCCTCCTGGGGAAGCAAGCAGTGCTGGTATAAACATCAGTGTCTATCCACTTGCATACAAGTACTAAAACCACATCACAGCCTCTGTTTTTCACATCTTTATACAAAGCCAGGCAAGAAAGTCTGGTAAGGTCACCGCAGGCCATGGTGCTTGCAAAGCTAACCAAGGGATTGGGCAGTACAAGTGCTTGGAAACTGGCAGCAGAAGCTGTTAATTTTTGGCTGTTTTTCCACCTCCAGATGTCACAGGTTTTAGACACTGGCCTGTTGTGAAGCTTGTATTGTGAGCTGGCAAGCAAACTGCAGAGTAAGATGTGTTTCCTCTCCTGCAGGAGCCCATACCACAGTGCCTAGAACCAGACCTTGGGTAAACGTGCAGGTAACTGTGGCATCTCTGCCCCTGCTGCTTTCCTGTCCCAGGGACACACACTCTCTGAAATGGAGTATTTGATGGGGATTTTCTCATGGATCATCTCATAACTCCTCTTTCTTTATTGAGGCTAATAAGCCTTCCCTAGACATTTTGACGAAATTCATGATCCTAACTCCAGATTTCTCTCGTGATGTTCCCATTCCTTCAGCCATTTTCCAAATATATTTTCTCCTGTTTCAGGCTGACTACTTCTGTGAAGAAAATGTAACCTAATTTTTTTAGTACAAAAGATCTTGCAAGAAGTCTCTGGAATTGGAAACAGAGTAGAAATCATTGCTTTATTTGCACCGTTTTTGTTAGTAACTTTAGCTTTTGCATGACTGACAGGGACACACTCTGCAATACTGGCTGGCTACCTACAGCTCTGTTCTGTACTGGTACATCCTAGTTCTGCAGAAGCTGCAAAAAGCAAGTAGGTGCTCTGGGGCCTGTACGTACTTGAATGGACTTTAAAAGCCTATCCACCAATTGCAGATGCTGTATATTTTATTCCCAGAATCAGGTTTGTCTGGTCATTGGTGTGCTTTTACAACAAGTATATTCCCTATGGTTTATGCTGCAACTCTCTCTGCATCTCATATGACATTTTTAATGGAAAGTGTGCTGAGAGCAAAGCTATGCTCTTTCAGTTCACAGTAACCTCCTGTCAATCAGACTGTCTCAACAAGATTTGTGATTAGATGAACCCTTTTTATGAACAACATATTTTTCCAGGTTGTCACAGTCCGGGGCAAAAAAACCCCACTGATAAAGAGATATAATCCACTTTTAATTCAACAAGAAAACATCCACCTCTCCCTTTCAGTACAACATTAAGTTTACCAACTTTTTAATTCACCAGGTATATAAGGAGCAGTGGAGCCATTCATGCAGCTCAGCATTTATTCCTGCATCACAGCAGTCCATGCTCATTAGGGCTCCGGCCAACAGGGAGACTGTGGAGGGATTAAGAAGGGATTGTAATTTGCCAACTGGCATCTTGCTTAGTTATTGCAGAATATTACTGCAAGCACATCATTAAGAAACTGCACTTAGTTTTTACAGTGATTAGGGAAGAATTGCAGGAAAACAAAGCATCTATTCTGTTTCCTTGCCTGTTGAAGGAGGTTTGTTGGAAGGAGCAGTCATTCCTAGGAACAGGTTTTCTTTTGCAGTCTTCTCTGTCTCTGCAAGAAGCCTCACTAAAGACCTGTCCTAGGGCTGCTAAACTCTCCCTTATATTATCATATGGAATCCCAAGGCCTTGGGTACTGTCTCTGCAAAGCTATTAAAAACATTAATTTCCAATTTTGCCAAAAATTCATAGATCAATTTTACTAGAACCAGTTCCTTCCCCTTCTCTTTTTTTCCAGTCAAATGCGCTTTCCTTAAGTAAGGACTCTGATCACTTAACTCCTCATACACTGGGTTTTGTGAAATCAGGGAAGATGGCAGATTTTGAGCAAATAATTAGGTCATTCAGGGTGATGAGGTTCTGGATAGAATGTGACTTGCAACAAATTAAAATGGTACCGATATTATGATATATTTTTCCTTTTTTTTCTTTTTCTTTTTTTTCTTTTTTTGAAGAAAAGGAATAGCATTAATGCAGCATTGAGGAGGAATCTGATCTTTTAGGCACTTTGAGCAGGACATTGGTTTGTCCAAACACCAGATTTGGGAGTGCCCATTTATCTATTGCACCATTTCCAACACTTGTGGTGTTCGCAGGTTGCATTAATGGGATGCTGACAGAGATTTTCCAAAAATTTGCTACAAAGCTAAAGTCTGGTAAATAATGTTACCTTACAAACATTTAACCACTGTACTAGGACAAGTACTTTTATCCACATTAAGATCTTCTCATTTTTGGAGTGTATGGCAATGCAAGTGAAAATTACAATGGACAAGTTCCAGAAGCTTTATTTCTGCAATCTTTTGGGTTCGCACTTTTCTTTTGCTGTGGCCAGGAATCATCTGCCATCCAGAATAAACAAAGCAGTCTTCAAGGGAGCTCGTCGTCAAGATTCAGAGACAATGTCCAGAGAAAGGTAATGATCTTTTTATCAAGGGATTTTTCATAGTCTAAGTTTCCTCAGCATGGGGTAAATGTATATCCTGAGATAAATAATATAGCAATGAACATAAAACTTATCAAAATATCCATCTTTCTAATACAGATAACAACATCGATACATACCCTGCCATCTTGTTTCATATTTGCAGATCTGTAAAGAGACTGCGTTCAGACAGATAAGAGGATTTGGAAGGCAAACAGATGTGGGGGAAAGAAAAATTTCTCCAAAGATGTTTTGCAATAGATTGAAATATATTTACATTACTTCATTAATATTCAAATCCTACAGAAGTAAAAACCGAAAAGTCATAGAACAAGAAAGAAACTCAAGGTCTCCTACTGCATCCCTTAAGCCCAAGACTAGCCTGGCTATCACAGGTCTTTTCTGGTAGCAGTTGGCCTGAAAGACTTTATGAAACAGTTGCTCTAGAAAGCCCACAGCAGTTCAAACCAATCCATTCCTGACCCCTCTTTTGTTACAAAGTTTTACCTGGAATCCAATTTACCCTCTCAAAATTTAAACCCTTTGCTTTCAGATTTATTCATCCCAGAAATGGGTATTGGATTGTTCTTTCTTGTTTTTGCAGCAGATGTGAGTTGAAAGACTCCTGTCTCCCCCTGCTCTACCGATCCAGTTCTTTCAGTCTTCCTTCTTTGATCAGAGGTCTAGAAAACACAATTCTTCTTGTTGCCTTTCTTCTAGCTCTATTGTCTTGTTTCCCATCTTTTTTGGAGCACAGTGCTTGAAGTTAAATATAGACATCCAGCAGAGGCTTTATCAATGTCAAGTAGTGTAGAAATAAAGATTTATTGGTATTGCCATGAAAACAGCAGATTACAAATGAAAATTATCTCCAAGTATTTGGAGACAATGTTTCACTTTTTTATTTAAATTTTAAGATGAATATAAAAAGTTAGAGTACAAGGTGGCCTCCCTACTCTATAAAAAAGAAAATGTTTGGGGAAAAACAGACACACGAAAGCAATGCATAATGAAATACAATGGCTGCTCCTTTTGCTCTCCTGTCCCAAATACTAAACACTTGCCTTCCTAATCAGGGTGGCTGCAGCCAAGTTGCATCTTGGCAACGGTCTCCGGTCCATGCTATCCCCTAGAACAAATCCAAAACTTGTTTGGAAGTGTGGCATCTGCTCCAGGTCAAAACTGTGCTCAGAACTGTTATAACAATTTCCAAATATAGCCATGCATGCTTCAACACCTGGAATGTTCCTAACACTGAGCAAACAAATAAAAGACTGATTTTGGAGCCTAGTGTTTCAGTTGCTCTCCTGGGAGAAGAGCTGTGCTTTTCAAAGTGTTAATGCATTTCATATTATTATTGAGTTTTAAACACAAACCCTGAAGTAGTGCAGGGAACAGACCCCAGATTTCCCCAGCCTCCTGATGACTTTCTCATTGGATAAGTACCAGATAAATGAATTAGAAAGGTGTTATTCCTACTGAGGGAAAAAGGGAAGCAAGAATGTCATTTTTAGCAAACCACGGTCAGACAGAACACCAATGACTTAGAAAGGGAAAAATGTTATTTGAACATCACAACGTTTTTTGTTTGTTTGTTTTCCACTGTTTAAGACAGCGGAATCTTTTTCTGCAGTTGCAGAATCTAGACTTTTTTTTCCACTGTGAGTTCTCTGAGGTCCATAAGTGCTTGGCTGTTCCTGTCTTCTTATGACAGCTAGACAGCCAGAAGATGTGGGCTTGGACAGCATGTTGTTTATAAAAAATTTTTCCTTGATCAGAACACAGACGCCAGGTCAAGGAAGTCAAGAAATACACTCAGGCTGTTCTATTGACTCCCTCTTCTAGTGAGTAGGTCACTAGCCATATATCTGGGAATTATTTGCATTTGATGCCCCCAAGCAGAACAGTCTGTCTCTTAGATGATTTGAAGTATACTGCTTGCCTTAGTGTCCTCTTCTGAAATTTTAATAACAAGCCATAAATGATTTTTAAAATGTTTTTTAGAAGACGTGCAAACTCAGTCGCAGACTAAAGCCTGTCACGAGTACCTTATGTTCAGCCTTTGCACTCACGAGATTGTATAGCCTGGGCCTGACCCATATCCAGCTGGTGCAGTTCAGAGCTGGGGAAGCCATAGCCTTTTCTGGAGGTATGTCTGCCTTGCGGAAAGTTGCAGCTTTCTTCACTTTCTTCTTTTATTCCCTTCAAACACTAGTGTCTCGTTTGTATTAAGTATCTGAATGTGTAATGCTGAAAAAGTCCTAGGAGTCTGTGTCCTGAGCTTTCCCAAGCTTGTACAGACACTAGGAGAAACTCTGTGGTCAAATTACTTGCAGCATGAGGTACATATGTCCTCCCTGAAATCCTCTGCATCAAAGGTAAAAAATGTCACAAGGAAAAGGAAGAATGATACAGCATGACAGTCTGCAGGAGAAGGAAGGTTGGGCAAGCTACCACTGTTGCCACAAAGAGCAAGCAGAAAGTCAGAGCCACATCTTTCCCTTCTCCCACACGTCAACTCACTGCTCAGCACTTGTGAGAACAAATGGGATTATCCAACTGCCTGAGATAAACTTGACTTAAACCTTGTCATTTTGCCATGACTTACAGAGTCAAAAATTTTCAGCTGATCCAAAAGGTCCTTTGGTCATTTTGGCTGAACAGAGAGCAAACAAAGGGGAGGGGAATGAAGAAAAACTAGGCAAGAGCATCTTGCCTCTTTGGTTTTTTCAAAGAAAGATACTTAAATTTGCACAAAACTGTTTTCCTCAATCAGCGCAAATTCATCAGTCTTGCTCCAGTCTCCTGTAATAGCATTTTATCAGTTACGTCCTCACAAAGCAGGCTTATGCAGAAGAGAAATTATGCAAATAAAATCATTTCTAATCATCACTGTCTTCAAGGGAAGACAACAAGAAGTTGCTCTCGAAAAAATCTATTGATAAGGATAATTATGCTATTAGGCTTTCTCAGTCATCTCTTCATTCATACAGTAATTGCTTTCAACTTAAGAGTTTTTTATCGGCATGGCATAAAAATCTGGATAGAGATGTAGACAGGTGAAGAAAAGATCATGAAGTGTTTTATTTACATTAATTACACCTCATGATACCTCTGACAACTCAGAAAGAGATTATTAAGTTCAGGCATTGAGGCCTCTAAACAGGCTGCTTATTTTGTTATTTAAATGTGTTTTTGAGGATGTGTGTATGAACACTGTAGCACAAACAGCTTGCCTAGAATCAGACAGCAAATTGATGACAGTGACAAAAATAAAACAGATGCCTTTTGAGCTTCCTCCTCCAGCACCCTGAGCAGTGACTCCAGCACATGTCCTCACATAGTCTGGGTGACACAACCAGCATTTTACACGACAATCAAATAAATTGCGATTTTGTTGTTCCTGGCAAGCTTTTGACCAAAGCCAGGTTTGTGGCCCAAGTTTTAAATTATTCTTATTACACATGCCAGAATCAGTTTGAAGAAATATTTCCTCCACGTTAAAGCTATTGTCAAGCCAAAGAAAAGTCAGTCTATTCTCTGTAATACTCTCACAGTGATTTGCATGGGACACATGATATTGAGAAACAAAGACCTGATGGTCACAGCAAAATGTACTTCACAAATTGTTTTCTGGAAAGAACATAATCCAGAATTCAGAAGCAAACAATAACTTCAAAACAGCCATGGATTCCTAAAAAATGTTGAAATCCTGAAGAACAATAACAATAAACTGTTTAATCTGGATCACTAAAAGCACAGTAATTCATTCTTAATGTCTTCAAAAGCCAATTCTGCAGCCACCACCACTGAGGGGTCTGCATATACATGGCATGTTTACAGTAAGACATCAAAATAGACTGTATGATAAGGCCCCACACCTCTTCTCTCTTTTACCTGGGCAATCAAATGTGATTTCATACAATGCCACTGTACAGCTGACATAAGTCAAGAATCCAGTCAGGATCAGGGTTGATAATTCTAATTAAAAAATGAAGGGAAGGAATCAACAGTTACAAGAGGTGTTAACTATAGTATTTTAAGTTAACTATAGTATTTTAAGTGTGATTTACTGACTGTAACAATATGTTATTGAGTTTAGGGTAGAGATCAGACCAAGTAATGGATTCTAGTAAACAGGAAGCTCTAGCAGGCAGTGATATATCCTTTTATGAAACTATGCAGACTAATCAATACCAGGCTCTTGCACAAATATGCAGTGTAATTAATGGCATGTTCTGCCATACTGCATTTTCTGTGGGACTCAAAAGAAAACCCGCAGGAGGGGATGTACCCACAAACATCCTGTCTTTTCTCCATCACACAAATTCTTGAATGAGTTGAAACTATGCTAAAACTTACGCAAGGAGCACAAGGAGTCTGAACTGGTCATAGGTTTCTTAAAAAATTCTTTATAACCTTCTATTATTGCTACTTGAAGCAAGTCAATCTGTTAAATTGTAAGTAACTCTTGTTCATTGCCTGTTCAATCTGGAAAACAGATGCTATGTCTCAGCATCTGAGTCACTGAGCTGGGCTCAAAAGAAAAATACACAGCAGAAACACTCCTATCAACTTTTGAAACTGTCTGAGTGCTACGTAAGTTTTAACAGCACATTTGCTGTGAAAACACTGAAGTTGGCAACAATAACTCACACCTTTCATCCTTGGTTTTTTTCTAAGCTTAAGCTCTCCCTTAAAAGACGGTATACTGATTGGTTCAAACAGGTTTTACAATCGAGATTTTGGCATTTCACCAGTTTTGCTTTTCATCTGTTCACAAATTTATGACTCAACTCACCAAGTCAGATTGCAAAGTCAGATAGCTGCTGCATGGACTGTTTTTGTCTTCTTCACTCCACTTAGCATCATTGATTTTGAAATCTGCCTCTCTACAGCTGACTCAGGGTTTACTATTAACAATAGCCAGACAGATTCTGATGCTACTTGATGCTGAAGATAGCTTTGGATAAATTGGAGGAAGATTGCTGTAAGACAAGAAAGCATGAGGATCAACTTGTCTCTGTAAGTCTGGAGTATGAAAAGTTTATTGCCACGTTTAATTTCTCTTTGCTGGAAGACACATGAACTCCGAGAGATAAATTTGTCCCAAATGTGCAGAAAACAGTGCATCTCATAAAAACTGAGTTCATTTATCCTTTCAGTCAATTCCCATAAATCAACCCCCAAAAATGTGATTTATTAATATCCTATTATATAATGGAAGTTGCAGACTGTAAATCTATTCCCCTTGAAATTACATTCCCTGTGCTCCACACTTTTCAAAGAGAATATCTTTACCCATGCAAGAGCACCTAAAGGCCTGCATAGGTGACCAAGGAGATCCTGTCAAAATTCAAATATAAAAATAAAGCTCACATGAGGTGCAATTGGGGTCAGAAGACTAAAGAGGAATATCCAGAGACACTGTCTGAGCAATCTGAGACAGGGTTAGGCTAGACAAAGCCCATCTGGACCCAAATCTGGCAAGGGGTTGTAAGGGCTTCTACAGGTCCATGGACCTGCATTCCACAGCAGCACAGAGTCACTACTGAAAGAGCCAGAGGCAAAGCTGGAGGCAAAGGTACTCACTGCCATTTTCATCTTCATCTTTACTGGTAAGATCAGGCTGCAGAAATCCCAGGCCTCAGAGACCACTAGGAACATCTGGAGCAAAGAAAACTTACTCTAGGGGGACAAGAGTTATGTGAGAAACATTTAGATGATCTAGACTAACTGAAGTCTATGCAGCCTGATGGGTTTCACTTGGGAGTGCTGAGCATTGGTGTCATTGCAAGGCCACTCTCAATTATCTTCGAAAAGTTGTGGTAATTGTGGGAGGTTTCAAGGGACCAGAAGAAAGCAAAAGTCATTGCTATCTTTGAGTAGGTAAAAAGAATTTGCGGAATTGCAGGCTGGTCAACGTCACCTCCATCCCTGAGCAAGTGCTCCGGAAAACTATTTCCAAACATATCATGAGAAATTAGGTGATACAGTTGGTTTGGATTTATGGTTTATGATTTAACCAGCCTGACAGACTTCTATAACCAGATAGTGATAACAGTGTGTGAGAGGAAAACAGTGGATGCTGTTTACCTCAATGTCAAAAAGGCTTTCCCATAATATCATCAAAGACAAACTGGTGTACAGCCTAGAAAAATAAACGTGATGGGTTGAAAACTGGATAAAATGCCAGGTGCAAAAGGCTGTTATCAGCAGAATGAAATCCAGTTAGAGGCTGGCCACTAGTGACATACCTCAAGGGTTGAGACTGGGGCCAACTGTTTTGGTCTGTTGTACAAGGTCCGCACCTGGAGACGAGCAACCCCAGGCACAAATGCACAGACCAAGAGTCCAGAAAGAAGCTTTGTAGAAAGGACCTGGAAATTCGGGTGGGCACCAGATTAAACACACACCAACAATTCCCAACCGTGGCTACAATAGAAAGAGTGCTGCCAACAGGTCAATGGAAGTCATCCTTCCGCTTTGCTTCCCCCACTCACTCTTACTGTGAGGGTGGTCAGACACTGGGACCGGCTGACCAGGGAGATTGAAGAGTTTCTATCTTTGTGGATATCTGAAATGTAACTGGGCAAAGTCCTCAGAAACCTGCTCTAGCTGATTTTGCTTTGAGTATGTGGGGTGAACTAGACTTTCCAAATCTGAACCTTTCTGTGATTCTGCAATGACATCCATGTGTTTTCGCAGGCATGCGTTCCTGATGGTCATCTCTAAGAAATATAGGTTAGTGCAGCGTTACCAAAGCTATCTGAGAGGTTTATTTGGTTCTCAGCAGAGACAGGACTGCATTAAAAGGTAGTTTATATAACAGACTACAACCACTGCCAGTGCAGTTTTCTTCTCAAAACTTTTTCCTCCAAACTATTCGTTTCTCTGACAGAAGGACTAAATATAGACTTGGTAGGAAGACTAGTTTCAGTAGTAAGGAGGTCCAACCTATTTAAACAGTTCATGTGGGATTTTCCATTTACAAGAGCTCTGCTAATTTTTACATTTGCAAATAATTTTCGGTTAAGTCCAGCTTGGAATAGCAGAAGCAGTTTCTTCTGTCATAGAAGAGAGGAGGGTGGGGAGAGCTGAATGTTGTCTTTATTTCGAGGATAGACATTTTCCATGAGAAAGGAAAAACAAACTAAAAAAAGCCCCCTTCAAGAGTGCAGAGCTGAGTAGCTCTTGACAGTGCTCATTCCATGAGTTGCTGCCTTCCCATGCTCGATCACTTCCCTTTCACTTCTGTTCTGTCACCATACACTCAGTGTCAGGAATATTCCTCTAGGGAAGGCACACTATTTCCTTTCGTCTCCTTTTTAAATTAAATTCCTAATCAAGTCTCTACAAAGAAGATATTTAAGATATCAAAGGTAGAACAATCACCACCTCTTGACAGCGTAGGATGATGTAAATGGATGTGAAAAACTTTCTGATCCCCGTGAAGCTCCCATTGTATCTTTCCCTCTATAACAGGAATAGTGTGTTGATGTGGTTCCATAGTGAATACAAGGGCTGGATGGCCCACCAATAAAACTTGTTATGTGTTATCACCTGCTACCACCTTGTTAATGACTGGCATCAGCGCAACAAATTAGATAGATAGGTATTCATTAAATCTATATTTAAATGTTATGCTGACTTGGATTGGATTTAAAAACACAGCATAGAATGAGCTCCTAACCGGATATTCCAGAAGAGTTTTGTAGGAAAATGTGTTCCCAGGCAATGTAGCCAAATAAGGTGAGCCTGTTTTACTTAATCCCCTTATTAAAACCAAAGGTTCATGCTGTTCCAGTAAGAGAATAACAGCAAGGTTACATAAAGTGTTCTCCTGAATGACATGAATCTCTTTGTATCTAGGGAAATCAAGGTCTCTTTTCTCCAAGTACATAAATACTGAGATCATACAGGCAGCAATTAATAAGTCAACATTTATGAGTTCTAGAAATACCTTGCAGACCAATACATTGGAGGTACTGTGCAACTGAACCATACCTTGCGGATATGTAGACATGAACAACATCATTTTAGTAATCCCTTTGAGTTCAAGAGATTATTCTGAAGAGAGAAGTTAGCCAGTACACCTAACACCAAACTTTCCAAAGGTTAAACACACAAATACCTTGATCAAGATCGGGTACAAGCATCTCAAAAACTGTATCACAGTAATCAAAACTGTCAGGAAAGTGTGAATAAAATTGATACCCACTGTAAAAGACTGGAAAATCCTAAAAATATTTAGACACTATTATGTGTACTACCATTGAGGAAAAAAATGTAGGCAAGAAATAAGGCATTTGCACGACTGTTACTAAGTCAAATGGTTTCTGCAATCACCAACAGAGATGAGACCCACTGTGCCTATCAAATTTACTTGTGGTCTAAACATCATATTTAGAAAAAAAGCTAACAGATATATTGGCTTCCATTTTAGAGCTTTCTGAGACAGGTTTTATTTCTGAAAAATAGAAATTCTAGCTTCATATGGTCACATCCAGAAGAACAGGATAATTCAATGCTATTACAGCACAAGTGCAACAGCTTTCCCTCCCTCTTCAACTCTCCCCCACTCCAGACACTTGTCTCAGTTAATTGATGCTGATAAATGCCCAACTTTTTACGTATGAAAGGAACATATGTCCATACTTACATATGTGTACATTTTTTAATTTTTTTCCTCCAAAACTTACTGTTTGTTACGTTTAACAGTAAACACAGCATTCAATCATCTCAATGAATCAGGATCCCACAGAGGTTTTTTCTGTGGTAGAGAATACAGAGGAAAATACAGCCTTATCACAGCAGAGAAAACAGGAAACAAATTCAGCATCACAGGAGGCAGGAGCTGCCCAGGCCAAACAATGAAAAGTCACAGCCAGGGGGCCACCCCACCTTCTTGCTTAGTTTGTTTCAGAGATGTCGTTTTGTGATCATCATGTTTATATCCACAGAACCTGGAGTGTTTCTGTTTGCTTTGAGTCTGTTATTCAGTGTTCAAAGCCCCACAATAAGACCAGGTCAAAGTCTAAATGAGCCTGGCAATATTATGACTTAGATGGAGAGAATTTAAAAACTCCATTTAAAAAAAGCAAAATAAAACAAAGCAAAACAAAGCAAAAAAACCCAAGCAAATCCCAACCAAAAAAAAAAAAAATCTTTGACCTATAATACAGCAAATTGATCCATGTAACACTAAGTAACTTGAAGTTCTGTCAAATCTAATTATTAAGGATAAATTTTGCAAATTTTAAGTTGCAACTACTGAAGTGAGAACAGTTCACAGATTCCTGTGAACCACACAAGTCCTCTGTTAAACTTACTCTTGTCTCCACTAATTGGTTTTGACTTGAGATAAGGAGGAGATTAATTCTGCTTTGGAGACAGCACACTAGTGGCAAGATAGAGAATCCTACTCCAGGAAAGAGAGTGGTTATTGAATGATTGTAGTTCTGCCACTTAAAGCTTCCTTTTTTCTTTTTTTCTTATGCAAAAGTGTGACTTGAAACAGTGCTATTCCAATTACTGAACTCATGAAATCAGACACTCATTAAGGACTTCACTTGCTGCATTTGTGAAACTTTTTGACATACACTGATCTGACAGCAAAAGGAAAATATGTGTAATTTATGGCTAGCTCAGAGTGCCGAATGCTGGACAAAGCAAAGAAGAGCAGGTTGTGTTAGAAGTACCTTCGTGCTAAGCAATGGATGGTAGAGATAAAACCTGAGATTGAGAAGTGGGGACACTTATCTTAAAATAAAGATTAGGAGAGATGGAAACCAATTCCAACAATCATCTGTCCAACAAGACAGGTTTAAACTCAGAAAACTGCCAGGCTTTAGTCAAGTGGGTCTGCAAATCTTCTCTGCTTGTGGAGAAAGCAGAAGATGCTGTTACTGGCACTTACGGGCATGCATGGGAACAGCACTGCCCTCCTCCTTTACCTGACTCAGCCCAGCAAGATCTGTGGAGAAACTCTTGTTGACATCAGCCAGACCCTGAATAGCCTTTGAGGGTTCAGTCCTGCTTAGACTGGGCAAAACTGTTCTCCTGCCTCCAAATGCCACCCCATTCCCCCTCCATAGCTCTCCACTCCCTCACACACACACCATACCAGCTTTGCTCCCTGTTGCTGTGAAGGCCCCTATAATACTTCTTCCTTACCTCAAGCAGATTGCACGGGTGTAGGCAAACCCACATGCTTTACAGCAACAGATGCAAAAATTCCTGTTCTTTAATCACTTAGAATGTAATGACTCCAGTTTCATGGTCCCATAAAGCATTGTCTTTTGCCTCATGTTTTATGAATGAAATCTTAAAAAAAACCATTCATATAAAAAATGCAACTCTCAACAGTATTTCCCTTCCAGGCTTGCTTGGAGCTAATTTTAAATCCAGCCACAAATTCCTGCTAGTTCACAACCACCACGGATGGTGGGGAGAAATCCTCCATCTGTTCCCTGACTTTCTAGTCATCCCTTTTCTGCCAAGGAAAGTGCTACTGATAGAGTGTTGTGGTGTGACTCTGGTTAAAATACCAGGCACCTGCAAAAATCATAACGAAGGGTTCATGAATTGAGATAAGGATTGGGAGGAAACACTCCTAGGGCAAAACAGGCTCAAACTTAAAGGTATAAAGTAAATTTATTATTAACAAAGTCAGAGAAGGATAATGAGGAATAAAATAAGCCTTTAAAACATCTTTTTCCCCCTGCCCCAGCCCCTCCCTCCTTCTCACCAACAGCACAGGGAGACAGGGCGTGGGAGTGTTAAGTGTTAAGATCACTCGAGATCTTTCTTCAGCTCGCTTAGGGAGAGGAGTCTCTTCTGCCATGCCATGGGGTCCTTCCCACGGGACACAGTTCCCTGTGAACTTTTCCAATGTGGTTTTAATTTCATGGGTAGCAGTCCTGCTGCCCAACCTGCTGCAACATGAGTCCCTCCCACAGGCAGAACAGTCATCTCAAAACTGCCATGTCATGGGTCACTTAGTCCGTGGGGTGTAGACTTTTAAGGATAAGTTGCTCTAGTTTGGAAGCAAGGGCTCTCGTTTTCTACCTCTGGAAACAAAGTTCCTCTCTCTCTGTTTGGGTCTCTCATTGGATTACAGCTTTTACTAGCATCTACTCACTCCAGCGTGAGAACCTTTTCTCACAGGCTGAGAGTGGATCTCTGCATGCCCCCACGGACTTAATGGATTACAGGGAGACAGTTAGTTTCATTATAGTCCTCACCACGGCTTGCAGAGAGATCTCGACTCTGATGCTTGGAGCACCTCCTCCCCCTCTTTCTTTCCACTGACCTTGGTGTCATCATGTTGTCTTTTTCCACGTCCTCACTTCTTCCTCTTTCTCTGATTAAGAGGAAAAAATTGTTGCTCGTAATTACCATTGCTAACAAATTCCACCAGTTCAAAGATTTCTGCAGGATTTCACAGCACTGAGAAGTTGATTTTGCTAGATTCTGCATCAGGGAATTGCTCACCGTGTTTCTGCTGCCTGCCACATGGCCCCTGGTACTACTGTGTGGGCAGCCACGGCTGCTGTGGCACCGGAGCCATTCAATGCCTCTCTTCATGCGGGGCGCCGAAAAGGAGAAGCCGCCACCGCCCCTGCCCTTTCACCCACAGCACAGCTGGCTAGGGGCAGCCAGGCAGGCAAAGCTCACCACAGGCTGTGCCCAGATGGCCAGGATGGTGCCACATGGCTGCTCAGTGCCGGGATGGGGCTGGTGGCAGCGCCTCACCACCCCTGGGACAAAGCTGCCGCTGCGCGGTTTGGATTTCCTTCTTAAATATGTCATCACAGAGGCATTACCAACTTCTCTAATTGGGCTAGCAGCATGTCCATCTTCAGAGCCATCAGAGATTGGCTCTGCGGGACATAGTGGAAACTTCTAGCAGCTTCTCACAGAAGCCACTTCTGTGGCTTCCCCCCACCAAAAAAATCAGGTTGTGTTAAACCAACGCATAGAGAGAACCAAAATTTCCCACCACCCCTACAGAGAGGAGAGGCAGGGCACATGTTTATAAGTGTTCAGGATGCTTAGCTGTCACTCAGATCTTGTAGGGCCTGAAGCTATTCTTTCTCTCTCCTTCCAAGGAAGGTGGGAAGAGCATTCTGTGCAAGCTGTCCTGCACTCCCCATCGCATCCCCTATGCTTCTTCTCTTTGCACGTCACCCTGCTCAGCACGGCTCATGCAGGCTGCTGCAGGAGAAATCATATTCATGGGACAATGAAAACAAATACAAAGGTTTTATCCAGCTCATCAAGAATGCCAGAAGGAGAACTTCTGTATGCTGATATTTAGTAGTAATGGAACTGGTGCATTTCACTTATCAGCGGGTGTCAGTGCCAAGGAAGAGCATTTGTGCTTGTGATGGACTTTAATCATGTGCACCCAGCTGATTTCGGTGGGATTTCCCACCAGCCATACTTCAGTACGCATGCAAATGCCCACTGGATCCAGAGCAAACACAAACAACCCTGACCCAGCTGAACTCCCACTTCCACCAGCTGCTGAAGACAGTCAAGGAGCAGCTCTGGCTCCAATGCAAGTTGGCAGAGTTCGAGGGTGGAAAGAATAACACCACGCAGTGACTTTGTTCTGTTGTAGCAACACCAGCAATAAGTAGGCAGGAAGGATGTTGAACAGCTCTCCCGACACATACACGCCTATTCAACATGTGAGTTGGCAAGTTTTCCGTGTCTTTTTTCATGTACATCGTCATGATTTAGCCCCGACCAGCAACAAAGCCCCACACAGCTACTCACTCACTTCCTGCTGGTGGGATGGAGGAGAGAATCAGCAGAGTAAAAGTGAGAAAACTTGTGGGTTGAGATAAAGGCAGTTTAATAGGAAAGCAAAAGTTGTGCATGCAAGCAAAGCAAAACAATGAATTCATTCTCTGGTCCCAAGGGTAGGCAAGTGTTCAGCTATCCCCAGGAAAGCAGGGTTCCATCACATGTAACAATGACTAGCTCCCTGTGCACTTATCACCCCAAACAGCCCTTCTTCCCCTTCATCCCCCAGTTTATTGCTGACCATGATACCATATGGTCTGGAAAACCCTTTGGGTCAGCTGGGGTTAACTGTCTTGACTGTGTCCCCTCCCAGCTCCCTGTGCACCCCCAGCCTCCTCACTGGTGGGGTGGGATGCAGAGCAGGAAAGGCCTTGGCTCTGTGTAAGCACTGACCAGTAATAGCTAAAACATCCCTGTGTTTCCAATACTCTTTCCATCACAAATCCAAAATACAACCACACACTAGCTGCTGTGAAGAAAATTAATTCTATCCCAGCCAAAATCAGCACACACCACAGTTTTCTGAAAAGAGTATTCCCCACAGAAATATTCTGTGCAGACACAAACATATTTGAGCTACAAGTAGGACAATTTACAAGAAAACAATATGAATAAATCAGATCTGGACCCAGTACCCTTGGCAATAGCCACATCCCTTCCTGGTTAATGGAGTTTTAAGACTGGAGGGATTCTATCTTGGGACACATTGTCAACACTCCCACCACACCAAATTACCTAACACCATGGTAAATCACTTCCACTGTGATTTTTATTTGGCATATTATATCAAGCACATTAATAACAGTAGATCTCTAAATAAGCTATGCTTCTCTTGCTGTTCAGATAGACTTCTGTGGAAACTAGAATTTCTTATTATTCCCCTTAGATTTTACAATCAGAGAAACATGCAATTATTTACCATACAGCCATTCTGTGTTCAGATATTAGTACTTACTTGTATGTAAAACCATAAAAATTCTTTTTCTCTTGTCAGTGTAACATTTTTCCTCCAAGTTCTGATAAGACATCATAGCACCTGCTTCACAATACCCTAGATTTGTCATTCAGAAATCTGGTCAGCTTATTCTCAATGCAAAAGAATAGCTTATTGTCTTGCTTTAGGGGATTGTGATTCTATTTTTAATTAAAATAGATTTATTTCCTTTTGTTATCACTAGGTTCAGACTGCATTTTCTCAAAATGGATTCAGGCCAGAAAGAAATGCAGAAACATGCAATGAATCCTATTAAACCTGAAAGAGTTGTTTCAGCTGTATTCACAAGCCAGTCTGGTTTTGAGGTTTAACCCAGCTCTTGCAAAGAACATCCAGTTCTTTCTGCATTATGCAATTAATAAGATGTCTTCAGATTATTAAAAAAGAAAAAAAAAGGCAAATTCTATTTCATTCTCAGTCATAAGAGTGTTTATTTTTTCCTTTTGATGAATACATCCTATAGAATTGATCTTTGGATATGCTCAGAGTTCTTTGTTCTCAGTACTTCTCCCACACCTCTTACTGCTTAACTTTTAAATTGATGAGGAAAATTCTTTGAAATTGCAAGGATTTGAGCTTTCCCTGAACTTTTTTGTTTGGAGCAGGATGATAAGGACAATAGAACAGAGCACTTTTCTCTGATAAGGACAGTAGAACAGAACAGCACAGCCTTGGAGTGGTAGATAAAGGACGTAACTTAGGCAAAGAGGAGTCATGCAAAATGCAAGGAGGATGCTAGCTCAGCTCTGCAAGGCTGACAAAGCAGAAGTTATGCAAAACAATGAGATTGTGCTTACTCAAAAGTGGGGGTGGAGGAACAGCCACATAAAAAGAACAGACGTTGAAGACAGACCCCAAAGAACCAAGCAAGGACTTCCAATAAGGGGTACAACTGTGTAAAATAAAGTAATACATAAGCATCAATTAAGTGTGGATAGCCAATTAATATGTAATCAGTGTGTATGATCAAAACTCTATTTACCTGATGCTTGGGGTACTCAATTAGAGGAAGGATCCTCTGAGTGACCAGCATGCTGCAATAAACAATTCCTACTTTTTAATACTCAAAACTGTATTAGAAAGTTTCTGTCTGGCTGATTTCAGTATCAGGATTCAAGGGAAATCAGTGTCATGCAGACCTTTAGCATCAAGGAAAACCCCTCAGCTGTTCTATTTGAAATGTATGGAAAGAGGGCAGTGCCTTCACAATAATGTAGTTGTCCAATTTTTGTGAACGTTGGTGCGATATTTAGGCCTTAGTGAAGTAAAAGAGGTCACTTATTCCTGCTCCCTTGGAATTAGGATTTCAGCCCTTCATATTAACCAGTAGCACACACCATTGAAAACTTGATATTCTTAAATAAAAAGCTCCAGCCTTTCATTTTAACCCAGTGACTCATTCCATCTTGTCGCAGCACAGGCAGCCAGACACAAGTGAAGCACCTCTTATTTGGCTTTCTGCTATTTCCTTTCCCTCCCTCAAGGATCTTTGCTGAGTTTTACCCCAGCAAGAAAATTAGGGTGGGCAATGGAAGTGTTTATGTGGAGACTCTAGAATTGTCCTCGTTTCTCAAGATATCTGCTTGTTAAAGCTTTAGCAGCTGAAAATTTCTTTATTCTTCCTTCTGTGGAGGACAAAAGGAGATTAAATGCTGTCACAAAAGATGGAGACATCATTTCAGGAGCAAGACTCTCAGCTTCTTGGCAGGATTTAATGTCTCCTTGATGCTCATGTGGGCAGCTGGCTTTTCAGTTTTGGAAAGCTAACGTATCTGATCTGTTTGATAAGCAACTCAAGAATGAGGATTTCCTAGACGGGATAGAGGCAGGTACTGTTCAAGTCCACACTCCCCCATTTTGTGAAGTGTGGCAAATTGCAGTCCTAAAATCCTCCACAGAGATGCAAGGTAACCATCTGAGAGAAGCTGCTTCCTTGCCCAGAGGAAGCACAGACTGGTTCACAGCCTTACAGCTGAGAAAAGCTTTCCAGAAGCATTTACGGAGTATGTTCCCCACAGGACTGTGAGTCCACTCTGAGACCTTAAAGCAAGAATGCTATATTAACTTCAGACGTGATGCCTTACCTCATTTTACGATGTGTACTAATTTAACTCCTTGTCAGGCTGTGGGAATAAGGTGACAGCACAGATGCTGGGCAATTAAAATATAAGTGTATACGAGGTGAATATGACTAGTGGCTGGTTACTTGCTGGTACCAAGTGGAGCACATCATTTCACTCATGGTTCATTGACAGCAGCACTGTGGGTGCTGACACAGCCAAGTGTTAATACCTCACCTCCTATGTTTCCCATCAGTTCAGGAGCTGAGCACCACAGACTTGTAAATTCTCCCCTTTCACAAACAAGTATTTCCACTTGCAGTGTATTTTGTTGTGGGAAAGGATTTATAGGCCAGCACTTAGAACCATCTGGTCAGTGTTTAGCAGGAAGCTGAAGCATATTTTATTCATTCAGGGGCTGCCCTCCTGGCTAGCAGCTAGCTACCAGGCTCCCTAGGTCATTTTCCCCTCCCTATCATATGCTTTAGAGACTGATGCAGTAAGTTAAGCATTGAAAAAGCAGTATCTCAGGTAAGTCATCTGTGTCACCTTAGATATCTGTCCTACAGACATGATCCTTGACCTCCTCACCCCAGGGTCAGGTACTGGGGTGTCAGACGCTGGTGGGCACAACTCCTCCTGCATCCATGCCAGAGCAGGCAGAAATACCCTGCAGCCATGTCCTCCATCTGTTTCAGACAAGTGAGAGGTTTCAAAACAATCTCAGCTGATTTCGTGGGGCTGCTGCACTCCTGCTTTCTGCTTGGACACACACATCCACCCCATGCTGAGCTGATTTTCACACAACTCATTTACTGCACTGTCTCACCTCACAACTGCCTCAGGGTTAGGAGGCGGGATCACGCAGCTGTGGAGGGAGGAGAGTCCAACTTAGTCTAGGATGAGCTGCTGGGGAATCATGATGTTGCCTCTGCAACAAGTTGCCTCAACCCAGGAAATGTGGAGCTGCACTTAGGAGGAAGCAGCAAGCCTCAGTGAAAGGTAAAACAGATTGNAACTGTGTAAAATAAAGTAATACATAAGCATCAATTAAGTGTGGATAGCCAATTAATATGTAATCAGTGTGTATGATCAAAACTCTATTTACCTGATGCTTGGGGTACTCAATTAGAGGAAGGATCCTCTGAGTGACCAGCATGCTGCAATAAACAATTCCTACTTTTTAATACTCAAAACTGTATTAGAAAGTTTCTGTCTGGCTGATTTCAGTATCAGGATTCAAGGGAAATCAGTGTCATGCAGACCTTTAGCATCAAGGAAAACCCCTCAGCTGTTCTATTTGAAATGTATGGAAAGAGGGCAGTGCCTTCACAATAATGTAGTTGTCCAATTTTTGTGAACGTTGGTGCGATATTTAGGCCTTAGTGAAGTAAAAGAGGTCACTTATTCCTGCTCCCTTGGAATTAGGATTTCAGCCCTTCATATTAACCAGTAGCACACACCATTGAAAACTTGATATTCTTAAATAAAAAGCTCCAGCCTTTCATTTTAACCCAGTGACTCATTCCATCTTGTCGCAGCACAGGCAGCCAGACACAAGTGAAGCACCTCTTATTTGGCTTTCTGCTATTTCCTTTCCCTCCCTCAAGGATCTTTGCTGAGTTTTACCCCAGCAAGAAAATTAGGGTGGGCAATGGAAGTGTTTATGTGGAGACTCTAGAATTGTCCTCGTTTCTCAAGATATCTGCTTGTTAAAGCTTTAGCAGCTGAAAATTTCTTTATTCTTCCTTCTGTGGAGGACAAAAGGAGATTAAATGCTGTCACAAAAGATGGAGACATCATTTCAGGAGCAAGACTCTCAGCTTCTTGGCAGGATTTAATGTCTCCTTGATGCTCATGTGGGCAGCTGGCTTTTCAGTTTTGGAAAGCTAACGTATCTGATCTGTTTGATAAGCAACTCAAGAATGAGGATTTCCTAGACGGGATAGAGGCAGGTACTGTTCAAGTCCACACTCCCCCATTTTGTGAAGTGTGGCAAATTGCAGTCCTAAAATCCTCCACAGAGATGCAAGGTAACCATCTGAGAGAAGCTGCTTCCTTGCCCAGAGGAAGCACAGACTGGTTCACAGCCTTACAGCTGAGAAAAGCTTTCCAGAAGCATTTACGGAGTATGTTCCCCACAGGACTGTGAGTCCACTCTGAGACCTTAAAGCAAGAATGCTATATTAACTTCAGACGTGATGCCTTACCTCATTTTACGATGTGTACTAATTTAACTCCTTGTCAGGCTGTGGGAATAAGGTGACAGCACAGATGCTGGGCAATTAAAATATAAGTGTATACGAGGTGAATATGACTAGTGGCTGGTTACTTGCTGGTACCAAGTGGAGCACATCATTTCACTCATGGTTCATTGACAGCAGCACTGTGGGTGCTGACACAGCCAAGTGTTAATACCTCACCTCCTATGTTTCCCATCAGTTCAGGAGCTGAGCACCACAGACTTGTAAATTCTCCCCTTTCACAAACAAGTATTTCCACTTGCAGTGTATTTTGTTGTGGGAAAGGATTTATAGGCCAGCACTTAGAACCATCTGGTCAGTGTTTAGCAGGAAGCTGAAGCATATTTTATTCATTCAGGGGCTGCCCTCCTGGCTAGCAGCTAGCTACCAGGCTCCCTAGGTCATTTTCCCCTCCCTATCATATGCTTTAGAGACTGATGCAGTAAGTTAAGCATTGAAAAAGCAGTATCTCAGGTAAGTCATCTGTGTCACCTTAGATATCTGTCCTACAGACATGATCCTTGACCTCCTCACCCCAGGGTCAGGTACTGGGGTGTCAGACGCTGGTGGGCACAACTCCTCCTGCATCCATGCCAGAGCAGGCAGAAATACCCTGCAGCCATGTCCTCCATCTGTTTCAGACAAGTGAGAGGTTTCAAAACAATCTCAGCTGATTTCGTGGGGCTGCTGCACTCCTGCTTTCTGCTTGGACACACACATCCACCCCATGCTGAGCTGATTTTCACACAACTCATTTACTGCACTGTCTCACCTCACAACTGCCTCAGGGTTAGGAGGCGGGATCACGCAGCTGTGGAGGGAGGAGAGTCCAACTTAGTCTAGGATGAGCTGCTGGGGAATCATGATGTTGCCTCTGCAACAAGTTGCCTCAACCCAGGAAATGTGGAGCTGCACTTAGGAGGAAGCAGCAAGCCTCAGTGAAAGGTAAAACAGATTGGGACTTCACAGAGGTTGAGTGAATGGGGATGCATGGGTTACATGCAGTCAGGGCAATTGTGTCCACTCTGGCAGAGCACTCTCGGGCTGTTGCCAAAGCTGGTGCAGACATACCCACAGTGTAGCTTCCTTTTACAGCACGTCTTGTGCTCTTCAAGCACTTTCACGTCTCAGTTTTAGGTGTCCAAACTACACCCTCTCAGCAGGTCAGTCTGACAGAGAAGCCACTGTCATGCCTCCATCCTGCCCAGACACATCCTGAGGGTACAGCACCCCTGAGAAAAACAAGACCTAAGGAGACACCCTATCAGGGTTGTACGGAGAAATCCATGAGGAGGGATAAGTAACAGACCACTCATCTTCATCCTGCCTTTACAGGAACAGAAGGCATTTTTCAAAAGGATTATTCTCTCTGGTACAACAAACAAACATCATGGTTCAGCTTTTCAGAACTTCTTCTCAAGCCTAAGACTTAAAAACCTTAGATAATAACTGGAAAATCCCTTAAGAAACAGATCAACCAATCTTTTTGTGACGAATTTTGAAGTAATTCTGCCTTCAGAACCCCATTCCTTGTTCTTTGAAATGGGCTCAATGCCTGGAAAATAGCATCTGTAATTAAGGTCACTGAGTCATTAGCTGCTCAACATTGTAGGTGTCTGACATCTCTTGTTTAGGAAGAATTATTAGTCTTGGCCTTCTCATCCCTTAGTGGGGTTTGGTTTTGTTTTGAGAGTGGCTTTTCCATGAAAGAGAATTTCCAGAGGGTAGCTAAATTAACCAGGCCAGGAAGGTATGACTTTAGATACTTCTGCCGTTGCGCAACCCCTGAGACAGAAGACGTGGATGGGATCATATCGGCATGAAGCCCACCTAAATTCCTGATAGCTATGACTGTACTTTCCCCCAAGGATATCCTCCCTTCCATATCGCTTGAATTGTTATGAACTCACTACTGGAAGCTAGTAAACAGTCAAACAAATTTCTGTTTTGTCTGCCCATGTTTTTCACTTCCTTTCTCCTCAATAGCTCATTCATCAAGCCAAGCATGAAAAAACCACCACGGAACTACTTAAAATAGTAGTCCAGCCAGCATATTAGCTTTGCTACCATGTGTACTACAAGCAGCCTGCCACTAATGAGAAGTGCAATTCACCTCCCAGCTTACAAATTCGTTTGAGGATAATATGTCAGTAGAAAGGCAGATACATATTTGAGGCCCAAATTGAACACCAGTGTACAGTTCTTAAGCAACAGAGTCACTGTTACAGCTACTGTTTATTAGCAATCCTAGGAAATATCAACCAAAACATTTAAAACACTGGATTTAACTTTTAGCCTGTTTGATCTTGTCTCTTACATTTGGTGGTGATTCTCAACCTGTGCTTTAGAGGAGCTACCATCCACAATGCTGTAAATAGAAGGGACCTCCAGATGTTTGAGGCACAGAAACAATCAGTTTATGCTCAAACACTCTGGTATTTCTCCTATTGACACTTAAATGTCTGTTGATTTTGGTGTGACAGACACTTAGACATAAAATGGCTTTTGTTGCCTTAGGGCCAGTGTCTATAATTCCTTATTTCTTTTGGCATTAATGGCATTGCATTTGATAATACAAACTGCTCCCATGGTAGGAGTCAGGTCTTATATGCCAGATGTCAGGGCTCATGAAGGCAGCTGGAGACAAAGTCCATTCCTTTGCCTATAGAAGAAAAGGTCTGGCTCAAGAGGCTTTCACTCTATACTTTTGTTCAAATATTCAAAGCTCAGTTTAAACATCACAACTGTCTATACAAGCACAACAGAAGTGAACTCCATGACTGAAAGGTTATGGAAGTAGGGAATGCCCCCCTTCTTACAGTGCTGGGCAGTATTGACAGGACTGCCTGCACCCCCAGGACACGGCTGGAGGGGCTGGATAACCTGGCCCTGTCCAGAAAGGTAGCCGGGATCATTAACATCTTATCCTTCTGTCAAGCTCTAGCATCAGTACTGCAGCAAATCCTTTGTAATCCATAGAGTTGATTCAGGAATGAGAAGGAGAAAAAAAGATGAAAGACATAAATTAAAAACTGTAGGATTTTTCTGCTGCTTCTGTATCATAACTACACAATTCCCTGCCCCAGAGCTATCAGGAGCCCATAGTAGGGCTGACAGCAGCAATGTTCTCCACAAAGCAGTGACACAGTTTTCCTCCAGTTATTAAGGAAATTCCTCTTCCTTGATGTGTTGTGGCAGCAGCAATCTAAGAAGACAGATGCTCCTGAGAAGAATCGACCTGTATTCACAAAGTTGTCCTACCCTGTCCAAACACAAGTATATCTTATGTCTTTGGTATTAAATGACCTTTGGAACAGCACTTCAGATTTATCCCAAACTGACAGTAACTGACGAGCATAAACTATATAAGGCTAAAAGGAACATAAAGTGAAGTAAATAAGTTCCTGTTACTAAGATCTTGGCCATGGTAAACAGAAGGTCTGTCATTAATTCCTTTCCCAGGCAGGAGGGTGACCACAGGTAACAGCTGAGTGAGACTCTGCCCTATCCCCTGTTTTCAACACAGCTGAGTCAGCGCAGCTAGTGCGTCCTGCAGCACCCAGGTGCCCTTTGTCTGTGGGGTAGGAGAGAAATCCATCTCATAGAAATATTTATGAGAAATACTTCTTCTCAAAGCCTCTTCATTCAGACCTGCAATCCCTCTCCTGCCTTTTACAGAAACAAGCAACCACTTCGATTCACAGCAGTCCCACTAGTGAGATGTGCCTCTGTTTTACAAGCCATAATTTAATGCAGGAAACAGAAAGGCATCCTGATAGTTTTCCATGTGAGGACAAGATCTTTTTTCCACAAGGGTTCACTTTTCCTGCCTGCAGAGATTAAATCCTTGTTTTTTAAAAATACTCCAGGGTCATAGCATCCTATCTGACTTCTGCTTTGCCTGTCATCAGCTGCTACCCTTTCCTCCTGCTAGCCAGGATCTCCAACAAGCCAAAGCAAGACCAAGATGTCCAACAGCCATAGATCTGAGAGCACTGTGGGAATTTGCAGTGTTCCTACTTATTTTTCCCCTTAATTCAACTTAGAATATGAGAAGATGACCCATCTTCATCCTTGTTTAGTTAAAAATAGATCAAATTACTATGACCAGACTGAAAACATGGTAATGCAGCAACTCATACACACATTGAAGCATAAACAATACCGACGTGGGCTCAAGGTCCCAGATCTTAGTACCCAGTAAAAGTGTAAAGGTTAAGCAGTACCAAGATATCTCCTTCAGTTTGCAGATAACGTGAGATGATATCTTTGGGAACTGGAAACTCCCCCTTCTTCCCTGTGATGGTAAGCTCAGAACTATGCAAGAAGAGAAGGATTAATCAGGATTTCCCCACCATGAGGGATTCTATCTGTCACACAAGGAGAGCAAACCTGGCCTATCTATGGAGAGTTACATCCCCTCCCTGCAGCTCCTACCACCTTCCTCCTTTGAGCAGGAGGTGTCTTTTGCAAGGCACAAATTCTGGTGTCCCTCAGGCAAGGAGGATTTATATTGTCCACTCCTGAGCAACACCTGCTGGAATTGGGAGCCCTCACCAGCCACCCTTAATGTGCCTTCTGGGCAGCAGCTTGGTTGTCCCTCCTCACCCTGCAAACAGCAAGCAGCAAGGAAGACTCTTACATGATGACTGCCAAAATCTTGTCAGGGCCAGGACACTGATTGCCATCTTTTGAAACAACATCTAGCAACAGCTTGGACATGTTCATGCAGAGATAAAACAGCGTGAACTGTGTGATATGGGTCTAAGTCCAGGTCAGGGCAGCCCAATGGTCCCCTCCTCCAAAAAGTCTGCAAAATCTCCATTGACAAAATTATTAAACTCACTGCCAAATTTCCAGATACTTAGAGAAATTTATAATATAAACCATGTGGGATCTACATATTCTGTAAAACACGCTTGAAATTCTAAAAACCCACATCTTTTCCACCAAAGTTTTTTCACTCAAAGTGAGGGGAGATAAAAGAAGAAAATATTTCTTATAACTGATGATTTTTCCCTCATCCTAAAAGTCATGAACCAGACACAGTGAGGTGACAAAATACAGTTCCCTTTATAAGGATCCTTATGGTGCACAACACGCTGGGATACACACTGAAAAAGCGCTGAAGATGCACACCGTGACATAAAGTGGGCATGACTTTGTATGCTTAGCAAATTAGCACAACTGACAAGAATCCCCAGTCAGAGACATAGGTGATGAGGTAATTCCTCCCTGGTTTGAACTTTTCTGAAACCCCCCCTTTAGATAGTAACTAAATTTTGCTTATGAAGAAGTGTCTCAAGAACTTGGTTTCAGCCTTGGTTCTCAGAAAACTTACCCTTGGTCCCCAGGGGCTTGGAGCCTCTACGAAATGTATTTTGTCTTTCTGTCTAATAGTGTAGGTAAAATGCTAGGTATGAATCTATATAGTAATACAATAAAAGGCTGCAGAGCTACAAATATATATATGAAGAATATAAAGAATATATAAAGGCAAAAAAGCAAAAATCAATTTGGCATCATAACCATGATGTAAAATCTTATGAAAAAGAATGGAGTAATGCATTTCTTAGCAAAAGACTACAGTATCCACACAGCCCCAGTATGATGGATGAACTTATCTCATTCTGGCAAGGGAAAAGCAGCAGCAGTGCACTCGTGTGCTGTGAGCCAGCAGGGTTATTCACTCTGGCACCTTACAGAGGTAAGTACCTCGAGACACACTGACAGAAAAGCAGGAGATGTAAAACTGTAACACCAGATCTGTGTCACATCCAGCCCTGCTTCTTCACGGGCTGCCAGGATCAGCCACAATGACAGGCTGGAATAGGAACAGGAACATGCTGCAGTCACCAGGATGACTGGAAGGACACGGGAAGCACACAGGGATTCCCCCAGGAAAGGGAGTAGGGGGAAAAGGCCCCTCTCAGGAAATTTGGTGGTGCTCATTGCAATGTCACTACACATCCAAAGCAGTGCCGTGTCTCAACTTATTCCCACATCTTACACGGGTTTTGATCCTTCTTAATTTCAACACCTCTCTAAACACATGACCTACAGGGCAGAGAGCTCTGCAGAAATACAAAATTTCTGAAAAGAAAGAGGACGTTTAAGAAAAAACATGTGAACCACATTTTTTGTTAAGTTGACAGCAAGGGAGTAAATACCAGGTATTATATGAGGCTACTCTCAGGAAGAGTACTTAAAACACATGTACAGTCCTGAATTACCTCCTCCGAGTATTACACAGAAGAATTTTTTCCTCTGCAAAAAGAGATATATTCAGCTTACAGGCACCATGCTTTCTCTCCCTCCTTAGATTTAAGACATGCTTTTCAACTCACCAGTCCTGCTGTTTACTAGTTGCTGCCCTGTCTGGCAGCCCTTGCCAGACTGTCTTCGTTTTGAATTCAAATCCTTACTCAATGTTCACTACACAAATAAATTTCACCAATCAATCTAATTTGGTTCCTAGCCAAGGTGAGATTAATTAGTCACATGTAAATTAAGATAGATGCACATCTGATGCAAGTCACTGTATTTCTCTAAAAAAACCCAGCTCCACTCTGTCCGCTAGGGATCAGGTTTTATGATTATCATAGAGGAAACAGCGAAGTAGGGCCACAGCAGATGTCAGCACATAACAGCAATGTTGGCAATGGCCACAGCCTGTGGGGCCAGCACCACCACCAGCAGCCTTTGAAGCTGCTGTCATCTTCAGCATCAACACCTTCTTCCACGAAACTATTGTAGGATTCAGCATCAAGTGTTAACTCTCATGTGTCCTCCGGAGCAAGTACTGACGTACCCTGAGCAGCCTTTCTACGCCAAAAGAAAAAGCAAAGAACAAAAGACACCTTGTGTTACCTTAATCTTGTGGGCTGATTTTGAGAGCACTTTGATTTTCAGCAAGTGCAGGGAACTGTGCTTTTATGAACCAAAAACTGAGACAGGAGAGAAGCGTCTGAGGTTTAAAAACAATAGGGAATTATTTTCTCCGCTCTCTCCTTCTCGCATTTTTCCCCTGTCTGCTCTCAGTTTGGGAACAAGTGCTGTGTTTGGTTAGCCAGCATTTCAAGGCCCCTTTGGAAGCAGCATTCATTGCTGCACACTGCTATCTAGTGGTACAACTGCAGATGGTCGGGGGGGAAGGAAGGGTTAGCAGGTCTCATCCCAGGTACCACTGCTTTTATTATACTCTTAACATCTCTGTTATGACAAAAGAATCTGTGACCCTATGAATATTCATTACCCTTAAATAGCCAGCGCATGTGAAAAGAATGTGTTTAGTGAAACAGACCCATTCTAAAGTGTACTTAATATACTGTACATTTCACTATTTGTGAAGGAATTGTTTTCTTTTGGACCAATGTGTGAGTCTAGGCCCATATGATTATGGAAGATGAAACAAGAGGCTGATTTGAAAAGATAAATTACCTTCCTTAGGAAGGATAGAGAAAGTTACATGGGAGAAGAGAAGGAACAGACCTCTCTTCCTTAGTTATTCCTCCCTGAAAGATCACCTGTGTGGCAGGATAGGAATAAAAGGGTGGCTGAGGTTAGAAGGAACCTCTGGAAATCACCACATTCAAACCCTCTGCACAAGCAGGGCCACCTAGAATCAACTGTCCAGGACTAGGTCTGGGCTTTTGAATAAGGATGGGAATCCCACAACAACTCTAGGCAACCTCTGCCAGAACTCAGTCACCCTCAGAGTAGAAAGATTAGTGTCAGATTTTGGTTTCTGCTCTGTGACTGCATGGCCTAACCCCTGCCAGCAGCAAGAGCATCTAAACAGCCCTCCTGGGCTCTAGTTCAGAGAGGGAGAAAACAATGGCTTATAATCAGGAAGTCACACAGTTTAAGGCTCTCATCTTTACTGCACTGAAAAGAAAAATCATCTCGCCTGTGCACAAGTCATCCCACATACATAATCTGAAAAGCACCAGACATTAATTGAACTAAGTTAGTAGTCAGGTCTTAAAAATGAAGACTTCTTAAATTGAATTAGCTGTCATAAATTTGGGTCACTGTTATTTTTCAAACACAGGTTCAGACTCTTGATCTGTATTACTGTAACAACCACTAATCACCAGTGAGATATTATCCCACAACCTGTCAGTACAGACTTCTGCTTTTTTCTTGGATATTAAATATACTGCATGAGCCATCACTCTGAACAAGTTCTTTCTCCTGCTCTGCAGCACTAAATAATGAGGATGTAATATTTGCTTGGAAATAGTTTCATGAAACAATTGAATTAGTGGATCCTAATCCTGTTTAATTAACTGTTCTCTCAATATCCTCAGTTCCTCTGAACTTGTCCATAAAACTCCCTCCACTTTCTGGGTGCCAGGTGGCTGTAGAGCACCCACCACCACCTCTTCAAAACAAAATGAAACAAAAAATTTAATGAATGACAAAAGAAGAGGGGAGGTGTGAACTGAGAGCAACCCAAGCTGCCCTTGGTAGCTTCACTGGGAAATTAAACAAGTTGCTTTCCTTTGCATTGCTTCAACACTTGGGCAGGAAAATAGTTTGGAAATCTAGTATGTCTTTATCTGTCTGCTGAAAATGTGCGTCTGAAGATGAGCTGCTCTGTAGTACTGGATCTGCCATGAGATATAATTAAGCAGAAGAAAAACATTTGAGGTCCAGGATTAACATCTCATGAGATAATAAGCAGCAGAGTGATTGTTCTGGAGGCAAATAAATTGCAACCCCTTCACCTTATATCATAGCTGTGTCCAATGGAAATGGGAAAGCAGGTCAGAGCAGAGCCAAGATTGGAGGGGGCAGTATGAGTGGAGAGCAGCTCTGGCTGGGAAGGCTCAGCTCCTTGAAGTCTGAAAATAGGTGCCAGAAAAGCTCAGACAGGAGCTGATGAAAGCACATCCACTACAATGGACGATACTGTAGGTCCTACCAAACTTATCAGGTTAAGGACCGCCTCTATCTTACTTCTTCCTCCAAATCACACTTTTCCAACCCCTGCTGCAGTGGCACTCGTGATGGTGTCAGGATCCCTTTGATCAGACACTCTTTAACCAGAGACAGCCTAGTCCATGAGCTTCTATCAGGTGAAGCTGCTGCTGACCATACCACAATGACACGCTCCATGCCATATGATTTTACCACAGTACTTAGTGTACGTCTCGAGGGAACTGAGCCCCGTTTCTTCTTAAGACTCAATACAAATCCCAGGGATGTGTCAACACACACTTGAAACACCACCAGTCTCAGGCCTGAATTTTCGTTACAAAATCATTTCATGAAAGAGATAAAAGATCTTGGATCTAGTTTAGTGTCTTGCCTTTGGATGCAGCATTGCATAGAGAAGCACAGACGAGGCAGAAAATTGAATGATTCATTTTCTTTCTTCTGCTTTCCCAGGACTTTTATGTTCTCCCTTCAGGATTTTGAGACAAAAAAAACCCCAAACAATTGTGCTTTTAATTGAACTTCTTAGATTGAACATTTTGCTCAAAACACTGGTGCAGGATTGTTCCCATCGACAAACTTTTAATTTCATAGTCATTTATGTTGTATTGTTGTTTTCCCTCTCCTACTCACTGACCCAGAATCTCAGATCTCATAAAGAAGTTTTTATTAGGGTAAGACATAAGTGACTATAGATATGTGGGTTAATACAGTCATTTAATATAAAAATAATATGCACAGTCCTGCTTCACTGAACAAGGGCAGATGAGAGCTTGCTTTGCTCCAAAATCTCAGATAATAGAATCACAGAATCACAGAACTGGTCAGGCTGGAAGGGACCACAGTGTGTCATCTGGTCCAACCTTCATGCTCCAGCAGAGTCACTGCAGAGCACATGGCACAGGATTGTGTCGACACCTCTGTGGCTTGAGGCAGAAGATAAAAAATGCAGTGTTAACATTAAGGATCTCCCCAGCTTGCCCCAAATCCAAATGTGCTTCCAACCGATGCTAACGCACTGTTCTTGGAATTTGACTTTAATTACAATTGAAGTTTTTGTTCGCAGTAGTAGGTTACCAGCCTTTCTTAGGGGTTACTAGCCTTTCATTCTTTCATCAACTGCTCATTGATGAAGTCCCCTCTCAGTTGTCTCCTCTCAAGACTTCTCAAAAAGGAGCCCAAGTCCCTCAGCCTTTCCTCGTAAGAGAGATGCTCCAGTCGCTTCATCATCTTTGTTGGCCTCCCCTGAACCACCTTCAGGAGCTCCAAGTCTCCTTTGTACTGAGGAGCCCAGAACTGGACACAGGTCTGCAGGTCTACTCAGCCCAGGTGGCCTCACCTGGGCTGAGTAGAGGGGCAGGACCACCTCCCTAATGCACCCCAGGACTCCACTGGTGCTCTTGGACACCAGGACACTGCTGGCTCATGGACATCTTGTCATCCACCAGGTCCCCTAGGTCCTTCTTGGCAGAGCTGCTCTCCAGCAGGTTGGTCTCCGGCGTGTGCTGGTGCCTGGGATTGTTCTTCCCCAGGTACAGGACCCTGCCTTTGCTTTTGTTGAATTTCAGGTTGTTCACCTCTGCCTACTTTTCCAACCTGTCCAGGTTCTTCTGAAGGGCTGCACAACACTCAGGACGATCAGCCCAAAGCTCCTCCGAGCTTTGTGTCATCAGTGAACTTGCTGAGGAGGCATTTGCCCTTTCATCCAAGTCATTGATGAACAAGTTAATCAACACTGGCCCCAAATACTGAGTAGTACAAGCTGTGGGGACCAAAACCTTCATCACAGCACTCCACAGCTGAATTATTCAAAATGGAAGGTGCATAAATGGTGCCATTGCTCCATTTGCTGGGTTGTTGCAGATATTTCTCCTGCTGAACACTTATCCTTTGGAGCCACTAAATTACAGGTGTGCATTGTGAAACATGGATCTGTCATCCAGAGTAGGAAAGCAGAGGATTAAGGCAGCAATGGCAGGTAATCCTCTGGCCTGAGCAGGCAGGAGAGCACGTGTTGTTATCCTAATTACTGCCATGCCCAATTCACTGGGAAAACTGCCAGGGAACAGATTCAGGGTAATGTATCTGAGCAAAGAATAAATTACATAAACAATCTTAAGGTACAGTAATTCATCCAAGTTTTGTCTGCAAGATATTACACAGCAATGTCCAGTAGAAATGAATCAGTATCAGGCCTGCCTGCCTGCCCTTCCCAGGAGGGCAGTCATTAAATCCTTGCTGAGTCATTGCCTTGCTGTGGGTTAAGACTAAAGAGTTCAGGATTAAAGAACATTATAGTAAAAATTTATTTTGCAGAGTTTGGTCAAAATTCTATTGTCATCTACAGTAGTGTTACATTGTACAGTGTGTTGTCACTCTGATGCTGCTCTGAAGTAAAAATCCACATTTCACAGCTAGAGAGGAGTCAGTATTTTCATCCTTTGAAAAACATGCCAGCTCATTAGAAACTCCTGACTTGCTTCCCTGCCATGCATGCACTCAAAAGAGATTTCATAGTGGACAGTTAAAAAGGTAAATCTTTACAAGCGGACTGCATAGATAGCACTCCCAATGCCTGATTTCCCACTCAGGAAGAAAGGAATCTTCAAGTCTTTTTGAATGCAAGGGAGACTTTGTGGAGGGGGGAAGAGGCATGGGCAGTTTGTGGATTCACGTGGTACAGCTGAGAAATCACTTGGACTTTGAAATGCAGACAAGAGGATTAATTTATCTTGCTCGAACTGAAAGCCCTTAAATTTTCAAACCTGGTCGTTTGAAACATCAAATCTAAAATGAAACAAAATTAAAGGAAGAATGTAAAGATTCGAAATTTGAAGATTTGTCGGAGGGTCAGGTCACTTTCAAAGAGATCTAAATCCTTGGCAGAGAGTAAATTAGTGTGGCATTTTTTAGTTTAAACTATTGTCATGTATTTGAAGTGAATGGATCTGTGCTAATATCTGCCAGCTGATCAATAGTTACATCAATGTATCATACAGCTGTGAAGATTTTCCACTATAACGTTAAAAACTACCTCTGTAAAAGTAACTCATTTGACTACAACATTCTCCTGCTATAATTTCCTTCACGTGGTAGGCTCTTGGATTTATTTACAAAAGCGAAGGCCAGTAATTACTTTGTTTGTGAGTTTAACTTTGACCAAAAAAAAAAAAAAAAGACATCAACATAGAACAAAATAGAACGGAACACGGAAATAATTTTGCTAAAATAAAAACACAGCTGACCTCTAGTGGCTGCTTGTCAAAACTAAAGTTGTTGAAATACTCCAAGAGGAAAAAAACCCACCCACATTTTTCTGATTAAGTCTTCAGTATGGATTCAAAGATTCTTTTTTCCTCCCTTTCTCTAGTAAGTATCTCTTTTCCTGACACATTTCTTTGCCAATCCCAGGTCTCCTCCAGATAGCATTTTAGAGTTTTGAAAGAAAGATAAAAAAGATAAACTCAAATGTTTGTTGCTTTTAAGCAAATTTTAACTGCAAATTTCCATTTTTCCACATTTTAAAATATTTTTTTTAAAACAACATACTTTTAAAAGTACCTGTGCTGAATGATTCGTTAATTTGGTAACACATTGATACCTCTGCCTCATGTGTTATTCTGGGTCTACTGGATCAGGTGGGTACAGCTCCACTTTTTTAATATACGATGAAATGGAGTTATAAATTTTCAAGTGGCTGTCCCGAGTCCCAACCTGTTAAGTCTATATATGTGTCCTGGAGAGGGCTGGAAGAGCATGATGTGAGCAGCAACTTACCGCTGCTTTGCTTAAGGAGGAACCCCAATTGCCCTACTGCCTTGGGAACAATTTAATCTCTCAGCCAGGTGAGGCCAAAAGCAGCTCTTGTACTTCCTCCTTTCTTGCTCCCCCCACCTGCCTGCTGGGCAGCACTGGGTGTGATGCCCACAGTGTCAGAGCCTCCAGGATCCCTCCTCCATGGCCTTATTCCTCTTACTCTTCACATCACATCCAGGCAGAAGAGACTGCCATGAACACGTTATCCATCCCACATTTGATGTAAGGGTGTCTCAGGTGCTTCAAGATTTTGGCCTTTTTATTCTTCCTGCAGTTGGGATGGGTTTCTTCATAAAAAACTTCTTTTTCCTTGGAAGATACTTGTGTGGAGAGCTTTGGTCAGGCTGTCTTTTGTACTTCAGCAGGGCCCATGGCTCCCATCACTTCTGCAGCATGTCAGAGTGGCGAGTGTGAGTGCTGGGCACAAAAGAGGAGGGAGCCTGGCCATGGAGAGACCTTCCACATGCACATTTTGCAGAGTGTGGTGGGCAGGCAACCAAAGGCTGGCTCAGCTTGGAGAAGCACTTCAAACCACAGGACCTGCTTGTGTTCAGCCTGCTCTGATACCCAGTTGGACCAGAGAGTGATTACTCAGCTCTCTGTCCACTTCTGGCGGGGGACCCCTCAGCTCACACAAAGCCAGCAGGGAGCAATAGCTTTGGTGCAAATAACCAGAGAAAATTCTGCATTGAAAAAATAGTCTTCTACGGTGAAAAGACAATTTAATGTCTTGTCCAAATAGAGGTTGATCTTAGAGATTTTGTATTTTCACACTTTATTTTTCAAAAAAAATTCATACCAGCAATCAGCACAGAGGTATGGCTATGATGGCCTAAGGACAGAAGCAATGTCCTTTGGGGAAAAGTAATAACTGTTATTCAAGCTGCTGAGAAGCTGGTGCACTCAAGAGTGTCTCTGCTTCTTCCAGCTCTGCCACTCGGCATTGCAGCATACTTTCCTTTACTTGGTTTATGTTTTCTGGGCTTTGGCAGGGAGCTGTGAATAAAGTGTATAATTCCTATCTTGAGACCTCCAGAGGGGTCACTAGTTTCTCTGGGTGAAGTCACCAATGCTGCTGTCACTGGGCTGAAGATTGCACATGTTGGGACATCTGTACTACAACCAAACTCCCACAGAGCTGCGTCAAGGTCAGTGTCTGGCTCACAGGTGGCTCAGATGGGGGTGCTCATGCTGCTGCTGACTGTCACCTGCCCTGGTGACAAAGCAGCTCAGGGCAAAGCCTGCAAATGACCTGGGTGGGCTTCAGACTGAGCTGAAACCGAGAACCTTGCAGGCTGTCAGCTGGCACCCTTTTATTCATATCGACATTCTTAAAAAGCCAAGACAACAGAGGTTTTTGAAATGGAGCCTAGATGCATAATATTTTTCTTGTAAATTGGTCTCAGAAATTGCACTGGGCCTGTACAAACTTGCAGAATGCTGAAAACTTGTATTGACGTGTGTTTGAGAAGTTCCAAATCAAGTCACTGTAATATCGTAAAAAATAGCTAAAATGGAAAATCGTCAACAGAAAAACTAGAGCACTAAATGATCTATGTTATTATTCCCATAGTGACTAACATACTGCATTTTCCCAGCCTGTTGCAATTTATTAGCCCATGTTCTTCCGTATCAGTATCAAATATTATTTCATTATAAAAACTTGTGTGCCTGTTAACAAAAAAAGTCCAAATTAACTGTCAACATATGTTACTTTCACTTTTTCAAATTAGAGTAAGCAAACTGGCTCTAATTAGTTTCTTGGTTAATGAGTGCATGGTAAGCAAGAGAATTACATTAAGAACAATTTCCAGTTTACACTGGTTAGGAGGAGGTAAAAAAATAATTTTTCAACAGGGATCAAATAAATCTACAGAACCTCATTTTTTTACAGTGCTGTGAAAATATGCAAGGCATCACATTGTAAATTGCTGGTTAGGTCACTGGAGAAGGATGAATAAATACTCTTTGCCATATGAAATTGGCTAGTTAAATGAAGATCACAAAATTGTTTGTTGCTATATAAGGCTCATTTTTGCTATAAAAAGAGTAATTTTAATTTACAGGGGCTTAAGGCAATTTTCCATCTAATTTTATGTTTTATAATGTCTGCTAAAACACTGGAGCCTTATTAGTTTGTGTGGTCGAATATAAATTGTTTCCAAATTTCAAGGCTATTGATTTATCTTGACCGAAACAAACCAGGGTCACTTTTTCTTCCTAAATGCTAACAAAATTCCACACAGATCACATTAAGATGACAAAATTATCTGCATCATAGGTACATCTCTTTTTGTGACCAATAGAAGAACATTCTGATTTATTTGGGTATGAGTAATGGCAGGTTAACTTCACTGGTCAGAACTATAATCCTTCTCATGCCACTTTTTGCTGTGCAATTTCACTCCTAAAAACCTTCAAACTGAAGGAAATTAAATGGCTGTTATAACACAGAAACAGCTGGATGGACACACAGCACGATTTCTTGAACACCTGAGCCCTGTTTTCTCCAGGCAAGGTCATGGCAGCCAGGTCAGAGGAAGCGTAAGGCTTTTCATCATCCTGGATCAGAGGCTTCAGTTTCCTACCACCTCCCCTCCCAGCCATCCACAGTGGGAGGATAATGGCATTGCCCTGTACCCATCAGCCCAGCCCTGGACAGTGTTGGCCTTGTTGGCCATGGAGGAGAGAATAACCCAAATTCCTGTTAATAGATCCCTTGGGGTGCATTAGAGAGAAACGACACTGGATGATCGGGGTTTGTAAGTACCGACGTGTAGGGTTTAGTTTAGAATAATTTGTTTGCAATGGAAAGCAGGAACACAGCTGTTTTGGTTAGTATTACCTATAGTAACACAGCAATATGAAAGCATACAAATATTACTTAAGATAGGAAAAAGAAAGAAAGAGAAAGGATAAGAGTAGAAAGATACATAATCACCACCAGTGGATCTTTGATGAGGCTTGACTGTTGCAGCTTAGATGTCTGTTGGTCAAAGTGATGATCTTGATCCATCTTGATCTGTTGGAATTAGGGGAAGAAGCCCACAAAACAAAAAGTCTGATGGGTTAAAACATGCTCAGCCTGGGTGGGAACACCCACGTACCTCCCCTGGAGGGGAGCTTTCAGTCCTGTGGTGGAAGGCTCCAGAAAGGAGTCGGGGGGTGCTTGGGGGCTCTTTGATGGTTTGTGACACCTCCTCAGCTGCCCCTCACTGCAGCACAGTTGAGCCAGTAATGCCCCCTTAGACCTTCCCAGCGTGGGGTGGGACTTTTACAACGGATCGAGTTGTGTAAGGCAGAGCAATTAACATGATAAGAAGCACCTTCGAGCCTTTCCCCTTATCAGCTTCAAAGCCTAATGAAGTTTGTAGCCTCCAGGCTGTGATAGTTCACTCCTCTGCCTTATGCAGACCAGCCATTACACACCCAAAAACTCACCTCCTCCTTCGAGGGATGCAAACCTGGCCTCAGTTAAGCACCTTGGAACCTCCACAAATGGGTGAATGTTTTGTCATTAGTCTTTAGTAGTCCAGTCTCTCACAGCCTCACTGCTCAGGAAAACCAATCATCTCACCTTTTGGCCATGGCACAGACAAGAGGACAAGCAAAGCATCAGCCCTCTGCCCACAGGCCAAATTGCTCTGGAACCTTGGCCATTTATTAATCTTACCTCTTGTCTGAAAAGCAGACAAGCTTCCAGCTAGATGTTTTGGTTTTTTTTTTTCAGTTTCCTAGTTAACACCCCTTTCCCAGTCCTTATTTCACTGACACAGGGTCTCCAAAAGCCAAGAAAGCATCTAAGCCATTTGTGTTCCTTCCCTGGTTCACCATGAGATATAGAGGACAAGGAGTGATGGATTTGTGGTTGGTTTCGACTTTATGGCAGATCTACTCTGACAATACACCTCCAGTTTCTAATCTTTTCCTTTTCTGAGTCCATATGCACGGTGGCAATACCACAACCTAGCTGTGGCTCTATCACCCCACTGTACACATGGTACAAACTCAAAGCAAAGCTGATCTCAAGGACATTTCCTCCAAAGACTTTTCCAGCTTATGTTTCTCAGCCGCTGGTATTGTATCATCTTCAGTCCAGAATTTCTCCAGCTCCATAAGCTGCTGTTCTTCCTTTCTGCATTCACCACAATTTTTTCTTCCTGTCATCATCAGCTGTTCTCTCTGCCTTCTCTCTGTCAGGTGTGTCACAACCTTTTACCCCAAGTACATCCTAATGTCATTTAACTCAACAGTTTTATTTTCAGGTCACATGATCATGTATTTTGAAGACAGTATTTTTTTCTACTTTCAGTGAAATGGGGGAGGCGAAAGTTTGAAAGCAGTCAGTGCAGCAGACCTGTGTGCCATTATCAGAGCTGCAATAGGCTCACCTGGATGCACCAGTGAGAGACGTGCTCTCAGCACTTAGCAAAGTCAAACCATGTTTATTTGTCATCTAAGTAGTGACAGCCTTATGTGAGCAAACTGAGTAGCACTTGTGGGAGGGGATAATACCATGCCTAATAGAGGGGCCAGTAAGTCTTCTTCCATCCTTTCAACTTCTGGACAGATGCTGACATGGAGGGGCAAAAAATACCATTTCCTGACCCAGCAGCCCTGTTTTGTTGTATATTTCTGTGTACTGGCACTCCACAGGAAGGAGGACTCTCCCTAAAAGTTTTACAGAGATCTCTGCCTTGCTTCCACATTAGTCTGAACTTACATGTTGCTGCAGAGCTGGAATTGGAAACTGGCTTGGTGCAAGCAGCCCCTGTGCCTGGCTTGGTGCAAGGTGGCAGCAGCCTGGTGAGTGCTCCCTTCTGCCAGCTGGGTTTGGCTGAAGACATGAACACCATCGAGGAAAAATGGATGTGGGACAAAGATGCAAGCCAGCAACTGTCTGAGGTGTATAGACTGTCTCCAGGTAGCCAAGGACAAATGCAAGTTTTGTGTCCAAACAGGAGACACCCCCATCTCTTTTCTGCACAGAGGCACTGTGAGTATAATAATACATGATAAGTGCTGTTCCACACAGAGAATAAGCCCAGGTAAGATGTCCTTTACAGACAAAAATAGTAATGTGATTATCCTAATATGAAGCTTTATCAAATGTTCCAAGTAATTATCTTTTCTTTCCATGATCACAAAAAAAAAAGAAACCACATATAAACATTTTCAAAAAACCTTCATTTTTTTTAAGCTAACCAGGATTTCTGGTCATAAAGAATAATGGCAAAGGCAATAGTTTTTTCCTTTGCATGAAAATTCTTGGAGCAGCATGCAAACAGACCTTCTTGTGGTATTAATATTGCCCCATTTATGCTGAAGCTATGCTAACAGAGACATATAAAATCGTGCTCCTAAAAACTTAGGTTGCCAGTAAATATTTTTACCACTTTTAATTTATACTGTTTGCAACTTTGCCCCCTTGCAGAAAAGTGATCCCAGAATACAAGCTAAGTTATTCTGAGGTTACTGAAGCTATCAGACATTTAAAATAAAAATAATTTGTGTTCTTCTGAACTTAACCTGTTGCTTGTTTGAAAAGATTTGAGTTGGCAGTTAGCAAAGTTTCATCTCATGGACTAGTGACAAAAACTTAGAAGTTTTAGCTTGAATTGATAGCCAGCAGCCTTGTTTACTGCCTCAGGGGATTTGAGTTCCCATCTTGACCTTACTGTGCCCTTGTTGCAAATATTGGGTGTATTTTCATGAGGTTACTGCTCTCCAGTTAGCCATCTTGATATCTCAGTATTAAAGAAGTCTGAGTACTAAACAGATTTAATGTGCCTTGCTACATAAAGATACCAACCTGTATTCTATTAAAGCAAAAGCATGGCTTCAGACTTCCCTTATAAGCTTACTGAGTTAATGGAAGTTACAAATTCTCACCACACTGAAAAAGTGGTGTGAAAACCAGCACTTTTATTCTGGTGCCTACATAGTGCCTGCTGGATTTACTGTCTAATTTTCACAGAGCTTAAGGTGATATTCATCTTTAAAAGGTACAAGCTGTGCCTCAAATAGCTAGCTTATAAGTAATAACATGGTTTGTAGTAATGAACCTGGGAATTTTAAAGTGTTTTTAAGACTTTTCTATTCAAATTCCAAAAATTTTACCCATATTCAACAGAAGGAGAAAAAAGACAGCTGAAGTTCTCGCAGAGTGCTTGAATATGTGAGCTGTGGAATTAAAAGGAAAAATAGAAGGTTGTGACAAAAGCAGGGGAGCTTGCAACTCAGTCTGCCCCAGGGGTTGCTGAAACTAGTTCTGAGCTATTGCATTTACAGTTAAGTGAATAGAAGAAGTTAGAGAATAGTTAGAGGCTCATGGGTAACCTGACTTTCTTCATTTTTGAGAGTTTGACTTAATAAATTTTTAATTGTTGTTGTTTTAGACACACAAGACAATGCTCACACTTCTACTAAAGTATAGATTTCACATCATTTTCATTTCTGTCACTTTTTCATTTTACAACAATGTTAATTATGGCAATTTTGATATTATCTATTCCAGTACTAGTTATTTACTAAAGAAACCAATTATTTTTATTTGGAGTTTGCTTTGGTTTTAAGCAGCATTCAAAGCACTGATGTAGCTCCTAACTGACTGGTGCTATAATTTTGGGACATAAGCCCATAAAACTTCACACGTTGGCAAGCCTCTGATCTCCTTTCATTCCAAAATTCTTCTCCTTGAGATGAAAACAAAGCAGAAATATTTGCAATTATAATGTCATAAACTTCTATTTGCTTGTTACATGTTTTCAGCTCTCAGCCTGGAACTGAGGATGATGGATTGAAACCTGCCAACTTGCTAATGAGACAGCTTCGCCTCGGGGAGGGGGGAGATCTGGGCAAACAGGTACAACTGCAAAAGGAGACAGCTGCAATCAAAGCATCTTCTCTGGAGACCTGATAGTCCTGGGGGTGGAAGTCCCCAGTTGTGGGCACTTCTCAGCTCTGCGTAGTCAGTACAGGGCAGCTGTGGGGTCCAGTGAGTTACCTCTGTACCTCCCAGAGCACTGGCTGTGGGTATCATGAACAGATCCTGCACTGCTATTAAAATGTGCCTTGGTACTGGGGGTTTGCATCTATCCGCAAATTTTCTCAGACCAGGAGAGGAAGAGTGCATATACATGGAACAAAACAAAATAAAACCAAAATTTAGCAAGGGGGGAAGTAAGACAACATGAGAAAAACAGGCAAAAGGAGAAAGCCACTGGCAAACGTCACTGTTTAACAAAGCTCAGTTTTGATGAAGCTGGTTGGCAATTAGCCTTTGGCTGTATGAAGAAAGCACTTTTGACTAGTTGTTGCATTATTCTGCAGAGGTTAGTGTTGTATACACTCCCAAAGTCCTCCTATGCCACCCAGCTTGCAAGCATAAAGCCAGGAAAAAATTTTACTTTTAGCCAGTTGGCTATATAATTTTCAGTGGCCAAAAGCCAACTGGTTGCTAATTATTATTGCAGTGAAACTGAAAACAAAGCTCTTGGTATGAATACTTGGACTGTTTGTTATAGTCCCCCTTGAAATTCTTCAGGAAGTGCTGTGAACTGCAGCTCACACCCACAGCTCCCAGAAAGGATGAACTGGGTGCCTGTGTCTGCACACAGCACCTGGTCTGCAGCCTTGGTGAATATTTTCCAAAGGCTGTCTACAGCTGAGATTAGCTGTCTGCAAAGAAATTAAGTTATTTAGGTACTGTGCATGCTTAGAGTATTTTCTAAACATCAAGTGTTTGTAGGTCCATGGGGGCCCCAACAAATGTGTGTGAGGCAAGAGAGCTGGTGAAAGGTGGAATTGTTTTCAATAGCAAGGGAGATAACTCACATCTATTTGTTATTATTTGTGGAAGAAGCTCCTGAGGCAAGGAACAAGTCTTTGTTTGGTATTTGTGTAGCAGCCAGCACAGTGGAGTGCTAATCCATGACAGGGAAAGCAGGGCACTGCCATCATTCAAGTAAATAATAGTGGTTACTTCCAAAGCTGACCGAACAGGCACAACTGCATCACCTGTGCTCATCCTGTGAGTCACAACCACCTAAAGTAAACATGAGAGAAATGTGTCCAGGATCATTCTTGTCCCTCCTTCACACAACCCATTGCACAGGCTAGCAACACTGAACAAAAAATGCTTCTTAGTAAATTTAGACATATCGATAGGCGCCTCCATGATTGCTTGGTTTCCACTTAGTCACAGAACTGAAGGCAGCTCTGTGAACCAAAGTTTTGTTGCTATTAGTTATGTTCTTCCAAACACGAATTAGTTGTCTCCCCATCAGCTGCTTTTGCTGTGCCCACAAAACCTCTAGCAAGGGTACAAAAGGTAGGGCACCGAAGGGGACACATAATTCCAGCTACACTTTTAGCCCCCATAAAGGCACCAAGCAAATACACATATTTCTCAGACTTTTACCTGCTAATGCGCTTCCCCTGGGGTGGTGTCACTAGTTGCAATGCAAAGAGGAAAAAAAAAAGATAAGGGACCTTGTGTACTAGCATTGAGGGACAGTATGTCAGACATGAGCAATAAATAGTGGAAACGGTGAACTTTGAAACAAAGAAAATCTTGTATATTTGCCAGCAAATGAAAGCTATGGTGAAAACCAACCATGGATTGGCATACTCATAATGAATTGGGCCTATCTAAAGTCCCTCAGAAGAATCTATACATTTGATTTTATAACCAATTTAACTATTTATTTGATATATGCTAATGGTTAATATTGTTCATGCAAACATCAGGTGTGATCAGTGATTACATAAAACCTTTCTTTAAAAAACTGTACTTCAGAGTATCTACCAATTGGATGGGTAAATATTTTCAATTTAGCATACAGTATTACGGGTTCAACCTTATGCATACGTAGCTAGCACACAGAATCAGAAACTGGATCTAACTGTACTGTCGGCTTGCAAACACAGAGTGATCCTTCCTCCAATGCAAATTTAAAACGTTGATCGGCAAATACTTAGGCAAGAATTTCTGCAAGCAATAGTCTAATTGGATGTAAGAGGATGGCTCGTGTTAGGTAAATAGTCTGCACATATTTGCAAGATCAAAGCCTTACTTAGGGCAATTCACACGTTGTGAAAAACACTGAGAGAGAAAGAGAAAGAAAGGATGAGCACAATGGTGAAAGAGCCGTGACATGGCACGTTAACATAATAAACTATTTTGAATGCAAAGGTGTCATTCTAAAAACTATTAATGATGTTATTAATCTCCATAGTAGATGTGTCTACCACCGTTTGTCACTCATTATTCAAAATAATAGCACAAAGAGGAATATGTTAGAAATGAAAAAGAATTATCACTGCGCAGAAGCAAAAGAGGGAAATGTCATTCCTTCTCCAGAAACTGCTAAAGGGGCAATCTCTGCCATTGCTGTTACTGTTGCTATGGAGAACCGAGAAAAGCTGGAGACACTCACCAAGTTCAAATCGCAGGACAGGAAGGTGGTCAATGCTGCTGTCCCCAGCTCTCCACCCTCATCTTCAAGGGCTCACAGAGACACGTTGCCTCGGGGAAACCCCGGGAGCTGTTCTTCCTCGGTGACAAAGGATGTTTCCCAAGCTCAACAGCTGCTTTATGCAGAACCCTTGGTGCAAATATATCTTAAATCGTTGTCTCCAAACTATTGTTAACTTAATTTGGTCCCCCAGCTACTCCCTCTTCATTCCCTGTGGTAATTAGGTTATACTCTCAGCCTCGAGTACTCATATATTCACAGGTAAAGAAAAAATAAATTAATCTGTGATTTAAAGTTGAATATGTTTAGAGGTTTTAGCTGGTCCTTGGATTTCTGTAATGTCAAGGAATGCATTTTTAGGTTTATCTGGGTGAGTAACAGGACCATGAGTTAACCACTTAGTTTAGAGAACCTGCGAATCTGCTGTAATATTTCTCCAGTTTTTATGAGCTTAGAAAAAATACCCAATACCATCAGCTTTAGAAACAGTGCTCAAGTAATTTGGCAAAATTACCCCTCCTGAATCAGCTGTCTAAACACCCATGCACGGGAGCAGAGATTGCAGAGAAATTTCATCATGACCACAGAAATGTGTCTGCTGCAGATCTTGTTGGAAACATCCATTCATATAGGAATTTTTAAGTTTTTCTTTACTTCTGCCAGTATTGCTGTAAGTCAAAACTTTTTAGATAAATGGAAAACAAACAGCAAGAGGCAACAGAACAATCTAAGCCAATGTGGCACAACAAATTCAAATATTACAACTTCTCTGGAAGATTTCTTCAGCTGTGGATCTGATATGTTCCTCAACTAAAAATGCCTCACACTTGTGTAATATTTTTTTCTGAATGGTTTTACAAAGGGTGCTATACATTATACATGCTATATATATTTCTGGTTTCATTTTTATTTTACATACACGATCATTCAAATAAAAATCACAGTGAAGTGGGCCACTTGAAAGCATTTCTACAGCAGAATTTTAATTGCCTAGAAAGAAACGCATTCAGGTCAGCAAATAATGAAGCAGCTTGAACAGTTTAACAGTTACTGAATTCTGCTAGTACCTCCCATTGCAAATGCAAGCCTAGAATCATCCACGGTTATGATTTTTCACAGGGAATTTACCAGTAACAATATATGTTTTTATTATACAATTTCAGGGCACACACCAAAACAGACTTCAGCAGGGGAAGAGGCAAAGGAGGGCTCCCAGGGTGAGAGAAAAAAGTAAACTCCAGAGAAACAGCTAAGAACTGTGTTTTCTCTAAGATACAGTGCATTTATTTACCTTTAGCCAGTGATGTCCTGTTTAATGACTGTAAGGCAGCACAAGGCTGACCTTGTAGTTCAGAAAAGAATCTCAGCTTTTAGGCAACCAGAAAACTGATGGGCCACCTTGCAGAGAGACGTTTGTGGCACTCAGGAGTGTGCCAACAACTCCTGCAGTGTCACAGGGGTGCTGCAGCCAGGCTTCCTGGAAGATCTGTCCAGGTCTCACAGAGGACACATTGCACCAGAGCCACCTCAGGGAAGTATTTTAAAACACAGAAGCGCAGCCCCCTGTGCTCTGAAGGCCTGGGGATTTGACATGTAACCACCTTTTGTCATAAAAATGCGTTCTTCAGTTTCAGCTTTCCTTCCTTAAAAATGTGTGTGGCTCTGCTTTCTGACTGAGAAAAAGTTTGAAGGCATCTGAGCAAGAGAAGTGCTCCTGAGCCTCGACTGCAGCCTCATAATCTGGTGTATCCTATTATCTTGTAAAACTCAGCAGTTTGGGCATCAAAGTGATTGGTTTGCTCCAGGCAGATATCACATGGGGTTTTTTCTGTCCCCTTCTCAGTGAGGACTTGCCTCTTGCTGTTCCACTTTCCTCACAGAGTGAAGTCAGCTGGACAACAGTGTTTGTACTTTCTACTATGTTTTATGGAGATGGGCAGCTGTGTAACAGAGAGCCAGTTATTGTGGCTTTGTCAGAGACCTTTCCCCTGGTGTAATTATAATTACCTTGCATAGCTAGGGTATAATTACTGTCTGGATAATGCCAAAGTGATTAATGATCATTCTTTCCTTGTGAAATAACATTTTTACAATTGCTTTTAGTATCTGAAAAGTAAAAATTAGATCTATATTTCATTGTTGTATAATCTTGTGTGTGCTCTTCTTGGACTTCTAATCTTAACAGTATATTAACTGCAGTGTCTGGATTTTCAACCTTGGTAGCAGCCACAACTCACTATTTCCAGACACAGCACGACATTTTCAAATGTAGAATTTTTAAGAACCTCTTGTTTGCTACAGAAAGGCTGCCTCGGGTGTTCAACATTGCTGCTGATAATGGCAGCTGCTCCTGCAGAAATCTCTCATGACAATTTCTTATGAGACTCTGTTTCATACTAAAATTTCTTGGCGTACGGACTTTCGTGCAGTGGGTAAAGCAGAGCATGTGGAAGGCAAAGCCAGAATGGAAATACCAAGGGAGGTTTGCCCCATACTGTGAAATGAGGAATAAAAAAATGAGCTATGATTTATGAGGGTACCTGAAATCCAGTGGTCACTTACCTGCCTGGTCATGTCTTTCTGGTGTGACTCAAAGAACCAGATATATAAAAGCTTTCAGCATCACTGTTTAATACTTTTTTCAGAGACTTTTGATCTTTTTGTTTCTTTTTATCTCCATCTTTCTTCCATGGGGTTGGGGTGGGAGAGATTAGGAAATTAGATTTTCACTCTCTTTCCTTGGTGGGAATAGGTGTGAGAGGATTAAAAAGGTTTTTCACCTCCCGTTCATCCTTTATCCAGTTTGGCTAAAAGAATTGTTCCACTTGTAAACTCAAGTGATTACTAACACACCCGCTAGTTCTCAGATCATCTGAGACATTCGTTAGAAAATCAAAGGTCCTTTCTAGCTGAGAAGTCTTTACATTAAGTACTAAAATAGAAGCACTCTGGCATTCTGCAACCCTTTATAACAGATCATTATGCAGAGACAGACCGGGTTCCAAATTTTCTACGGGGTAAGGCTAACAATGTTTTACTGAAGAGAAGACCAAACACAAAGTTCCTGAAACATCTAAGTAGGTGCTGTCTTTTCCACAATAAAACATTTTGCATATTTTGAAGTTATTTCAAGTTCTGTGACTTATTTTTGTGTGTAATGTGAAAGAAGAGCCAGATAGTTTATTTTTTTTTTCCAGACCAATCAGATTTCCTTTTTCTTCTTCCTAAGAGTCCAAGTCACTGTTGTTCCACTTATTTCCCATTCAGCTAAAGATGTTTAGATTTCTTCTTTTTGTTTTGAATTATGCTGCTTTGATTTTAGGTATCAACACCTCTAAGTTTGCCTTGGACTGTCTTGAATTTAAATATGTACTGTAGGAAGGTGTTAGGCAGTACAGTCAAAGCAAAAATGTAGACAGTGTGCACTAGGGTACAGCACATGGCTGAACACCCCTGAGCTACAGCAGCTCCCATGATGACCTTCCATTTTTTAACCTGTTTTTACTGTATCACACTGAATTGTGATTTTGTGTCCGCAGACTTCAACTGTTCTGACCTCACTGAGTGACTTTAAGCAGGACGAGATAACATGAGTGCAGTGGTGTTAGCACATAATGTGCCAAATGCCGTCTCAGCTAATAAAATGTATCCAGCCAGCACAGTTTTTGCTTGCTGACACACTATCCTGTTCAGTGGGACTCTAATTCTGGGACAAATTTCTTATCTACTGCATAATACAAATAGACCTAAACAGTCTATTTTTAGCAACCCCACAAGATAATAGACATAATAATAATAGAAATAATAATAATAATAATAATAATAATAATAATCCATATGACCACACAAGGTGGTGTACTTTAATACACAATTTTTCACATAAAGCTAGATTTTAGCCATGGAAATATGAGGGGAAATTTACACGGTTTCCTATCAGCACCTGGCTTAACATAGGCATGGTCTCAGATTGATTTTCCCTCTGCTTGCTCTCCTGTTCACTAGCTACAACATGGGGAAAGTACTTTAAAACCTTTGAATATGGATTTCTGCCTCCATAGACGCTTGATTCCAAATGAAATGTCTGATTTCTAAGGCTTCTGAGGTTTCAGACTTGTGAAGTATCTCACTTTAGCAGCTGCACCCATAAAATTGAATATACAAGCAAATTAGTAGAGACCCAAATCTTTCCCTATTTCCTCATGAAAATTCTGGAGCAAAACCAGTCAGATTGATGTATTGCCATATTCCCAGCTGTTTCTTACCACCACCATAACTGTCAAAGGAATCAAGCATAAGGGTACCTGGGGGCATAGTAGGGCAAATCTAGTGGGAGAAACTAGTTCCATGCTTGCTAGTCTTTTGTGCTGAAGCGGATTTGTGAGTGGATTTGTTGTTCTTCTCTGGTGCTGATAACTCCTTTTGATGTCCTATTGCAGAACTTTGTGCTGAGCAGCGCTTCAGGTGTCCAGGAGTCCCCATAGATCTCCAAAAGGCTACTGCAGGAAAAACCAGCATCTGGCACAGGCTCCTGCTTCCTGACATGCTCATACAAGTGAGCAGTGGCTGAAATGAGCCTTTTTTTTCCCTCCTGGTTTGTGATTAGGAAACTAACTCACCATGGGCAGGTGAGAGTTCACAGTGGCAATTAATACAAACAGCCGAATCATCACCCTTGCATGGTAACCTAATGAGAGGGAGGGCAAGCAAAGTGCCTTAGCTTATACTTAACAAGAAACTGTTAAGGAACCTTTGAAAATTACCCCTTTGAATTCCATAGCAAGAACATAGCTAGAAAGTGTTAGCAGAGAACAGCTGCCCATGGCCCCAGACTCTGACACTTAATAGCTTTTTTGCTGGATACCAGCTCCGTTCTGCCAGCTTCCCTCTCATTTTCTTCCAGGTTTTGACAAAAGATCTTTCCTTCTGGCTCAAGCTACAATTTTCCCAGCAAGTCAGTCGTGGTGAGAAGGTGTCTGACTTCAATATTTCTTAACAGAAACAGCACTTCTAGATTTACAAGGCCCAAGAGAAAAGCTGCATTTAACCAGAGCAGTCTCTCTTATGGACAGAGTCTATAATCAGAACTGTGAATTCTCACATGCTGAGCACGGGACTTACCCCACTGGCTACTCCCTGAGGTCCCGTGGTTAGGGATCTATCCACACAGTGCACTGTCTCGCCCATTTCCCCTTGGAACAAAGTAGTCCAGAATCTGCTAAGGAGCAGTAATTGATACAGGATCATGGATTTAGAAGGCTGGGGCCAGCAGGGCTGCCAGGGGTCCCATGTTCAAAGGTGCCATTGGAGACACGTTCCTCAGCTCCAGCCATGCACTAGATCCTTTCCTGAGCACCTGCATGAATAAAATATTTTTCCATTATGCTATTCATAGGTCCATCCTAACATATAATCTAGTGCCCACACAGATACTGGCCCTCAACATTTGACTGGAAATAGAGCATTAACCTGTCTGACTCTTATATAAGCATTCAAAACCATGGCAGGGGCTACCTATTCCTGTTTGAATCACAGAAACTATTCTGGCATGAAAATCATTTACACCCAAGAGTAGTGTGGTTAGTGATTATTTGAGGCTGTTTGAGCACGAAAGTCTGAGTTCACTATTTCTGGAGCAAAAATACTGTCTGGGACCAAAATATTGTCACTCACACAGCAACCATGTCCATTAAAAAGGCAAGAGAGGGTTTTGCTTTCCATTTCCATCTCATGCATCATTACTTCTCTTTATCTCAGTCCATTTTGAATAAAGGCTTCAAAACTTTTACAGTACATAAACATGGGTACTTTTTCTCCATTAAAATGAGGAAGATCTCTAGTTTTAATGAGTTATATGTTGTGGCAGCAACTTGAAATTAATGAATTACAGAACAGAGGTTGGCAGCAGAAACCTACCATAAGTTACAGTGTGCCCAATTATACTAACAGGCTGAGTAGCAGCAAGTGAATTATTCCAAGAGAATATAAACCAGCATAATTGTTTTCCTGCAATTTTTATATCAAATATCACTTGTTTTTAAAAACACATTTCTTCTGTCCTTTACCATAGTCTCCTGTTGAGAAATTTAATCCATGCCTGATCAGTTTGTTGTACCCATTGGAAAAGAGAGAACACACTGCTTGCATGTGGATTAAGCTGACTGTTTCCTCACAGATTTTCTCCTCTGATCTACCTTTAGGAAAGAAACCTGCCCAAGGGCTTTCTCATGGACGCAGTCAGCAGCATTAACTTTCAGTGTGGGTAGATTGCTACAAACCTGAGCTGATACAGCTTGGACTAGCTGCCGTGTTTTTGCTCATCTACGTTCTAAAACCCATAGCAAAAACACAGCACATCACAGCAGAAGAAAGGGCTTCCTGACAGCACAGCTCCAGAGCTTTCTCGCACAGGTGAGATGCAGTGACACCACCCCGAGTCTGTGTCAAGGGTTTGACTGCACAGTTCCTTCAGTGAATGAATACAGGTTCTTCTTTTTTTATGGTTGGTGGGGTTCTTTCCCTGCTGTTATTCCATATTACATAGCTTCAAAAAAAAATTAGATTCATCACTGAGACCTGGCCTTTCACTGAGTCTCTTCGCTCCAGTTTTGGGCAAGGCTAAGGATTCACTACATATAAAACATGGCTTACGGCAGATTTTACAGCAAGGATTTGAACCAAAGTAGCTTTATGATGATGATTTCTAATGATCTAGGTCCCCAGCAGAGACAGTTAAGGAAAAAAATTAATTCACCAACACTGATTTGTAGTCGGATAATATTTGGGGTGAAATTTTAAATAAAAGTCGACAAGGAACACAAGGGTAAAAGGAGTCTTTCAGTCTTTCAATTTGCCCTCTTCCTGGGGCACAGATTAAAAAGATATGACTGTTACAGTAGAAAGACTTTACACATTTCTCACTCCAGAAGCTTGTAAAAATAATAGTCTGGGGTATATTTTATTTTACTTCATTTTATTTTATTTATTGCCTTATTTTCACAGACTTTGCTGAGCACAGAGCCTTCAAGTATTCCAGCAGTAAGTGGTCACTGAAAGAGGCCAATGGTTGTGGTCCTTTAGGAGTCCCAGTGATGCACTTTGGCATTCCCAAACAGCCCCAAGCCACGGCATCTGGCCATGTACCCTGTGAGAAGCAAGGCCTGACATGAGCAACACCTTCAGCACCGGGAACACACGGACCATGCCCAGCCCCACCTTGGGACCATGCAATGCCGTGACCTGAGAACTCTGCAGCACCCTGGATTTTGTGCAGCATTTTTCTCCCAGATGTAGCAGGGCATTTCCCTGCCACCACTCCTGTGTGCAGCCCCCTGCCCCTGTGTGGTATGAGTTCACTCCAGCAAAGAATGTGCAATCGAGATCTGCAGTTCAGACCCAGGAGCAGAATGCTGTCTTTAATTTATAAAGCATTTACATGAAGTGAACCCTCAATCTGATTTTATTGTTTGTGCATATACTACTTTCCTAGTATCAACATAGACTTATGCATATAATTTCATTTGTTTTGGTTGGGTTTTTTAAATTTTAAAAATTCTTTTCAGGTTCTACTGCACAACACCCTTCCTGTCTCTTTCTCTTAGTGAATTCAAATGTGCGCATGTGGTTGTGCAGATAAATGTGCACACACAGAGCCTCCATTCACCCCTGTGCTGCATTGAAGTTCCCAAGCTGTGCATTTCCTATTGCCCAGCTCTAGCAACTCAGGAGGTGGAGTTCTATTTATGTGTAAGTTGCTCCTAAATAATATTTCCTCCATCATATGAGAATTATTTCTGATTATGTTCCCTGTGGCGTTAGGAATGTCAGGTGAGAATGGCTTTCAGGGATGACGACAGCAGTCGTTACTTCTGCCTCCATCACATAACAACTTTAATAAACTCATGATATCCCATCTTTAGGCTCTACTGGTTACCAGAGAACTTAAAAAATTGTGATGAGCCACGTAATTTTTAGGAGGCAAAGCCACTTCATACTAGCATCAAATTCAAGCAATATGCCTTTTAAAGTTCCTTATTAGTAAGGCAAAAGTATTTTTGATTTTCACTGCATTTTTCCATATTGTACCATGTCCAGAATCTAGAAGATCTACCTGACAGATGTTTGAACACTGTGGTTAGGCAAGCCAAGGACGGTTCTAAGACATACAGGAGTTTTGTACAAAATATTATAAACAATAGTGAAAAAATGTTATTATGGCTGTCAAACAAACTAGAAACATAAACAAAATAGTCTATGCTTTATAAAATATGTTAAATTGTGGGTTATGACATTTCCTCTTTTCATCCAATGAATTGGCCAAGAAGTAAAATCCGGATACTTTTATTACTGCAGTTTTGGTACAGAACATTTGTTAAACATGATCCCATTGCGACTGAAGGATGTCCTGCAGCAAGTCTAGTGATTGGGAGGTTGATCGAAGCCATCTGCTTCCAGGACTGGAGAACTCCTGGTCTGAGAATGCAACACAGGCACAAAGAAATGCAGTCCAGCCCCAGGACCGAGTGGTCAGTGGTGTAAGGACAACTTGTGAAAGAGTCTTCAAGGGACAGAGTTTCAAAGGTGGAACTTGGCATGCAGGAGCAGGGAGAAAGCTCCAAGGGTAGCAATGAGTAAGAAAAAAAAGTAAAATGCCAGTTGTGGGAAACTGAGACACAGGAATCAGTAACTAAATACAACCAGAACTGTATGGATGAGAGATCCCAGAAAGAGGCGGAGAGGCTTTACCAACTTGTTTGTGCAAAAGTTGGAAAAAATGTCACATTCTATTTGTTGTGTATTTTGGATGGTTGAAAAACTCGTTGAAGTCTTCCAGCATTTCACAGGAAAATATTCTGGGATTTTTCCTGGGGGTGTTGGAAGGGGGAGGGGTCCTTTTTCATTTAACATTTTTAGTATTCAAATTAGAAGACTTTCAGCATCCTGGGGTAAAACTCAAAAGCCTTTCCCTAGGAAGCCTGGGAGCATATCAAAAATCAATGGCATGGAGGATGGAAAAAGTTTCAAAAATGTGAGACTGGCAGGAAATACTGGCACATTTCTGTTTGATATTTACTTTCTTGGCATGCAGTGGCTCTTTTAGCGCCAGTGGAAAATCCTTTAGTGCCAAGCCACTCTCAGATAAATCTGCACACAAATACACTTTGAATTGGCATGTAGCTTTTGAGATTAAGGTTTAACCCTTGCTAAAATATGCATTTTTGGGTTCTAGCATCTCTCTTGAGTTAATTAGGTAACTTCACAATACTGAAATGATACACATGATTGATTTGAATTTGATGCATCTGAGATCAGCAAAACCAAATGGATGGGGAAGAGTGAAGACACCTGACATGGAAGAATAAACAACCAAGGCTCTGAGTTTTGTAGAGACATCAAGGAAATCTCAGCCCACAAACTACACAACCTAAACCTAATCTCTGGGGGTGACTGAGTCCCATTACGAGAGCAGAGGTGACCTTCACGTGAGTGGGGAATGTGAAGAGGTTGAGGAAACACAAGCACACCTTACGTCTAGTCCTGTTAAGGAATTTTAAAGCCCCTTAACCGTCCTTATTAAATCCATGCTTGTACTGTAACCTACACAAAATCATAGACTTTCAAGTTCAACCTTCAATTGAACAGTCTGTATAAACCTGAAAGAAAAAAATTAAACCTTTCATTATTCCTGAGTTCATGGTTTTCAGCTCAGTCCTGTCCCCAGGCTGGTCAATGACTGGGTGGAGGTTTACTGCTGTCTGTTTTGCTAATGAAGCACTGGTGTGGGAACATGTCAGATCGGTGGTGCTCCCTGCAGCAGTCTGGGAGCAAGTACTGGAGCCCCAGGTCATGCAGGGATTGAACATAACTGCATTTCGATGTAATAAAGTCCATGTGGACTTTTAAAGGCCACGTGTCCATTACGGACACAGGCGGGGCATGTACATCACTGTAAGCAGTGCCATGGTCACTGAAGCAGGGCTGTGGTGAGGATCAGGAGCCAAACCAGGTAGCACAAAGAAAGACCTACTGAGCAAGACAATTACAGGTATCAATCAAAGGCTGGAGCTGGATCTTTTGCCCATTTCCCACTTATTTTTTCCTTCTCATTCATCAGCATTATGCAGAATATTTCTCAGGAAGGAAAGGTTCCTTGCACCCTCTTTTTCCTCACAACTTTGCAGAACAGCGCTTCTGACAGAGTGCTTGTCTGCTGTCAGTGGTACTTTTGGAAACCTGGAGAATACCACTTGATCGGCTGGAATTCTTGAAATTACACTCTTTTTTCCTGTGAGTATGTAAAGACAATATAGTTAATTGCAAAGAAATGAAAGGTGTGAGAACAGAGACCAACTCAAGTAATTCTGCTGGTATTGTTTTTGTATGGAGTTTAATTAGGCTGTTTTTAAAAGGCTAGGACACGTAAAATCAGGATGAATCTGAATTCCCTGTATTCCATAATCCCATTATTATACCTCTTCTCAAAGCAATTACTTAAAAAATAGCTTGCTCTAAAACAGTCCATTTTTGGCAGCAGTAGAACAAAAATCTTAGAGTTCAGGCATGTCAGCTAAGACAAAGCCTAGTGCTGTTAAAAACTACAGATATGCAAAGTCTTCCAGTGTAATGTAATAGAATAATATTAACTTTTAACAAAATACAATGGACAGTCTATTCAATAAAGTGCAACATACCTCGTTTATGTCATTTATCTCCTCTACTGTTACTTCTTTGGTTTCAAGCCAGTTAAGTCACAGAATCTTAATACAAAGTCTCTCAACCAGTACTTCCAGGCCTAACCAACTCATTAACAATGTCAGACTCTAGATTATTCTGACTGTCCCACTGCAAAATGACTTGAAATCATGGATTTATGAAAAGAGGAACGTCAGCTGTCATCCTAGCTTTCCAGCATTTGGCTAACTTGCTTCTTCCCTGTCAATAAAAGTAGGTTTTATTAACAGAGCAGGAACTCAAAGGAATTGCTTGAAGCCTGTTTCTTAGATACACAATTTATGGTATTCAGACAAATTCACCAAAAATGTGTCGGGGAAAAAAAGGTTGTTTCATATATTTTCAGATCAAAGAGCTCATTATTTAAAATACTGTCAGGTTGTCTTTCATCTTCAGAGCTGGCAAGCATAGGAAAACATATTGCAAATAAAAGCAGCCTTCCAAAATGTCATACTGATTATGCATTCACAAGTCAGCTACTTGAGGCTCAGCAAGTCAACAAATATCACTGGAGTCCACTACATGTTTTAGCTGTTGTGGTTTGAGAGGCTGGACAACAGCCTTTTCTACACATTTTGCCAGAACAGCCATGTCACAATATGTATAACCAGTGACAGTATTTCCTAACCTATACATTTAAGATAAGGTTAATTTCTTTTGGTGGTTGACAGAATATGGTAGAGACTGGCATCAAGTTCCTAGAATTTTATCACATCACTTATTTCACAGGACATATGTTGACATCTTCTGTAATTTGATCCACTATTTTTTCCACACTATTTCCCCATACCATGGCAGCAACAGCAATATATGACAATCTGGCTCTAGGAACCTGGAAATACCATTGCAGTAGACACTTTTTGTGCATGCAGGATCTTCTTCAAAGTTGTGAGGTGCTCCCCAGTGTGTACCTTTCCAACATTAATGAGGTGTTGAGAAATAAAAGGAATGTGTGCCAAATTGTAACTGTTAACAGACAACGATTTACTTCCACTGACTTTACCAGTTTTTCTCTCTCAGAAAAAATCTTTAGTGTATATTTTCATTAGTATGGTATCCTCAGAAGAACAGAGAAATTGAGACTATTTAATGCCTCTTGAAGGAATGCTTTCAACTGCTGAGAATGGAGGGGAAAAGCCATGGAAGTAATTTGCTACTGAATTTCTTCATAATTACAGGGTTACGACACATGCAAAAACAATGAGTCTCCTTTTGAAATTTTACGTGGGTGAAAGGTGAAGATCAAGCTGAATTGGGTCACTTGTTTACTCTGACAGTGATGACAAGCTTGAATATGTAATAACCAAGAGAAGCCAAGAGCCACACTGACATAAATGAAAATTAACACACCCTAAAGTTCAGAAAAGCCTAAAATTATTCAGTCTTTCTTTTTCCAAAAGAGTTTCTGCAGATTCTGGTAGAACCAGAAAAAAATGATAAAACACCAATACAGCTTAATTTTTTCATGCCCATATAGTCTGTGTCTGTAGTAGTGCCCATTATGATACCGTTTTGTCTGTCTTGGAAAGCTGGCAATAAGTTTATGTTTGATAATAAACAAAAAATTCAGCTGAATTGATGTCTGGTGGTATAGGAATAAGGTTTGTGAAGAAGCAATTGAACAGTGTGCAATTGACATTTTAGTCCACTAATGTTCTTTAAAACACACAGGTAGGAAATTCTTTACTTCAAGGATGGCGAGGCACTGGAACAGGTTGCCCAGAGAAGTTGTGAAAGACCCATCCCTGGAAGTGTTCAAGGCCAGGTTGGATGAGGTGATGAGCAACCTGACTGCGTGGAAGGTGTCCCTACTCATGGCAGAGGGGTTGGAACTAGATGGTCTTGAGGGTCTTGAAGGTCCATCCAACTCAAACCACTCTATGACTATGAATTTCAGCTGAAATTAGAATCTCTTCATCAAAAACATGGTGAATGGATCATTATGAGCAGTTCTAAGTCCTGCATTTGATCAAAAAGCATCACAGAAGGTGTTCACATGTGTCTCTTGATGAATGTAAAGATGGCGTTGATGGGATTTCCTCTTCTGAAGAAACAGAATTATAAATCTTTGTGAGCGTAAGACAGACCATTGTTTCATGATTTTTTCCCTAGGTTTTTAGAAACAAAATATTAGACTCAACCTATATGATTCAAATTACATAATTCCCATCACTTCATTTCCTGTATTAGCACTGTGGAGATCCATATTGTGAATTAGCAAACTCTCCTGCTTCCTTTGGGTAGGAAAGGAGCCTTTTTGTGCTCAGATAGATTTAAATTGTAGGAGTCATTCTCTTGGGGATGAAGAAGCGAGTTTTACCAGGTTTTACATAATAAAGAATTAGAGACTACGTATAACTAACAGAGAGTCTCTGAAGGTCCCCATGGCACCTGAGTTAATCCTGTTGACTCTTCAGTGAAGGTCAGTAAAGAGTTATTATTGACACTAGAGAACAGAGAAATTCAATGAGCTCTTCAGAGAGCTTGTAGACAAATCTGGTCATAAATCCAGATTTCTGAGAGCCAGAAAACTTCTGTACAAGATCTTCCTTAGTCATCACCATGAAGACTCAAATTTGATTAAAAACTAATCTAGGTCAACCTATAATTAGAATTAGGGGTATTATTGGAATGTATCTTGAAAACACCTTCCAGGTGATCAAATCAGACTGTGATCTCCACAGTGTTACTGAAAAAGTAAAGCATTAGACGCAAGAACATCATTTGAGGCTGAAAAGGGTACCTGTTACGAATCAGGGAATTAACATTTTCTTCTAGATAAAATATAATGGCAGCATGCCCAGTTTGTCATGGTGAACAAAACAATTTAATAGGTTTCTTTCACCTCTAATTTTAAAAATCACTTACCTACTTTAACAAGATGGATTTTTTTCACAAGGGCCAACAATAATGATGACGGACGTACCCTTTTCACTTACAGGGGTTTTTTACTTACATATATAACATTTTTCATAGCATTAACAGTATTCAAAAATATGCTGAAAAGGTAATTGAAGCAAGTCTAGATCTGCCTGTCATATAAACATGTGGAGTGCAAATATACACAGGATGATTATCAGTAGCTTAAGTGTCTTTTGTCGTAATGGCATTTAAGCCTTCTTTCATGTGTTCTGAGGTTATTTTTAAAAATCTGTTATCTCAGAAGACAAATCATTTCTTGTGAGTTGCTCAGCCATATGATTAAGAACTACTCTTTACCTCCAAATGTCCTGCAGCTGTTCTAGCATAAAACTTAAAGTCAAGATATTGTAAATATAAGGAATAATATTGCAATTATTTGATTTAAAGTGTATTTGTTTACTTGTTGGGGTTCTCTACATTCCTAAAATATAGTTCTTAAAAGCTATAACAAGAACTAATTTAAGTAGCAGCTCAAAAAGGCAAAGAACTCAACTCTTTTTCATCCTTACTATGTTTGGTTTTCATTTTGTAAAATGAAGTATGAAATGAAGCCTGAAGCACAAAGATTAACAAATACAGCTATAACAAAAATGTCACCTTGCTCAGTATGTGGTTTCCTGCTTCTGATCCCAGTATTCATTTCCCACAGCAGTATATCTGTTTCTTTGCACAGACATATGGGCCAGAGGTTGATTTCTCAGCTAGGGAAAAAACAGTAGTATAGAATCTAAGTACATTCTTTTTGCAACTTGCCTTACTTGCCTACACCCGTACCAACACCCATCAGTCCTGCAATGGGATGGTCAGACAGCACGCAAAGAAATCTCTTTTTCCGGAAAACTCAGCCTAGCAGTAATTGTGGGTTTGCGGGAATAACTCTGTCACAAGAATTGACCTAATCAGAGCCTAAAGCAAAGAGCAAACATTCCATTTGCCTACACAGCTCCCTCTCATCCAGCTGTCTTCTCTCACCCTTGCACAAGTCAGAAGCAATAATGTGTCCTCCCAAAAGCAACTGCTGTTTTCGTGTTTAAAAAAGAACCAGGAGGCCTTGGCTGCACCGATCCACAATGCTAAGTGTTGGTTCACAACACGATCAGGTAAAGACAGAAAACAGCATCAGGAGGAGATCCTGGAAGTGCTTTATCAAGAGCCTGAGAAGAAGGTTTGCCAAAATGGGAAAATCTCACTATTATATTGAAGTTATTGAATACAAAAGTAAAGATGGTTCCTAAGCTGGCAATGCCATGAGGGAATTTTGACGGTAATTTTTGTATTATGACATCAGTTATTTAGAGCTAGATATGTGCCCTTCACAAGATGAAAATCATATGATGAAAACAGAAGTTAAAATTCATTTTTCCATATTAGTCTGTTTGTGATTTTTGAGAATAGGCTTTCTACTAAGCCCTCCTTTTGTCTCACTGGATGCGAGTAACAAGATTAAAACTTCAAGGGCTCTGTCCTCAGCCAGTTTACATTTGAGTACAAGAGCTGAGGCTTTGGACTAAACTATTCAAAAGCTCAATTGTGTTTTAAAAATTCAAACAATCTTAATATTTTAATATTCCCCCTCGGGTTATTGAGAAAAATCAGATTTAATACTCACCAACCATCTGATTTATATAAATATCTTATAAACTTTAATACTGGTGCCTTTGCGCACTTAAGAGCCACATGGGATATGAGAACAGGGAAAAGTTGCAGAGAGAGTCAGTGGGAAAAGATCTGGTTTCTTAGTTATAAAGCAATAAAAAGCATGCATTTAAAATTACATATTTTAATATTTCACATAACCTGTACTGGATGCTATGGAGAATGAGGCCGTGGGTTCTGAGCTTTGCATGTGCTTGTTGATGGTAACAAGTCCAGGTGGGGGGCCCTCTCTGTGTGCTCAGGCACTGTGTGGTCAAGCATGCCTGCTGAGGGCTGAGGAAAAATCATCCTTCTGAACTTGAACTCCATGACCATTCCTGCTTTTTATGTTATTAATATCCCTCATCTGTGGGATTTACCATCAAGAAAGGTTACTGAGCTGCTGCTAACACTGATGGCAGTGAAGTCATTTGCTGTATAGCACTGGAAAGACAGAGTTCATTTGAATTAATCACCTCACTTGGACAAAATTCCTCCCTGCATAGAGGGTTGATATGAAATGAATGTATTGCAGAAGTTCTAGTTAAATCTTCAAAATAAGCTGCAGGCTGGGGAACACAGCAGGAAAGTTGTGGGGATGGAAGCAAGAGGAATCAGAGAGTGGGGCAAGGTAAAAATGTATTGGGCAGGGCTCAGTGACAGCCATCCTGCATGAATCCTAGAGGGTGTGAACACTCCCTGCACACCCCTGGAGATGGAGAGGAGAGCTGGGAGGTGTCTGAGGGGCTTTTGGCCCTGGGATAGCCCTGTAATGGCCTGGGTGTGCAAAGGGAGGGCAACATGATCTGGCACAAGGGGACTGAGGAAGGAACTCAAACCTATACTCTTATCTGATGTCATCTATTGCTGTATTACTTCACTGTATTGTGGAAGGATGGTTTTTTCCAGGATTGACTGTGTTATCTTATGCTGTGAGAACTGGGGGGTGAAAGCAGGGCTCTGTGCTGAAAGCTGCCATTGACCCAAGAGTGAAAAGGCAAAGAGCTGCAAGATGCCAACAGCCACGAGATGTGATGAGAGCCAAATCCCACAGAGGTTGTTCAACTCATGCTCTGTTCAGCCCCCCGGCTCTGTTCAGAACAATACTGCGCCCTGATGTCGCTTTGGAAACTAAATGTATTTAAAGCCAAAAGAAACTGACTCTAATCGCAGAGCAAGCATCTCCCCAAACAGCAGTGTAACAATGCAGCTACACTGGAGCCATGGTGCAGGAATAACTGGTGAAGCTTTCCCATGATGACAAGCCTTCATCTTGACACTCCCTCTGGAGCTCTCATGGCTGCAGAGGCAAGGAGACCCAAGACAAAGAGGCCCATGGAAAGGCAGGAGCAACAGGCAGCCTCTGCACAGTATCCTCCTCTCCTTCCACTCATCTTGGACAATGTCACCATAGAGGCACCATCACAGGATCACCAAAAATTAAAAGAAACTTAAAAAGTTATTTAGTTCACTCTCCTCTCCCCCTCTCAAATGCAGGATCAAATCTAAATCAACTCTTGATAGATGCTTGTTTCCCTGACCTTAAGGAATTTCTAGTTATGGACAGTGCACGTTTCCTTAGTAATTTGTTTCTGTCTTTTTTCAGTCTTTACCATTCGACATTTTTTTCCCCAATATCCCACTAAACTAGGAAATTTAAGATCACTTATTTTAGCAGACAGAGAAGCACTTTTTCCCTTCCTCGCTAAGGAGCATTTGACATGTTTGAGGCCTCTAGGACATCTTCCAGAAGCCTCCTTGACTCAAGACTGGGAATGGTAGGCAGATGGCAAATTACTTACACAGAAAGCTTATGTGTTGGACTATTGCATCCAAGTCTGTTAATGTAACACAGATATAACAGGATAATCCATCAGGAAGAAGCCTCTACTCTGAACAATGATTTTAATGGTGAAATTGAGCAAATAGTAAAAATTGGAAGAATCTAATAATTTTATTGAACTCTGTGCTACAGAACTGACCTTAATCTGATTCACAGAACTTCTCTTTTTGTTGTCAGTGAGAGAGTGGCATATGATCCATAACTTCAGACCAACAGCTAAAGGAGCTGGGAGTGGCGATGCTTAGTTCTGACAAACTACTGCTCCATGACCCATTTTGTATATGCCACTCTTGCTGGAGACAGACGTGAAAATGGAAGAGGTGATCTGCACATTGGCCAAACCTTTTGTCCCATAAGAGTGTTTTATAAATAGAAATGTCCAGATGATTCTCAAAAGAGGCAAAATATTAATTTTCTATAGCTTCTTAAAGTCTCAGATGTGTTTATGTCTCACTGCACACTGAGACCTAAATTCACCCCCTCTGACTGAATCATCAAACTGAGGTTTCCTATACAGGCACTACAGAAATATAGGACCCTCCAGAGAGATGCAGGAAAATCATTCACTAATTACCCATTGGCTTAATTGAGGAATTAAAGGCAATTTTTTTCCCAACTTTGTCACTTCATCCAATCCAATGCTCTAATAATATAGGCCCAAGAGAGGAATTTAAGGAATATGATCTACAGACACTGTTGAGGCCCCAGTCTATATACAGTGATCCCAATAACATTTTCCTGCATACCTTGTTCTGATTCCTGGCCACAGCTTTTCTGTACTGACTCAAACTACAACTTAACCATTGCTCTGATATCTCTGCTACATTGTATTTATGATACAATACACCAATCCAAGCTTTTTCTTCTACAGTAGTGTTGGTATTTTGATCAACATGAACAGAAAAACAATTTTGAAACAAAGGAAAATAGGAATCATTTTTAAGAAAATTTCCCTCTTTCTAGAGAGAAATGTAGAGAAGAAATGAAGACATACAATCGTGTAAGCAAAGAAACAACTTTTATAGAGATTGTCAACAAGTATAATTGGGTCTGAGAATCCACCTGCAAAGCCTGAGACTAATTTACTACAAGCAGGAGACCTGTAAAGGAATATGGAATTTCCTACAGCAAGGTCACCTCAGAAGTTCTCTGTCTTGACAGCAACCCAAAAACTTTGCCGCCTGGCAATCACTTCAGTGACTTGTGCAAAAGAAGTAGATAGTTTCAGCTCAGTTTCCAGATGTAAGGTGGCCACGGTGTGGAAATCTCCATTAAAATTAACAGTAATTGGCAGCTGCACCAGCAAGGCCTCAGATCTCCCCCGAGAGCTGGGCAGGGATGGGAAGAGCACCTTCAGTGTACAGTCACTGATAAACAGCTTGCATTGCACCCAGCTGGCTGTGCCTTGCTAGTCTTACAGTAAAGTAACCAGTAATGTCCACAGAGTTTATTTACAAATGCAAGATCTGAAATATTATTCTTTATTTCCTTTTACAGCATTTATTTCTCAACACTCTGAGTACCTACGCAACATTTTTACTGCAAACATCAATTTTGTGAAGAAATCCTCATTTTATGTATTCCCACCACATAAGGGGGAAAAAAAACCAAATTCAAATGGCTGTCCTAAATAAAATACAACACAGGCTCACAAATCTGATGGAGAATTTGGTTAGCAAGAGCATTACTAAGATAATACAGGGCATGCTGTTTTTATAGCTGGGATGTGGCTGCTGAGGCAGTGGAGTCAGACCCTGCTTGGACAGCAGATGGTGTCCTACTGTAACACTAAGCTCCAATGCTCAAAGAGGAATCCTAAACCAGCCTTTAAAATACTCTCCAATTTCCATCTAATTACTTTAATTGGCTTTATAGGCTATGTAATAAAAATGATGGATCTGTTTAAGCACTAAGCTGAATTAAAAAGTTTAGTGTGTCAAAAACAGTAATTTTGAAATATGTGTCCCATTTCTATGAATTTTTTCCAGTACTTAAATGAACTTTCAAAAAATGTGATCATGCCACTTAGGTGCCTGAGCAGTCCTTTTCAAAGGTACCACAGGCAAATAACTATTAAGAATCCCACTGAGTGTCAAGGGAGTCAAATGCCTACACTTTTCTGTGCATTTGAAAATGTTCTCCTTACATTATAAGTTATCAACATATAATAATGAATAGTCTAAACTTGCTGCTGTTCCGGTAAAGGCAATGCAAACCCTTTTGAGCCTTCACGGGAAAGGACTATCTTTTTTCTTCTGTGCTGTATAGCACCTTGTGCTGTATAACAGCTTGTTCAGTGGGCATCTGGTCCCTACTGTAGCTCTCAGATACCAAGAGTACAATTGTAACTCCACAGGAATTAAATTTACTCCTGATAAATGGCATATCGTTGCTGTATCACTAAATCTAAAAGAATAATTTCATGCTTTCAGTCTTCAGCCAAAGATATTTTTCCTTGTATGGTTTTTTTCCCTGATCTTTGTGATCTGCAGAAGTTCCCAGCACTTTGTGACTAATAAGGTGAACTGGATGGTGAAGAGAAACCTGTTGTATTAAGAAGCTCCAAGTCTGCTGAAGCCCCTGGACTTCAAGAAGTAGGTAGGTAAAAGTAAGAGATCCTTACAAGCTTTCCACTTTGAGGAGCCCCTCAAAGTGCTGCACAGAACCTGGCTCATGACTGAGCCTGGTCTGAAAACCCTTCTCCAGATTGTCCAAATCACAGCTGCGGTCACTGTGGGGTCTGATGCATTGCGGCTGACCAGTGTGACTCAGCTCAGAGATATCTGGAATCTGCAAGCCTAGATTGGATTTACTGTCACTGGGAGGGCAAAATTTGTTGGGAACAGTTTTGTCATTCATACTGGGAGGTGATGAAATCTTTGCCTGCTGGAGCAGATAATCATCATCTTGTACAGCCAAACCCAGACTGGGACAGTGGAGTCATAAATGGTGTTATACGCACAATCACCACTGAATCACATTTTCTTTTTCACAGAGAGACTCTTGTAAAATTCTACTCTCTTTTTGCTTCTTTCAGAAGAAAATTATTATTCCTCTAGCTCCAAGTTATGGGAATAGTGTCACGAATTTTGGTGAGATTTTTCTCATGAGAAAGCACTCTGGACCTAATCCCTTAGAGAAATAGGTTAGGAATACCTGTATGAATGAGATACCTGGTTTTCAGAAAATGTTTTTATTTTCTTCCTCATCCCAGACATGACAGAGGATGCAAGGGTCAATATTCTCCAAGAACTTTTACATAACTTCTTCAAAAGCAATAAAATGATGAAACCCAAAATCTGCAAATTGTGGTGATTTGTAGTGCTTTGATTTATAGCCCTGTTGGGTTTGGATTGAATGATTTCTACAGAGACCAGTCCCTCTAATCGGAATTTTACAAGAAACGGATGTGCTAAAAGAAACAGAAAGCTAACAGGGCTTCTGGTTACATTTTCAGCCTGATTTATAGAGCTGTAAAACTCTCTGTATCAGGGAGCTGACACCAATTTCTAGAAAGCTGTGAACATTTGTTTCCATCTGATTTTCCTGCAGAGCTCCTAGGCCCACTTCGTTCACAAACGACCCCAGTTAAATCCATGTCAGGTGTTGGAGAGTGTGGGACACTGGTGACACAAGTGAGCTGGCAGTAAAGGAGAACCAGTTGTGTAGCTAGTCCTGGGAATGTCAGTTTTGGGGACAGAAGTGTACTTTTAAGGAATCAGGAAAGGAAAGGGAGCTGAGGCGGGAGCAGGCATTATCAGGGTTGAAATGGCTAAGGGAGGTCTGATCTGGCAGGGCAAGGGATGCTGTAGAACTGAGCAGTCCCTGCTTGAGGACAAGCAGGTGCAGGAGGCAGATGGCCAAGCCTGGAGCTGCAGCAGCCATGCCACTGCAGCAACAACTTGCATCCTGATACATGCAAATGCCACCTGCATGTGGATGTATTCAGACAGCAGAAGAGCAAGGTTGTGAGAAGAGGAAGAACTGGAGAGAAAATGGGCAACAAGCCAGGGACCGGAGGCGCATTCTAGTCAAGGCTGCAGCCTTGGTTAGTGCCCACGACACAGCATAGAGATGTGGTAAGACTGGTCAGACAGGCAGAGAAGTGCCATGGGCAGGCAGGGGATGGCAGAAGTGCCATGGCTGCTCTCCTCTGGAAATCTCACCAGAGCTGGGCTGCAGAAGGGAACATGCCCTTACAGGTGGTGCCCATGGCCGTTTACAACAGCAAAATTCCCCAAGCAGAGCCAAACCAAACCAGCACATCCACCCAGCCAAGTGCAATGCCCAAGATGAAAAAGAGACAGTGGTGAGGAGCAGGACAGGGCATGGGTCAGGACAAGGATCAGGAGAGGAGAGCTGCGAGTGAGCTCTCAGGTGGGTAGATCACCGAGAAATGTCCTCTGGATTTGGGCTGTGATTCACAGTAAAACATCCATCTGCCTCTGGGAGGATGTTAAATTATTTGACCCACAGCAGGGAAAAGCTCCACAGCTTGGATATTTCCAGTTCTGCTCCCTCTGATAGCTAGAAGTGTGTAGAAATATTTGGCTTGCAATTCCATGCCTGAAAGGAAAATCTTGTAGAGGTTCAAACAAAATGCTCTGAGGTCCCTTTTGAAAAGGCAAGCTGTTCCCTTCCTGAAAGCAAATTATGTCTCAGTCACAGATTTTAGAGGTGCTTGAACTAGTATTCCATCCAAAGAGAGTTACAGAAGATTTTAGTGAAAAGGAAAATCAAAAATTACTTTAAACCAGCGCTTTTAAGACTAGTGCATCTTCAGATCCAAGGTCTTGATCATTCTTTGTTCTAAGGCCCTCTGCACTCAAGGATACTTAGCAGGGTGCCCAGTTGGCAAAGATTTGGGGATCAAAGTCTGAGGTGTTGGTGTGTAGGCTAACAGGCAGCATAAAATGGTAGCTTCTGCTGACATAGCATTTAAGATAATGTTCTTACCTCATTATGCTGTTTAAAGAAACCCTATCAAGTGCTTAACTGTATAAAATTATTAAGTATTAAATACATCATTTTATAAAATGGTTTAGACTATGTCTGAGTTATTTTGGTTTTAGAGTGTCAAATCAAAAAAAAAAGATACTAATTAATAAAAAAGAAGCATTTTATTGCACTAAGTGCAGCTCCAAAGTTTATTACCACTTTCCAAGGATTTACTTCCTCTATCTGAAAAAATATACAGGTGTCTTAAATTAATTATAAAGATCAATCTTATATGGAGAAGCCCTGATCCAGCAAACACATATGCTTATGAGTAATTTAACTGCATGAGTAACTTCATATAATTCAGTGGGTGAGAGAGAAGCTGTGATCCGTGGAGCTCCTAGTGTGGGTAAGTTATTCGTGGGCACAACTGTTTGCAGGACTGGAGCCAAGTATGACACATATACAAACTCCCATCTAGAAGAAAAGGCAAATGAATACATAGTAAAAAGCAATTACATGCTATTGAATGTTCTAACAACTATATATTCTACAATAAGTGCATGGACACAATTATGGGTTCAAAGACGGTCAGAACCTACCCAATATTGATAGATAATAAATGGAGCGGTGGAATGAAATGGAGAAGTGAAAGGAACACAGTGTAACTCTCTTCATGTCTGAGTTTCTCTCTAATTTAGGTGTTTCATTGATGCAATAAGTATACACAGGAAATATGCAAAAAAAAAAAGGGGCTTGCACTCAACTACCGTCTTGGGACACTGAATGAAGGTGTTGTCTAAAGAGAACTTAATCTGGTCTCTGGATATGTTTTGGAGCACCTAAGGCAGATGCTTTACAGATGCTCAGTGTGGCCTGTAAGTGAGAAGTAGGCATCTCTAAAGATTGAAAAAGCCTTCTGCCACCCTCGGGACCCTGACACAGAAATTACCTATGCATTTTCTATCAGGTAACCACTAGCCAGAGCATTAAAGCAGAGCCAAGTTTCTCCTGTTCCTTGTTCACCCTGAGAAACCCTTGGCCGTGCCCTGTGCCCTGCAGAGGCACATGGCTCCCACGGGAGAAAGGGGCAATGCCTCAGGCCCCAGAGGGGGAAGAGGGTGCTGCCCTGGGAGGTGGGTGTGTTGGCTTTGAACCCTTCGTGGAGGGGAACCCTGCTTGCTCTCAGCTAGGACTGCTGTGTTCTGTTCCAGCTGTAAATTTTTAAGAGAGTGATGCTGACTGACCTGCCTGATGTGGAATTCAGCACTTCCCAGCAACAGAGTGCAGGCTTCGTGCCTTCACATCCTCACTATGAGCTGAGCTTCCTTGGGAGAGAGTCATGTAGCTGCTGAGTTTCTGGCTGTTAGGAGGCGGTGTTACGCCTTCAGGAAGCTGTGTGTTCCAACACAGGGGCACCAACTTCTTTTAGATAGCAGAAAGCACGTGAAATTGCTCTCCAAGATGTAGGCACCTGGAGTTTACCTGTGCTCCAGGACAAGCAGAATCCAAGTGGCCATCAGCTCTCCCACAAAGCCAAAACCCGACAACTGGGAGAGACTGGATAATTTCCTTTTTGGCCTGTCCTCCTCATTAAAATGTGTGTGAATTCCTTCAGTCCCCCTGGGCCTGGCTGGGGAAGCATTAAACACTCTGCGAGTTCTCCTTATGAACTGCCAGTAAAATAGATGGTTTGCAAATGTTTATGTTCCTGCACTTATTTTGCCCCTATGAAATAAATGCTGCTGCCAAACACAATACAATGCACCCAATGTCTTCTGCAGTGTTCTTGCTGCTGTTCACTGTAAAATGCATCTTTAGGGGTGTGTTTCTACCTGTCCACCTCCCTGCCCCCAGCTGTACTTTGGCAATCCCTACACGGAAGAGGTTGTGTTTGCTCTGTTTACATACTAGACATTCACTTCTGTTCCACTGCATGCTAACTGCCTATTTTTCTTTTGCATTGGTTTTTTCCATTCTTATTTCTCTGAGTGTGTTCCCCTCTCTGACTGAGCTTGGCTGCCTTACATCCTGCACATCTCCTTAAAGTACTTCCACTCTGGATGCCGCCGCAGTATGGTAAGAATACTATAAAAGGTGCAGTTATTTTGCCAGCCTTTCCTCCTGGTGCATGCTCGGGATGCACACAGCTGATGATTGGGTGTCTTGTTCAGCTATATGATATCTAAAGTATACAAATGCTTCCTTTCTGTTTACACAGCAGGAAAAGAACACAAACAAGCCTTAATGTGCCCTTATTTTTTCATTTGCAATTAGAATTTAGAATAAAAGATCCTCTTCATATCAACACAGAGTTTTGTGATGGGGCAAGTGCCACTGTTTCCCTGGCAGCACTGTCACCTTACAGAATTCAGTGTGGTATGACTTTCTAACTACTTCTCCCTTGCCACACCCATTTTACCAGTGCAAACATCAGCAAAGGTCGTAGGTCTAAATCTCATCAGGCAACTGATGCAGGCTTAAAAATGCCATGAAATGTTTTGTGACACATAGCCAAGGGGGATGGGGCTATGGGCAATGGAAGAAACGGGGAATAGGGATAATGTGGAACAGATAAGCTAGTACCACCTCTGAAAGCCTCAAAATGTGAAGCCACATCTTCAGGCACAATACAACCACTTCACAGGTTAATCAGGTGCTCGTTACAGGTCTGAACGTGCACATACCTGAATAATCAGCGGTGCTGCTGCCACTAAGTTTATATTCAGGCTAAATACACAGGATGCAGGAAGTTTAATCTGAAGGAAACAGCCAGTAAAAGTAAGGGTTAATTATACCTGTAACAGAGAAAAGGTTTCTACCGGATCATCCAAAATAGTGCCCCTTCTGGGTTTTTCCCCCTTTACGCAAGAATTGCTTTACTGTTTTTTGAATGTGAGCTAACTTTGCTTATCAGTACTCAAAAAGCAAGCCCTTGCAGGGTCCCCGCTGACAAATGCTGCAAGGCAGTCATGTCCTTTCCTCTGCTCTGAACGCAGTAATTAGAGAGACGCAATTTTCCAGTAGTGCTTGACAGCCTACATCAAAGGCACAGAAACTGTTTCTGGACATTGAAAAGATAAAATTCTAATACTAACTGATGCCTCCTTCACTTTTTATTGCAGTTCAATGTAAACAGATGCTGCTGGTTTTGAAAGCATATGTTCAGATCTGTCAAAGTCTATGTATGGCAGCGGTGATATCTGCTGCAGCAAAGGCTGATATTTGCCACCATGTGCATATATTGGTTCAATCATCTCTATGGCATCAGCTGTATGTGTGTGCTTACACATCCACAGATGTCTGTCTTTGCATGTGCACGCACACTAACACAAACACGTGCATATGAATTAAATGGAAACTGTAACCCAACCTCAACCAGGGGTTTAAATTAGTCGTACATACACACACTTACAAACATCGGGCTATATTTAACTTTCACATAAGCGGTGTAGAACTATTATCTTCTGAGGAGCTCTGCAGTGTATGAGTCAGCCCCAAAGCCTCTTATTTAGCCCATGGAAAGACGCCACTGACTTTATTGGGCTTTGGATCAGTCTGAAACCAATGGTTAATTGTCTCGTATAAAATAACTTTCCCTTCCAGCAAACTTAAGATAAACTTAGATTCTAATTCCAACAACTCTATATTTTTTTCCAAACAAATTCCTTATGGAATGGAAATGCCCATTCTCGTTCTGGGCATTTTTCAATGCTTTCGTGTTTCTTTGTTTTGAAAATTGATTCAGTCATGTTAAACATCATGCAAGCTTGAAAAAGATCACAGTCTCCAACTATGCAAAGAGAAATTCTCATGCATACATAGCTCAGAAATAAATATCATTAGAAACTTCAAACTTGGCTAGTATTAAAGCCATCTTTGAGGAAGGGGGAAAAAATCACTTTTGGAGAAATTCGGCCTGGGGTTTTAGAGAGTAAAAATAATTTAGGATTACATGTCCATCTCAGCTTTCTCATTTTATTATATGTCCTGTACAACTTTTTATTTGCTTTCCGGGTTTTTTGAGATGGATTTATTTCAGTATATACTTGAAATGCACAATAATTTGGAGGGAAAATTAGCATGCCTGCACTAGTCTTCTGGAATTAAAGGGAGAACTGTCTGAGGATCTACATTTGAGCTCTGAGCTATTAAGGCCATAAAGTTCATCCTAATTCAGGTACCACAGTTGACAGAAATGTGGTTAAAGTTGTGTCACTTTTAAGAAACTACTCTTGAAGAATCTTTTGACTGCCAGTCCTCCTCTGAGTAGTCTCTGAATTAAAAATCTGAGTTAGAAACTCCTAAGATTTCTGAATGTAGATTTTGTACACACAGTTAATACTTAAGCTGTCTCTAAAAAGAACGTGACTGTGCTAATCACTAAAAAAGTTCACATTTGCGTTTTTATTTATATTGTTATCATTGGTATCTGATATAATCACGGTTGTGGAGACATTGTGCTGCTTTCTGGCACTACAGGCTCTCTGCTGATGGGCGTCTCATGGGGTACTCGAGTTTGGGTTCCCTGATAAGAGGCAATAGAGAACATTTCTGTTCAATAACATACAGCCTGCATACTCAGGTGGGTGCCTATAGTCTTAATTCGAGGCAATTAATGTTTGAAGGGCTAAATTGTTTTGAAAACCACTGAATCCTGCTTTCCTCCATGTCTATTCCAGTCCCACGTCATATGTATTGTGTTTTCCAACTCAGTATTTTGTTTTATAAATAGAATTTAGTGTGTATTGTTTATGTAGCCTCCTACCGAAAGAGAAGATTGACAACGTCACAGAAAGAAAAATCTTTGGTCAGACTGACAACATCTACGACATCCCACTGTCTCTTCTTGTGGTACACCACAGACTCGGTTTTCACAGTAAGTCCAAAGCTCATTACGAGGTTTAGAAAAGCATTTATGGCTTTTAGTGAGTACAGCGTGAGGAGCAGATGCTCCCCAGGACTAATGCACACAAGCTTGCCATAATGTGAGGGCAAGTCTCAGAGCCTCCACTCCCTTGCTGATGTAAACGGGCACAGGGCCATTGGCTTACATCTCAATGCAATGCAATGTAAGTCAATCACCCCTTGAGTTTTAAAGCATCCTTACTTTGGTATTTGTGTTAGCTGATATTTGCATAATAATGCCCAATGCACACAAAACATTGCATCAAAAGAAAGTTGCTCCTTCCCTCCAGCTTGTCTTATGGAAATAATTCCCTTTTCCTCCATTCCTGAGAGCTTCCCCGCGCCACTCACTATCTTCCAGCTAACATATTTTTGCCATCCTTTGCTACCAGATCTCTTTCCCTAATTCAGCCACTTCCTTTCTGTCTGACATGCAAATGGAGCCTGAATTATAGCAAAACCTCTAAATACTGCCTCACCTGAATGCTCTTTCTCTTTCTACCCTTACATCGGGCAGCAAGAGTGGTGGTCAGAAGGTTTTGAATGTGTTTGCCATTATAAGGTACCTCTTTCTCCAATATACATCATGTGCACACCCCATCCTGCCTGTTGCTGTGTGCCCGGTACAAAACCCAACAAAAACATTGCTTAGTTAGGCTGAAATGAATATTTAGTGCGGACTGCATCTTTTTGTGCCTGGGTTCCTGAACCTCAGGTCTGTCCAGTGTTAATCACTGTGACCCCACTGCCCCGTTGTCTGCCCTAGCTTCGATGAGAATGGACCAAAGACATAGAAACAATCTCAAATGTTAAACACTGCTCCTACAAAACTCTCTCCCCAAGGTTTGTCTCACAGCTCACTAGCAAGGCCTGTAATATTTTAGTGGGTCCTCTGATGCCTGTATGACATACGCCAGAGATTTATTTCTCTTCTACCAGGCTAAGTAAGAAGAAATGCAGAGTGTTGTTCACACCGCCGCCAGAATTGTTTGCAGGCCGAGGGGACTCCGTCGCACACCGGGCAGCAGCGCACGGCTGAGCCGGCTCCAGGCACTCAGGTCCCGGGAGGAGCTCAGCTCCGTGCGCAGTGGGATCCTCAGCTGCGCCGCTTCCCCAGATGAAAAGGAGAGCTTTGCACGGGGGCTTTATGGCACATTCCTGGTCGCACGAGGGAGACTGGGTCCAGGTAGCTGCCTCCTCGCTTTCCCTTTAATCACTGCAGGGTGGGAACCGGATCCAGCCTGGAGGGATAAAAGATCTCTGAGATGAAGAAGTACAATGGAGCAGAGTTAATGTCGATCGGTTTACTGCTGTAAGCAAATCGCTACCACATCTCTCTGAGCAGCATGTTACAATTTACAGCTCGTAGTTAAATGAGTCAGAGCTGTTGCTTCTGGTTCTGCCTCCAGCTTCTCCTGCCACAGAGCTGGACAGACAATGGGTCCGTGTTGCAGAAGGGGCCTCGGGCCAGCCCCAAGGAGCTGTGTTGCAATGCCCATTATCGCAATGCCTCATTTTTAGGCTCCCTGCTGTGGAACAGATTGCTCAGGCCAGGGACAGACACCACTGTGCTTCACATAGGGTGTGGAGAGAGTTAAAAGTTAATAAAAGAAAATTTCAGAGGCCCACATACACCTTGGGTTAGAATATGTATATATATTCTACTGCAGATATATAAAAATATAGATAGATATAGATGATATAGAAATAGATGTAGATATGGAATAGATGACACAGATACAGATAGATATAGATATGTAGTGGGGGCCAGCACTATGAAAGGCAGGAAGAAGGTGTCTCTGCCACAGACTCCCCTACAGTTCAGTGCAGAAGTCACATCAGCCTGCTTTTTGTGAAGAACTAGAGAGTGAGTGAACTACCTCATTGCATCCAGGTGCTCATTGGGTACAGCATATTATATTCCAAGCAGTGGGAGACTTACTCACCAGTCACCACTCCACTGGATTTAATTTGGATGGCCCCATGACTGCTCTGAGGAGTGTCCTAGTCTTAAGACTGCTTATGCAGCTGCTTTTTCTTGCTCTCTCTGGCCACCTCTGTGTCTGATATAAAATCAAAAATATCATTAGAAGACATGAAGAGCAATTACCTCTGAGTCGCTAATAAGCTGGTATTTTTGCTTTGCATACAGAATACCTGAGTGCAGCTGTTTACCTAAATTCAGGCAGTACCAAGAAGTTAGTGCCAAGCACCCCACTTCCTCCTGAAGGTGTCCAGACAGTTTGTTCAATAGACTTTTCACTCCCCAGATTTTTAGGAAGAAGATCTGATGTGACTCAGGAGATTTACACAAAATGATGCGCCTGGATTTAAGCTTATGAGCACTACTGAGAAGCTTCCCCTCCCCTTCCCCTGGCCTTTACAATGGGTAAGTTAGGCAGCTTCCCTGTTTTGCCTCTGATTTCTTAAGGTTCTGTTCTCAGGCACAATCCTGAGCAGCAGGAGGCTGCTGCTGAGCCTAACTCACTTGCTGAATTCAGCCTGCCCTAACTTTGGAAAGCAAGCTTTTAAGCTCTGAATTCGCTTGAGCACTACGGAAAACGTTCGGTAAAGTATTCAACGGGGCACCTATTCGTGTTTCAAGTGAAAGAGCGATTTCGGAAAGAAACCCCAAAACCACGAGAAATTCAGAGCAGACGACAAATGTATGGTTTAACCAACGATTTGCACAGCAGGTTTGCCCGGTAGTCACCTTCTCTGTAGCTAAAACTGAAAGAGAGCCTTTCCTTGTTTTTTTAAGCTCTCAGCCCTCGCTATGTGCCACTCTGCCCCTCTGCCACAGCCGGACCCGGGCGCGATCCCGCGGCGTTCCCAGACGGGGCTCTCGAGCTTGCACGGAGCCGGTGCCGGGGAGATGTGCCCGAGGGCTGTCCCTGTGTACGAGTAACGGAGCCGTTTCCCTCCTTTGTGGGAATAAGAGTAGAAAAATGGCTTCTCTTTTATTTTGCATGTGTTTCTGCGCGTGTTTGCTTCCTCTCCGTGCTCTGGGTACTGTGAGCTGTATTTCCTACGCTCCGTGGAAAGTGTCGCACCAAGGCGCTATCGGTTTCCCACGGCAGAGTCAGCCTCGGCTGTGAGTTCGTGGTAGGACGTGGATGTGCTCGGGGCCCCTCTGCTTTCTCTCGTCTGTCTGCCGAGGCTCTCGAGGAGTGCGTATGGAGATATGCATGGAGGGGAGGGGGGGTACCGGCGTGACTGGGGAGGGGTAGCGGGGGAGAGGAGAGTTATTAGGAAACTTTGCTTTGGCTACTCTCTATCCTTGGGGCTGCGTGGCGCCAGCACCCTCAAGTTGAAAGGAAAACAGCCATTCTCACTTCCAACTGCCCACTGAGATCCTTAAGGCGACAAAGACACAAAAGTGAGTTTTATTTGCTGGTAAGCCAGAGGCAAGAAAAAAGAAAAGCCAATTCCCCCTTAAAAAGAGCCGACAAATCCTTTTTGCTCTTTTGTGTGAGCTTTTCCTATTCACATGGAGCGTTCATCCGTGTGATTCCCAACTTATTGTCATTACTTAGTTATTAATTGTTCTCATCTGGGTTTAATTGAGCAACCAAGGACTTTAGCCCAAGGGTCAGGGGGAAAACTTAAAGCAAAGACATGTTCAATAGGAATCCTGCGCTTCGAATATCCATCCCGAGTTAACATAATGTAAAAAAACAAAAAACCAAAAACAACAGAAACAAAGCGGAGAGATGAAAGGGTCCCGCTTTGCCTGGAGCCCCGCGCCGCAGCGCCCAAAGGTGCCGGCAAAGGGGAGCGGTGCTTGCGGGAAGCAAGCTCAAGGCAGTCCTCACTGTTTAAAATGTCTCTCGATTTTAAGGGCATCCTTACAGGATAAACCCGGCCTCCTGCGCGATTAGATCTCCCCAAACCCGCGGTTTAATCGCATAGAGGCTAAGTTAGAGAGCGAGATAAGCTGGAGATATCCAGCCTTTTTCTGCCAGAGACACAACGTGGGAAAAAGTCGGCACAGAGCTTTCGCGCTCCAGCGCAGCGTTGGGCGCTGGGGTCAGGATCACAGACACTGTCATTTGCACAGAGAAAAGAAATGATCGGAAAAGAAAGCCAAAGGGGTTGGGAAAAAAAAAAAAAAGGCA